>CM077245.1:21147752-21747752 GCA_039654775.1 Spinibarbus caldwelli | reverse complement strand
ACACAGAGCTGACACAGATAGCGAGAGAAGTTTGAAACTCAACTTTAGGTTTTACTTAGATTTACTTTTATTATAGTTTCAACATAAAAGTGTCTGTTTTACAATATGTGTGTTTAATTACAGAATTATCTTTAAACAACAAAGCGTGCATTCGTTTGATAAGCCATATCAAACGATTTATGTTCTTTCGTTACAGAACTCTCAATTTTCAGATAGTTGGAGGTCTGCTATTAATGCAGCGTTTGGTTTACCTACTGCATTATGGGATGGAAGTGTGTCTGAACCCTGTATCAGGTATCTGGGTTTACAGCACAGGGCAGAGCACTTGCTGTCATTGCTATTATTAGTCTGGAGAGAGAGTGGGATATTCATAAGCATTCTTACCACAGGAGCCAGAGATACAGTAGGAGCTCCTCCGTGAAACTGCTGACAGGACAAGAACTAAGCAAGCCATGACCCACTTATTGAATGTATGTTTTAATACCAGACTTTATGAAGATAAATCTCCTTTAGATTCCATGAACTACCTATATAAACAACCATCATTTGTTACAAATTTAATATTTCACTTTGCCATATATATATAGCTTACCCAATTCTCAGTTCAGTAGAGCTCTGACGTTTTGTAGAATCACCTGACCTTAGGATTAATAGTTTTTTTTTTTTAGTTATGCCTTTATTTTACTGTGTGTTTATTTATAGGTATACTTTAAAAACTATTCATTACATTTTTATACAACTATTCATATAGATACAATTATTTATGTATAGTATATGCTGTTTTTTTAGGCTTGTTTATCAAAGGTTCCTGAAAAAAATTTATCAGTTTCCACAAAAATATTAAGCAGTACAACTGTTTTCTTTTCAACATTATTATTATTATTATTATTATTATTAATAATAATAATAATAATAATAATACATTTATCGAGCAACAAATCAGTATATTAGAATAATTTCTGAAGGGTTGAGTGATACTTAAGACTGGAGTAAAATTACATTTTAAAATATATATTTAAGTAAAATATCCAAATGTAAAACAGTGATTTGTGTAAATTCTAATAATATTTCACAATAGTACTGATTTGCAGTATTTCTGATTAAATAAATACAGCCTTGGTGAACAAAAGAGACTCTTAAAAACGTAAAAAAAAAAAATAAATAAATCTTACTGACCTCAAACATTTAGTATTATGAATAGTATTATTATTATTATTATTATTATTATTATTATTTATTTATTTTTTATTTTTTTTTATGAGAAGGCATGGTTAGTTTGCATTGTAAATGTCATGTGGTGTGACTTCCCAAAAACATAATGTTATTTATAAATTAATAATCATGATATACAGTTGGTAAGCATAAGAAACTTCTTTCAAAACACATTAAAAAGTCATGATTATTCAAAATGTATACTATATTATAAACTTAATCTTTAAATGTATACTACTGTACATTATAAAACTCTATACTTATGCTAAATTGTATATATTTTATAATATAGTATAAGTTTATATCTACTATATTATAAATTGCCCATTGAGATTAACCTCATTTGTACCCTGCCTGTGTTTTCCATGTAACCTTCACAAAAGGCTGTGTACTGAGATTGCAGTGTGTCTGTCTGTCGGCATTCACTGCTCTGACATGTCTATTGTACTTACGCATATGACACACACTTGTGCACATGTGCACACACTCACAAACATCATTTCAAGCAGTTTCAGACACACACTCGATCTGACAGCACAGAACAACCCTCAGTTTCCCTGCACCGCTCAGACACACCCATATAAACATGCACCAAACAGTCAACCCACATACCCTTATCAAAAACATCCTGAAAACAGAAACTTTATCATTTTAGTAACCTGGTTCAATGGTGACCGGGTTACCTGTTGAACAGATGAGTTGAACTGAAGGACAGAGATTGCTTTCTTTTATAACTGTCACTAGGGAAGGTTTGTCAGTCTCTCTCTCACACACACACACAAGCCTTTGGAAATGACAGTCTGGTGCTGGCCGCCGTTGATTCTGGATGGTTGTGTAACACGAATGCACCTGCAGGGGTTTTCTGTCTGTCTGCATATGGATACAGAGTCTCCTCTCACAAAATTGAATGTGAAAGTAGAAGTTTAGTGCCTGTGAGAGGGTACATTTGGGGAATGTAATGTCAGGCTGCAATGTGTTATGCAAGTATGATGGGCTTTCTGTTCTTAGTAAAGGTAAATATTACTGTGGATTATTGAATGCAGATTATTAAATCAGTGGAAATAAATGAAATATGTGCAGTTAAACAAAAAAAAAAGAATTTGTTGTCCTTCAGTATATACAGTGGGGTCCAGAAATCTGAGACCACTTGACAATATGATTCAAAATCTAGTTAAAATCTGGAAACAGAAAAAAAAAAAATGCTGCCAAGGCTGCATTTATTTGATCAAAAATACAGTAAAATGTTAATGTTAATGTCAGTGTTTTTAACATTTATGACTGTTATAGCGCCAGCTGTTGTCCGATCTCCCTAAAACTTTGCATGCTTGTTTTGTTGTTGAATCACCTGTCGCATGTGCTCTCCGGGTTTCATGAAATTTTGAGTTTTCATTTAGGCTTTATAGGCTTTTAAGTATATTTGGATAGGCCTCTTTTCTAAACAACCCCGTTGTAGCTTCCCAATTTTTTTTTTTTTTTTTTTTTTTTTACATTTTCTCAATCACTTAACAAACGGTTTGATTGACAGTAGTGGTTCTAGTGGCAAAGTTGTTCAGAATGAAGAGGTCTATCGTATGATATGAATATCGTGCATATATGTTGAAAACCACGCAATATACAATTGTTTACGCCCTTGAGTGGCCGATTTCTTTCAAATTTCTCACAGACTTTTAGGGCCGTGAGTCAAACAGGCCCATCGAGTTTCGTTCTAATCCATCTCCGTTAACCTTGTCTAATAGGTGCTCAAATTTCATCGGCCTATGGCAGCCATGTTTTTTGAGATACGCAAATGTCCTTACAGACGCTTGTGGCACTTTGGACAAAGACAGTGCGTACCGATTTTCATATCAATAGGAAAAAACGGTTGCCTAGTTATGGCCATTTTTATGTTTTTTTCCCTCTTATAGCGCCATCAAGTGGCCAAGCTCTGCAACTTTTTTCAGCTCTTACATACGTGTTGTAAGTTTGGCAAAGATATCACTTTCCGTTCAAAAGTTATAGCCATTTTAGTAAAGGCAGCCCTGCCCCTTTCGAACATTTTTTGATAATTATTGATATTCACTCTCCAGAGAATCTTTCTGCACTGCTTGGTTCCGATCGGGTGAAAAACCTAGGACTAGTTCGCAAAAGTAGGATTTACAAAAAATGCAAAATACTCGAAAATTTCGCCACGAATCCAGAGCCGTGAGTTTTGTCTGGCGTGAGCCAAGGATTCCAACGACATAAGACATTTGAGCCTGTGACTGACAGTTTAAGAGTTTTGAGCGATTTCGTACTTTTGATCGCTGTATCACCCTGTCAGGCCGATTGGGGCGAGCCTTGGTGATGTTGTAGACGGTGTGAGTACTACCATCCCTCCGAGTTTCAAGTCTCTGTGACTTGCAGTTTGGTCTGCCCGATCAGTTTTACGTGGAGATCGCTGATTCTTGGCCACACTAACAATTACAATAGAGTTTCAGTGCCACGCGCTTGAACCCCTAAAAATAGTAATATTATGGAATATTATTGCAATTTAAAATAACTGTTTTCTATTCAAATATTTTCAGCATCATTACTCCAGTCTTCAGTGTCACATGATCCCTCAGAAATTATTCTAACATACTTAATTGCTGCTTAAGAAACATTACTACTTATTATGAATATTGAAAAGAGTTGACAGGCTTTAGAGATTTTGAAGATTTTTTTTACAGCATACAGCCATATAGCATGTTCACACACACTTAATTTTTTCTTCACTCATGCACATTAATTCATTTTCTCACACTCTGTGACTTTCTTTATCTTGCTGTTTCACTGTATTTTACTCTCTTTCTCTGTATTAGTGTTTCCTGTCTCTTTCTCAGTGTCGAGACAGAGGCCTGTGTGTGTGGAGAGGGATAATGTTTCCTCAGGCTGGTGAGCTTCCTGTCTCCACGCCTCTCTTCCTTCCATTCAACGAGCTGTTCTTCCCCTCATCTGACAGACTATTGTCCCACCAGCAGTTATAAGACTTAACACAGACTAACACCAAACACAAACATAAACAGATGAGCACACACAAACACTCTGATGCTACTGTCTCTAATTGTGATGCTAATGATAAATTTAGTCTAGTTGTTTGGAGAAAATCCCAGTTTGTATTATGATGGCTAAACAATGACTCTGCAGGTCAGGGATAGTTGACATAGTGTGTCATGGGTTCAAATATAGAGTATATCAAAGGGAATATGTACAATCTTGGATTTTATTTATTTATTTATTTATTTATTTATTTATTCATTCATTCATTCTTGCTTATTTGTATTTATTTATTTATTCATTTACTTGCTAATATTATATATTCATTTACTAATTTATATTATTTTTTGCTAGCTTTATTTATTTTAATTATTCTAATTTATATTTACTTGTGTATTCATTCATTCAATTACTTGCTTATATTTATATAGTAATTTGTTTTCATTTATTTATTTTATATGTATTTACTTGTGTTCATTTATTTATTTATTCTATCTTTATTTATTTATTTTAATTATTTTTTATGATTATTTGCTTGTGTATTTATTTACTTGCATAATTATTTGCTTGCTTATCTATCTATCTATCTATCTATCTATCTATCTATCTATCTGTCTGTCTGTCTGTCTGTCTGTCTGTCTATCTATCTATCTATCTATCTATCTGTCTATCTGTATATTTGTCTATCTATCTATCTATCTATCTATCTATCTATCTATCTATCTATCTTTCTATCTTTCTATCTATCTATCTATCTATCTGTCTGTCTATCTATCTATCTATCTATCTATCTATCTATCTATCTATCTATCTATCTTTCTATCTGTCTGTCTGTCTGTCTGTCTGTCTGTCTGTCTGTCTGTCTGTCTGTCTGTCTATCTATCTATCTATCTATCTATCTGTCTATCTATCTATCTATCTATCTATCTATCTATCTATCTATCTATCTATCTTTCTATCTATCTATCTGTCTGTCTATCTGTCTATCTGTCTATCTATCTATCTATATATCGATCATCACATTTCATTAGTCACTAGTGAATTTTAAATGGTCTTGTGGTGTGACAAATAAATTTTTCATGAATCATAAAAGCTGCTTGTTTAATAATTCTAAAATTATAATTAAGAACACATTGTTTTAGATGTTATGCCATGTTATTTTTGATAATGCGAAAATCTACATCCTTAGATATTACATTCTCATTTGAGAAGCTCTATTATCATTATTTTTTAGTAAAAAAAAAATAAAATTACTGTAAAATTAAAAAAATAATAATTTAATAAAAGTCAATTCCAGTGGAGACATAAATATGTTTTCCACACTGCAGAGATTATTGTATATTCATATATTCTTGTTGGAAAGAGATCTCCACATCAAATGGAGAGGGATTCAGTGATTCAGGTCAGTGGGCTGCTGGAGAAAAGCACTGCCAGTGTTGTCAGAAAGTATTGGCCACACTGTCACCCGTGACTTTGTTTTCCCTCCAACACTTTTTACTCACGCCCAACCCCTCACACTGACACCTCTGATAATTCAGCATTTCACAAGGTTATGGTTCATAGGTCAAACAAAGGACATGTAAAACTGGCACAAAGAGATCTCTGCTGTCATCTTGACTTACCTTAATGTCACCACACACAGGACAGTTTTATATCTGACGACACTGATCAAAAATAAAGCAGTGGATTATAGGGGCTTGTGAGTATCAAAAATTTGAGGGGTCTAACAAGCAAATATTCTCTTTTCAGCTGTGATAGTAAGAAATGTTTCTTGAGCAGCAAATCAGCATATCAGAATTATTTCTGAAGGATCATGTGACACTGAAGACTGCATACTAAAGATGCTGAAAATTCAGCTTTGCATCACAGGAATAAATTACATTTTAACATATATTCAAATGGAAAACAGTTATTATAAACAGCAATAATATTTCACAATACACAATGGTTTTTATTATATTTTTTGATGAAGACTTGGTGAGAATACCTCCTTTCAAAACATTTTGAATGATAGAGTATGAATTAATTTTATTATTTTAAAATGTTCCAGTACAGCTTCACAATTCTTGAAATTTCTAATGGATGCTGAGATTAGTTAATCATTAAAAAAATCTTGTTTTTTTTATTTATCACTTTATTGTACATTTACATATCACAAAAAGTCTAAAGCACAACATTAGTGGGTTTTTAATATTCTTTTAAATAATTGCTAGAGTGCTTGTGTCGTCAGTCAGCTTGCATTGCACATAAAATTCCATTTAGCAGCTTTGTAAAATTCCTTTTAATAATCCGACCCCCCCAGAAACTCATTGTGTTATTCACACATTGTCAAAACTATAGCTGTGTATGTGTGTCCAATTGAAGCATCACAGCTAATGAGGTTGGGAATGGGGTTTGTCTGGTGTTCAATCTGCCACCCGGCGTGCAGGATTTCATTCCACTTCAAACAGCGTTCACCTGATCCGTCTCGCTTTGTACGAGCACAAGAAAGCTGAAATGCAGCAACTTCTGTTTGATCTATAATGGGTGACTCAGGCTCGGCTGTGATAAGTGATAACGGGCCACGGCCTTCTTCTTTAATTAGTTTTTTCAGCGCATTATCTTCAGTCATCTTCTCTGGCTTGCTCTCTGTGTTCATCAAACAGTTGTGAAAATAGTGATGTGAGAGACGGTAATCATGCTGAGATTGGCTGTGATGGAATTAACTCCGTTTGATTGTTTGTATGTGAGTTCATAGGCTGAAACATAGGCTGAAATGAGACATAGGCTGAAAAAACATTGTCATGCTGTGTGTCTCTCAGTGAAGGAAAGTGTGGATTTAAACAGCACGCATGTAAGTATATTGAATATTAGTGAGCAATACACTCTTTTATTTGAAGTTAATGAAAGAAAAGCACAAAGACTCCCGGAAATTACAATCAAATACTCTTCCTCCGTCTTCGGATTCTGAAATGTGTGATACATCTAATTGGACAAATAGAGAAGAACCAGGCGACAAAATTAAAGATGAGGAAAATGATGGAGTATCGTTCCTCTAAAAGGCCCTTAGAGCAACGCGGGCGGAGGGGACAGAACGGGACGATGTATTCATCTGAAGATTAACGAGCTGCTGATTTGGAGCAGGCGTGGAAGAGGAACTTACTGTAGCAGGCCTGCCATTAATAGCCAGTAGATGAAGGATTCCTTTTTTATGTGGGATATTTATGGAGGAGCCTTGGTGCATACAGCTCTTCTGTACCGTTTACTGCTTCTGCCCTTATATGTGTGTCTGAGAGGGTCTTTAGCAGGGGTTTTGCCAGGCTACCTCACTTCGATAGTGCAGAGGAATAAATAAAATGATAAAATAATAATGGTACTATTTGGTGAATCTTGCAAAACATGTTTTGAAAATGTGTGTGACTTGAACATAACCATTTCAGCCCCATGAAGGAAATAAGAATTGTCAGTTAACAATGAAATCCAATTTTTAAAGAATATTTTTATGACGTTTTTTTAAGCATTACCATAAATGTGGTATTATTTTTATGATCTTTAAGACAGAGAAATAAGTATAATTCTAATTAAAATAATGGGAAAAAATCAGTACTGTATTATGAAAACAATAATTGTGTATTTAATATTGTGTAATTTATGCATAATTTGTTTTACTGCCTTTAATTGATCCAGATTTAAATGAATAAATATTGTATTTTCTTATGCTGTGCTAAAAATCCTTGACCTAATTTGGTATTCTCAGTCATGTATTACACATGCCTTTTAAAAATAGTTTATAAATCTCATATTATGCTATATTATCACCAAATCTTGTATTCAATCTTTTTGTCAACTTGTTTTCTTTCAATTAGCACAAGTTTTGTATTTCTTTTTAGAACTGATTAGTCATAGGCCTCACTGATCTAAGCTTATGCACTTCAGTTTTTGAGTGAAAAAATATTATTTGTGGAAAATTTAGGCAATATTTAATGAATGCATAAACTTAGATTAATAAGGCCTATGATCAGTCAGTTCCAAAAAGAAATATGAAAAAACTGTCCTGATCAAAAGAAAACAAGTTGATGAAAAGACTGAATCCATTTGGTAATAATATAGCGTACAAGGAATTTGGATTTTTTGTAGGCTAATCATTTTTGACTGGGAACATCACAAGTTGTGATAACAAGGTGTGAAAATAATCCTAAAGAACTACAAAAATTACTCTATAATCAGTAACTTTCAGTCCAATGCGATAACATTAACTAGCATTTTCAGGAAAAAAGAAAATCCTTTCTGGGTCAAAATGACCAGAACACAACATGAGGGTTAATTTACAGTAGTAAAAATATAATGTGAACCACCACTGACAACATTTTTCTTTCTTTTTTATTTTAGGTCAGATTTGAACATGATTCACACCATTTTTCTTTTCTTTACTTTCCTTTTTGCAACTGATTCTCAATTTTAAAAAATGGCTGCAACAGTACAGGCTCTTGTAGAATATTCAGTGTGTGGTATTGCTGTTTAAATGGAGATTAGACCGTGTGGATAACAGATTTGTGATGCAGATTTCAGAAAAAACTCTTTTAACGAGATGCAGCTGATAACTGTGAATGGGGTGTGCTGGGAGCGTTCTTGGAAACACTGAGGGATTTTGTGATTGCGTGGTTAAAGATAAACCCAAAAGTGCTCCATCTAAATTAAGACCATTCAGCAAGCTCTGTTTGTGGTATCATATCACTGCTCGTTTGCTGCCAAAAATCATGTGAGAAATGTACAGAACCTGAAGATTCCGAGAAATGCATAAGCCTCGGGGATTCTGTATGTAGACATTATGAACAAAAACATCCATAGAAACACAACTTGGATTCCCAGTGAATGCTAAATGTTGGTCTTTCAGAAACCATAAAACTGTTAACGGTTAAAGGAATGTTATGGGCTGCATAGAAGTTAAGCTCTATTGACAGCATCTGTGGCCACAGAAAATTATTTTGACTCATGCCTCAATTTGTGTTTAAAAATATGAACTTACAATGGATGTCTATGGGGCAAGGCTTAAAATGTTTAAAAAAATAAACCCATAAACATTATACATATTCACATGAAACTATAGTCAGATAAAAATTTGCTTAATAACCCTTAAATAACTGCAATGGCCATGTAAGTAGACTTCCACTGTAGGTGTTATTGTAACCAAAATTATTGCTATTTTTGTTGGTATACAATTTTTTTTTCTCTTTTTATTAACATTATGCCACATACATTATAGACAGTGCTTTTAGCTTGTTTCGTACTCTGGGCATTCTTAGAAGCAGAGATTTGCTTAGTTATCTTTTCTTCCTTATGTCAAACAATCAGTTCAAATATTAAAATCAAACCTGGTTCAGATTTCTTCATTCATATTCTTTTTAGAATAACTGTGAGGTACTGTAAATTTCTGTTGTATTATACTAAAAAGAGAGACGAAGAGTCTTTTAGTGTGTGTGTGTGTGTGTGTGTGTGTGTGTGTGTGTGTGTGTGTGTGTGTGCGCGTGTGCGCGTGTGCTTGTGTGTGTGTGTGTGTGTGTGTGTGTGTGTATGAAGGAGAGAGCTAAATAATCCAAAGCAGATATTTTAAGTATGAAGTTAATTATAGACCAATTTTCAGTGAGGTGGTGAAGGCAGGAACAGATGCAGGCCTAAAACATACAGCTGCTACCTTGTAGACATAAGAAACTTCATCTAGTCTCTTTACTGGGTCACACTGCAACCCCAGGCTTGAACCAAATCCTCAAATGCTATTTTTCACATGATGTATTAATTTTAGAAAGTCTGATCTGAGTTAACACACAAAATTGCACACTGATGGACAACCTTTGACAAACACACACCATGAGGTGTGAAGTGCTTGCATAGGGTTTAAATATAGCTGTGTTTTTACATCTGTGGCTATGTTGAGGAGGTATTTTTCTGTGATTGTTTTAGGTGTCTAATTGCATTCTTGGTATGGCTTAAAAAGGATTCACCCTGATTGAGTTTTGGCTCATCAAGCGGAGGTGCCGGGTTCATGCGGTTGTGCCGGCTCCCGCTCTGGGTTTAAACAGGCCCGCTTCCCCTTTCGGCAGCAGCTGCTAATCTGCCCTCTGGAGCTGAAGAGCACATGTTTTTGAGAGGTGCTTTAGCATACAAAGCCAAAGATGACTCTGTTAGCTCGAGATAGAGAATGAAATGGGAAACTCTAACTCAAAATCAGCCTTGGGATGTTTTAGATCCAGAATGGGTGGAGCTGTAAATTGAGATTTAAGCCATTCAGCCACAGGTCAAATACAGAGTAGTTGTTGAAATCAACAGTTCATTTTAAGTTAAATTAAATTCCAGTTTTATGTTCATGTCTTTATAAAGGTCATAAGGCTTCATTACATCATACAGGGGAGTCTATGTATTGTATGTGTGTCAAAGTCATTTGCTGTCTATATTTAGTTATCAACAGACCTTTGGTCAGGAGGCACCATTGCCTCAACAAAGTCATTATTGGTTACCACTGCACTGATATGGCAAGTCAGTGAAGACATCAAACGTCCCTCCGCTTGAACACACACTAAAAGCGCTGGAGAATGTTTAACTGGGAAACTCTGCCAAGGGTCGCTTTTGTTTTCATTTGTCTCTGTGTTTTGTTTTGGCCTGTTTCTGTTTTTTTTTTTTTTGGCCTGTCTATGTTTTTTGTTTTTGTCTCTTTCTGCGATTTGATTTGTTTTGTTTTGTTTCTGTGTTTTGTTTTATTTTGTTTTGTTTCAGCCTGTCTATGTTTTTTTGTCTCTTTGTCTGTTTTGTTTCAGCCTGTCTCTGTGTTTTGTTATGGCCTGCTTATGTTTTTTGTTTTTGTCTCTTTCTTTCTTTTGTCTTATTTCAGCTTGTCTGTGTTTTATTTTTGCCTCTTTCTGTGTTTTGTTTCAGCCTGTCTCTGTGTTTTGTTTTGTTTTGTTTTGTTTTGTTTTGTTTTGTTTTGTTTTGTTTCGTTTCGTTTCGTAAAGTGACCATACATGGCATTTTCCGGGGACACGTTCTGGCCAGGATTTCTATATTGCCTAAAATATCCAGATTTTAGGCTTTGTTTTCCTGTTTTCATACTTGTTAAAGATAATGATCTAAAAGTAGTTTGACCAATAACATGCAGGCATTGTACACAATCGACCAATCGTGGCATGTGAGAAGGTGGGATCTACAGAGAACGGTCAAAGCGATACAAATATGCATACATATCAGGTGTGTTTGACTTAAAGTGGCGCTGCGCATACCACAAAAGCAATTCGAAAGCATAAGGAGCTGTCTTCTTCTGGTCACCTTATTGTTTCGGCCAAGGTTTTTTTTTTTGTTTTTTTTTTTGTCTCTTTCTGTGTTTTGCCTTGTTTCAGTCTGGCTATTCATTTTGTTTTAGACTGTCTATGCTTTTTGTTTTTGTCTCTTTCTGTGTTTTGTTTTGGCCTCTCCATTTTCTTTTCGTCCTTTTCTGAGTTTTGTTTCAGCCTGTCTCTGTTTTTTGTTTTGTAGACAGGCCTGTCTATGTATTTTGATTTTGTCTCTTTCTGTGTTTTGTTTTGTTTCAGCCTATGATTTTTGTTTTTGTTTTTTTCTGCTTGCCTAATTTTTCCCCCCGTCTTTTTCTTTGTTTAGTTTTGTTTTGGCCTGTCTCTGTGTTTTGTTTTGTTTCGGCCTGCCTATGTTTTTGTCTGTTAATTCGTTTTATTGAGTCTCTTTGTTTTGTCTTGTTTCGCCTGTTGCTGTGTTGTGTTGTGTTGTGTTTTGTTTTGTTTTGTTTTGTTTCATCTTGGTCTGTCTATGTGTTTTATTTTAGTTAATGTTTTTGCTACATACACAATTGTCATTGTGTGACTTTGTGGTTGTGATCCAGTCGTCCTCTTCACAGCTTTGGGAATTGGGTGTGTGACTCTTACAAAATGTTAGATTAAATCAGAAAGATCCCTCACAATATAAACTTCATATTACACAACTCTGAGGCATTCACAAACACACATTATCTGAACCTTTGCGTGTTACTTGTGTATTTGCTTGCACTGTCTGTCTACTTCACAAACACACTCCTCTTCCTGCTCGTTCAACACACTCCTAGACCTCCTCCAGTGTTTCCAGTGCAGCTGGGGGAGTTTGTGCTGCTCAGATGGGAATGACTGATGACAGACATGATCTTATCACCATGGGGAGACAAGAGTGTCTGTGCTTTCATCTACAACTTTATTACCATGGCAATAAAACTTCTTGAATTTTCCATAATACAGGCTCATCTGCTATACAAAACAGGAGAAATCAATGATTGGCGTAGCATTTGTCAAAAACGGTTCCATCTCATCTATTTCTGTGCATTTTCTCATGTTTAGCATCAGGTTGTACTTTAGTGATGGGACTGGCATGCAGTATAATTGTTAGGCCTCAGGCAAAGGAGTAGGATCAAGAGAACGCATCCCATTTATGACAGTACAACAAGGGATTAGGCCTGAATTTTTAGTAGGACTTCTTAAGATTCTGATGAATATTACTGTTCTGGCCTCTATATTCTTTACTGACATGCAGCAGAGCTGCTGATGTTCAAATGAAATACAGAGCTATTCTGGGGTTGTGGTGATAGTGCCACACTTAAATCTGGGTTAGCAAGTGTAACGGTCACACCACATACTCTAGTAAATTCTAGAAATCCCTGTTATTGTTTTTAAAACATTTACACATGCTTTTGCATGACTAGTAAAGTTGTATACAATGAGTACAGTAAGTACAATGAACACTTTGAGATTACAAGGTTCTTAAAGGGACAGATGACCCAAAAATAAAATTAAAAAAATTCTAAACATGACGTCCAAATTCCTTTTTTTCTGCAGAACACAAAAGAAGACATTCTGAAGAATGTTTTTGTTCAAACAACATTGGACCCCACTGACTTTCATTGTATAGACAAAACAAAAACACAGAGACATTTTTGGGTGAACTATCCCTTTAAACAGGAAGAGTCTGTTTGACTGACCCACATGTAAAGTGAGCACCTGTGGTTTGTTTTGTTTTTATGTGTAAGGCTGGATTTGTCTGAATTGGAGTACACCACAATCACAGGCTGGTGTGAAAAAAATAAATTAATAAATAATGCTGTGGCAGTCTTTGCCTGTGGATGCAATACGCATCAGACATCACCAAACAGACAGTCTGCAGTCCATAGGTCATGCCGTCTGAGGCTGAGACTACCTGTCACCTGTCTCTCTGGCACTGAGTTAGCACCTCAAAGCCTGCTGGGTAAAAGCATAAAATTACAGCCCTTCTTCACCCTAAAAGGTGAAAAAAAAAACCGGACAGATCTGAAGCTCCCTCCCTCCATCCATTTTTTCACTGTCTTTTATGCTTTTACTGGAACCTCAGATGTTTGGTTACACAACCACAAGTGTTTGTGGTGTAAGCCGAGTCCAGCGATCTCATCTGGTCCAAAAGAGACAGAAGAACTTTAATAGTCCACTGATCACAGCCAGACGGAGAATATCAGTAAGACAGGGAGCAGAGCTGAGCAATATTTCAGAAGTTACAGTTAATACTAAATAGATTTAGCTTAAGGTGTTTTTGTGCGCCTTACAAATGATTTGTTTCAAAGAAGCTCTGCTGATCGGTCGTGCTCTCTTTTTGTTCTTTCTGTTGTTTTTTATTGTACTTTGCCCTGAAGACTCATTTACAACAGTAAAATCACTATTTAAAAAGGTTCCTAGCCTTTTTTACTAATGCAAGAGCAACAGGCTCACACTGAGCAGCCACTTTGCTGGTCATCCTTCACAAATTAAACTATTGACCGTCGGCTTTGGCACCACACAAAGTCCCCCTGGCAACATCCTTCCCCTGCGGTGTGGTTTAAACAGGGGGAAGCAACCCTTTGTCCTGCTATTGTTCCCCAACCCTCAGGCCAATTAACTTCATATCAACAATACCTTTAGAGGATGTAAAAAATTAAGTGAGCGAGAAAGAGGTGTGCAAAGGAAGAGATGTTTAAGAAAATGTTTAAGACTTGGTTTTAAATGACTTTTCACCTTAAAATAAAAACAATGTTATTTACTCGCACTCATGTCGTTCCACAACTAGGTGCACAACCATGCAGTTTTGTTTATATCCAGCAAAGATGCGTTAAACTGACACTGATGACAGTAAAGCCATTTATAATGTTACAAAAGATTTGAACTGTTCATTTGAACTTTCTATTCATCAATGAATCCCTTATAAACAATAATAAAAAGTATGTTTCTTGCAAATCAGCATATTAAAATGATTTCTGAAAGACACTGAAAACTGGAGTAATGGCTGCTGAAAATTCAACATTTCATCACAGAAATAAATTATATTTTAAAATATATCCAAAAAGCAAACAGTTATTATAAATGATAATAATACTGCACATTATTACTGCTATTACAGTATTTTTAATCAAATAAATGCAGCCTTGGTGAGCATAAGAGACTTCTTTCAAAACACAAAAAACATCTTGCAGAGAATGCAGACTCCAAACCACTGAACAGTAGTTTATGTTATTTGTCCTGTGACGTGATCAATTGCGATCAGATCGCACAAGATAGATTTTCATATTAGGTGTAAACAAGGCCTAAGGGAGCACGGAAAGCACTGGAAATGAATTAGGAGATGGATGTGTGCAAATGACGATAGAGGAAAAGGTATGAGGATGGAATATGATCGAGCAGGAAAGGGCAAAGATAACAGTTAGCGCACAGGAAAAAGAGCAAAGGATGATGGGATGAACAGACAAAGCTATTATGACATTAAAATTGGGGAAATTTTACTCCGGCTTTTTCCCATATGGTAATGTGACATAGAGGCAGAACTTGCACATCTCAAAATAGCTCATTTGCTAGTGGGCTTTTTTTAGCGTATTCAAAGAGTGTGCCAAAATCTAACACAATTTGCATAAGCTGTTAGCCATTCAACTCGTGGTTGCATGCATGCTATTTCTAGATTTCAAAACTCTGTGAATATATTAACACATGGGATCAGTGAAAGAGAAAAGATATCCCTCATTTATTATGTGTGATTGCATGAAAATCAGAGATTCATTAATAAATAGCCTAAGAACTAAAAACAAACTCTTAATTTTTCTGTGTAGCTCCATCAATGTTTTATCAACCTTCCCAGAGGGTACATGGTTTATGTAATCGGGTTTATAATGTGCTGTATGTAATGCTAACACAGTCTTGTCACCGTGCCCGAATCTTCACAGCCAGCTTCATCCCAAATATTATTGTGGGCGATGATTGTGTCCTCGGGGCTTAAATGCTTTACTGGTGTATCTGTGCCAACAGATCAGGGACAAAATGATCTTTGTTGTCATATAACAGCACAGGTGGATCGAACTGGAACAAGCTTTCATCTGCATAAGGAGCGTGGTGCTGTGACCACACAGAGGACAATGGTGCAAGCTTTATGTAACCTGTGAGGAATTGTGGCCTTTGCTGTGTTATTGTTTCTGCCAGTGGCAGAGCAGCTCTGCCAGAAGGTGGGAGTTTTCCAGAGCAGCTGTTTGGACTCATTTAAAAAGTTGTTGAGACACCTCCAAAATGCGTAATCTGCTGAAACAGTTGGATAACTTTGTTTAGTCTGAGGCTCTGTTTACACCTATGAAAATGCATCTGAAAATCTCTTTTATCTACATATATCACTCACTGTAGTGTGCTACTGCATGCTGATTAATTTGTAAAAAGATCATATATATTTTTTGTTATAGTTGTTGTTTTGTTTTTTAACTTTTGATTCATCAGAGAATCCTGAAAATATATATAGATCATGATTTCCACAATAATATTAAGAAGCACATCTGTTTTCGACATGAAATGAGCAGCAAATCAGTATATTGGAATGTTTTTTAATGGATCATGTGACACTGAAGACTGGAGAAAATACAGCTTTGTCATCACAGGCAAAAATATCATTTTAAAATATATTCAAGTAGAGAACAAGTATATTAAAATGTAATAATATTTCAAAATATTACTGTTTTTACTGTTTTTTAATGCAACTGGTGCAACTTTGATGAGCACAAGAAACTTCTTTCAAAAACATTATTTATTCATTCATTCATTCATTCAAATCAGGAATAATTTATTGAATTCTTATTTTCCTGATTTTAAACTGTTATGAAATTTTGACAAATTGACAAACTCCCTTTAAAGACCCATTAAACTCTAAAAATACTAAAAAATGGCCACTGGATCACATGACTTGCCTTGTGCTACTGTTTAAACTACTAATGCAATGTGGTCACTTGATTATTTTGACTTCATTCAATTGTGGTTTGACACATTTTGTACCCCATTTACATTAATGCTGTATTTAATGCTGAAATCGGATCACCTAGAAGAGTTGTAAATGGAGTCCCAAAGTATTGTGCTGTGTAAATGAACGAGGGTCTACAGTCTCACAACATCTCGTTTCCTCGTGGTATCAGCAGTGATTATGAGCCGGCACGCTGAGACTTTCACCTGCTGAGAGGATAATCTTGTTGGTTCCCTCGAGTAAACATCCGCCGTACGCCGCTGTTCCTCTCAGACACACCTCTCCACACGCCCCTGTTCCTGACAGCTGTCATTCACTCAGCACTCTGTCTGCCTCAGATCGGAGCTGACGGCTTTCAGAGGTTTGTTTACAGTGGCTCTACCGCTGCCTAAATCTCACAGGTTCCAGTGTTATCTCCACACTGTGTGTTTTCACAGAGGTCTGCCGAAGCGCTGTGCCAACAGTTACATAACCCCAAGGCATTTTCTGCGCAAATGCAGCAGTAAGGCCTGTGTTTCCACTGGCTGTGTGAGCATAACTGATGTGCATGGGAACTGAAACGTTAAATAGTTTCCAGACGTGATTGTTGTCAGGCAGATCAGAGGGATTGAGGTGTTCTGGAAAAGGTTTGGCTCGTTAACGGGGAGCATGGATGAGCAAGGAGAGCACAGACAGTAAAAGGCTCTTAAGCAGAGTGGCTTCATGTTGGAGGGGCTGAGGTGTTTGTTTAAATGTATGAATGTTTAATAAAGAGGATGACAGGGCACATGGTAGAGGCTCACTGTACAGGGCGAGGTGAAAGGGCGTAAATAAAGCTTATGTAAGTTTTAAGAGGAAAGAGCAGTAAATTTTCAGGAAAACTAGTTAAAAATAGTTTTAAAACATGCCATGTCAGGACTCAACATTAAAGATCTCACAAGAAAATTTAACTATTTTGTGAGCTGGTGATTATTTCTAAATTCATGCTATGTGAATTGTACAAAAACATACTATTATGCATAAAGGTCCACCACTAAACCAAACCGTCAGTGCTTACGTACTGTAAACAGATTGTACACAAACGTACAAATGAGATTAAACAAACGCAGATTAATTAGTTACCAATTTGCCAAAATGTAAAGTAGTTACTAGTTTCCATTACAGATTTGCACAAAACTTTTGCGATATTTTATAAATGTTGATAAAAAACTATTGCGGAATGACCAACTTAGGTTCATTGGAAATATGTGCCTCTATATACATTTCTGCAAAACTGAAAAAAGTACCTATATGTACGAATCACTGCAGTTTCCAGTTGAAATTAACACTAGAGGCAGTAAAACTCCGGCAACTTTTATTCTGTCTCACACAAAGTATGATTTACAGGTAGAGTTATGATTAATAAAGCCTAATTTTCACACAATTACTTGCAGAATATTATGTTATGACTTCAAAACAATTTTAACATCTTTCGCGATTTGAAAACTGATACTTTTGAACGTTTCTCGTCACATATACAGCTTCATATCCATAAGTTTTCTAATTCAGTATGTTTATTTGGTAGCTCACGCGATATGGCGTTGCACTTGAGAGTTGAAGAGTTTTAGTACGCACCCTGTGAAACTACGGTTGGACAAAAGAGCTCAATATTTGAATTCTGAACAGCCGCAATACGTACCTCAAGCAGCGTAATAAAAACATGCCACAGTCACGTGTTTTAGCACCATCCTCTGGACATTTCACTTTGAAACTGCCGTGAAACATGCAGTAAGGTATGTAATTACAGTGTTGCAGAAATGTATGTAGAGGCACGTATTTTCATGAGCCTGGGTTGGAAATGATGGTGTTTCCATTAAACCATGTTATGTGACTAAAATGTAATTTTTTCCTCCCTCCCCGATAAGTCGTATCAACAGATGTTGGTAGGTTTACAATATAGCGCTGCCACCGCACTAACTATTACTTTTAATCAAAGGAGACATAGGCGTATATCTTTAGCGAAGCAGCACTGGAGTGGTCGTGATCAGCCAGTGGCCATGTTGGAGCCGTAATGCGCCACAAATAGGTGCAGTGTCAGTAAAGGGTTAGCTATGCATTAATGGCAAAGAAAGCCCCTTATACTTGAAAGCGGCCACATATGTGTTTCTTGGAAGTTATAGTACATTAAAGACTGATCATGTGACTTTTACGTATGCCAGGTGACCTGTAAATGTGGGAAAACTGCAAAAAATTCCTTTTTCGAATTGCCTGAAATGCGAGAGTAAAACTTTTTTGCAATATATGGGAGTTTTTGCTAAATTGATGTATTTCCATTGGGCGTATTTTCAATTCGCAGTTTCAGTTTGCGCAATTTGAAGGGTAATGGAAAAATCTCAAAATCACCATATATCACTTACTCATGAAAATGTATTTAAATATTATGTATTTAATATTTTTTAATTCTTTATATTTGTATAATCATTTCATAATATGCTATTTTGCATTTGAAGTGTGTATAAATATAATAATGGAGTTATTATTATAACATTATGTTAAATATTCGGGTGTCATTTTTTGTGGTTGAGCCAGTGAAAAAAATAAATATTGCACTCTGTATGTACTCCATTGGTCTTTTATTTTTATTAGAGTAATCAAATATACAATATAATAACAGTAACTCCTATCTGAAATTCAACATTGTGACAGCTGAGTTCAAATATAAACTGATTTTCCAGCCAAACTGCATTTGCAGAGGTTTGAATGATGAACTACTCTACACTAAATTCTTCTACCCATTTTCTTCGCCTTTCTGTTTGACTTAGTCTTATCTGAACTGGCCCTGAACAGCCCTCTCAAGACCATGACAGGAAGCCCTGGACACCCACACCCTCTGTGTTAACAAAAGCTCTCTAGACAAAATACAACAGTTGAGTTCCTGTCCACTGCAACTGCCCTGTCATCCTCTCCCACCCTCCTCAACCCACCCTAGTGCCTCCAGCCAGACGGACACCATCCAAAAACCACAATTATACTTTATGCAAACACTTTATACTATTTATATTCAATGTTTTAAACTGGATGATGCAGCCTGGAGACACACAGTATCTGACTTCTGAAATATATACAGTGCGCACCGATTTTGGCTACGACATGAGAATGAGAAACAATATGAAGAGACTGAACAATGTTGTTCTAATATTAGTGTTTCTAGTTTGTTTTATTTGCATGATATTTCACTGATAATGTTTAATTTTGTATCTATCACAGAAGATACACATGCAAACTCATGTCAAGGACAGTCTGTAAAAAATCATGCCATTGAATTGCACTGGATGGGGTTTTTCATATTCATTAATATGTGGTTGAGATAACAGCACTTTACTAAATACACTTTATAGATCAGGTCAGGCCCATCATCATCAGTCTCTGGATGAATTAATGATGGCATTTGTCAAGAATCACAGTTCATGAGAGCTCATTTGGAGGACAGTAAAAGAGCACCTTCAAACTGAATACTTACACAACTCTACTGAGGTTTTGTTTTAAGTGCAGCCCGGCTTTGAACTGTCAGACATACTGAGGGATACTCGCTTACACACGTATTCTTCATTTCTCTCCTTCTCTGTTCGTTCTCAGTTCTCTCTCTCTCCCTCACCTCCTCTCGTATGCTCACAGATATGAATGCTGAATTTTAAATTGTTGCTATTACTACACTCCTATTGATTTAATTTAATTTAATTTTATATTTTTATTTATTTATTTTTTTTCCAAGTATATAATGTTATCAATACTTTGGTAATGTTAAGCTTTTTTGCTCCACATTACCAAAGTATTTTCTTCAGTCTGCAAGGGAGGGTTTGAGGGCCAAAATAAAGGGAGTAAGAGAAACATGGTGCAACTCCTGACCTATTATATAAGAATCAGTTAAATTAGCATAAGTGTAAACTGTTGTTTGATATAAGCTCAAAAGTTGGCTTAAACTGTTTAAATCATAAAAAAAAAAAGTGTGTTACGAGATACCTTCACCAGAAGGTGCCCACATGATCACTAAGCCATGAAATTTACCACCAGTTGCATCACACTGAGCTTCATTCAAACCATACCAATCCTAAAACACAGAATATAAAGAGAAATATTCTTACTAAATGTTTACAATAGTTTCGCATGGTTTTGATACTAAAAGTCTCATTTATTGGTCCTTTTCTTGTCTAATTCTTATATTTCAACTCTATCATTTGGATATTGCGATGTGTGAACGTACACTATGCTTTACAAGTAACTACCCCCATATTGCTCAATACAGTTGAACCCAGGACATAATTACTTCTGAATGCCACTAAAAGCAAATTATCCAAAAGGACTGTGTTTAAGAGAAGAGAAAGACTTCCTTTGTAACAGAGATGAATAAATTCATACGATTGTGTCGTCATATCTTGGCGCGTGTGTTAAGGGGAAGTCGTGGCCTAATGGTTAGAGAGTTGGGCTTGTAACCTGAAGGTTGCCGGTTCGATTCTCACACCGGCAGGAATTGAAGGTGGGGATTGTGAATGAACAGCACTCTCTCTGCCTTCGATACCATGACTGAGGTGCCCTTGAGCAAGGCACCGAACCCCCAATTGCTCCCCGGGCGCTGGAGCAATGGCTGCCCACTGCTCCGGGTGTGTGTTCACGGTGTGTGTGCGTGTTTGTTCACTGTTCACTGCTGTGTGTGTGCACTTGGATGGGTTAAATGCAGAGCACCAATTTCGAGTATGGGTCACCGTACTTGACAATACGTCACGACTTTCACTTTTTCACTTTAAGAAGGGCGGGAGCCGCTGTGCTTCTCAGGAAGGGCAGGGAGTGGTGGAGCACTTATCTCGCTCTGCTTTCCCCTCTCACCCAGGCCTATCATCCTCCACCCGCCCGTTCACACCACACTCAACCCTGCGCTCAAATGTTCACACCTCTCCACTGAAGCCAGACAACACAGATAAATGCACTGACTTCAAACATATGTTAATCACAATTCAAGCTCTGAGACAGACACTTGTAAGGCCAACCATTAAACAGCCTAAACATGAACTCTTTGCCATCTAAAAACGGGATCACAAATGAAAGTGATGATTATAGTGTTGTTTGAAGTACCTCTTTGATTCTGGTACTACTGCCCATTTCAGGTGACGTCCAAGGCATTTTGTGATCTAATTACTCAAAAACACATTAGGAGGTAGCCGGAAACACATGTGGCTACAGGGTATTTGTAGTATAAATGCTAATCTGTAGGACTGTCTACTCATCTGTCAATCAGCCACTTCTTTAAAACAAGGGTGTTAACCTTTGCTGGTTGGTTATGGCTTACAGAGCAAAAAAACAATAATGTGATCACAAGACTTGTCATAAAACATCTTGGATATTAGGGGTGTAACGATTCACTCGTTTTCTCGATGCATCGATTACAAACCCTGACGATGCATATGCATTGATCTTGAAACATGGATTTTTGAATCGTTAATCGTAGATTTCGGACAAGAATCGATTTAAAACGCTAAGAATCGAATGAATCGCGATTTCTATAGCGATTCAATGTTTTTAAAATATATACACATAAAATTACTACAAGCACGAATTAATGGAGACCTTGAACAGCGTTCGTGCCTCACATCTCTCCTTCACGCGCTCCACTGTATTTACTGTCTGTCACAGGATTGCGCTCGTGCCTCGTTCATCTCACGGACATATTTTTTGAGCAGCTGATATGTGATCTCTCCTTAGTACTCGTGGCCAGTACTGCTAAAGTGAATTAGTTTAGTTTTCTGTAGTTTTTCAATGGCTCTCGGTCATAACGTCGACATTACCTGAGCAGTCGAAGGCTGCGCATTTATTGCATGGACTTAACAGGTTTATCTGTTAATCAGATGCATAAGTAGCATTAGTTGCTATAGGAAACAGACATCGGGCACTTTTTCTTTCAGAATCATCATTCACCGATGGAGAGAAAAAGTTAAATACCATAGCATTTTATTTTATGAAAATGAGATAAAGAAATTTTTGCACTGAAATATAAGTGATCTTGGCTTGCAGAACTTAAGACGTGCCAGGAAATGCCTAATATGGACAAAGGCAGCTGCAGCTAAGCTGAATAAAATGAACTGGTGAAACATTAAGACAATAAACACAATAAATAAATAAAATTCATGAATGATGCAGTGCTAATTGACATATCATTTATTACAGTACAGAAACGATAAAGTTTTCTACCTTATTCTATGCAGGAAATTGAAATAATTGTTTGTAGTATATAAAACAATCATGAAATTGCCATTAGGAAAATTTATTATTGTCCAGCAGTGTATTTGATTTATTTATAGCAAATTCAAAGTAAGAGATAAGAAAAGAATTTCTTGTAAAAAAAAATATAAATAAATAAAAAATAATACATACATAAAATTATTGTATTTGAGATTTCTGTCACTTCTGAAATGGTGGCTACACACCTGGTGTGACAAAATGTTAGCCTATACATAATACTTTTAAAGCTCTTTTTTTAAAATCTTGGTGTACGTAAATTTCTACATATGCCATGTCACACCATAGCATCATTAAACTAGCATCTAACAATGGACAAAAGTGTTTTTTTGTTGTTTTTTTTCTCTAACCTATGGTTCTTTAACCATAAAGGCTGTTGTGTAATTTCTGACTAAGCATTTAAAGAATTTAGGGGAAGCATTTACATAATCCTGTGAATGCACTGAAAGAATGCAGAGTCGAATCGTTAATCGAATCGAATCGAATCAAATTTAATTGTGAATTGAATCGAATTGAATCGTTTTGAATTTGCAAAAATCGTTCTTGAATCGAATCGAAAACCTATGAATCGTGAATCGAATCGATTCGCTGTCTACCCAAAGATTCACAGCCCTATTGGATATCCATCTACATGTAAACATGCATGTGACATAATTCGGCTTTTGGTAAAATGCATAAATGTGGAACTTGTGTATAACGCATTTTCAAAGTTTAGCTACAGTTGCCTAAAATGTCATATTTTTTTATGTTTGTTAAATTAAAAAGTATATTTAGAATGCAACAGATTTTATTATTATGTTGTGATACACTGATCAAATAGATTATAGACATTACCTTTCAAAAGTTTGAGGTTGGTATGATTTTTTTAAATGTTTTTGAAAGAAGTGTCTTTGTGTTCACCTTTTTATTATAAATGTTGAACACAGTTGTGCTGCTTATTATTTTTGTGGTAACCCTGATACATTTTTTTCAGGATTCTTTGATGAATATAAAGTTCAAAACAGTATTTATTTGTAAAATAAATAATTTGTGACATTCTGTCTTTACTGTCACTTTTGATCGCTCTAATGCATCCTTGCTAAGTAAAAGTACTAATTTATCTTTAAAAAAAAAAAAACAGTGTTACTGGCCCCAAAATTTTGAATGCTAGTGCACATATATAGTCACAAAATGAGAAAATTTGCCCTCATTGAAAGCATATCACAGTTTTTCATTTGAAATATGTATAAATACCAAGTTTAAATGGCACACCCAAATCTGTCTTGGTTAACAAATAGTGACTTCTACTTTAAAACTTCTAACATTTAAATTGACTGCTTTCAGTTATACACAATTCAAATACATATTTGTCTCATTATTCAGAATCATTCGTGATAGATTCTGTCGTAACTTCTCATGTATCACCATATTGTGTCAACACAACATGTAGCCAATAGACTGAGGAAATATAAACTTGCTCATTAGAAACATTTATCTCCAAGTCACGGGAACTCCAAATTACAGTAAACATCTGCTGAGCATAAACGTTTAGTGTTCCAGATTGATTCTACATTCCCAAATGGCCTTAATGATGGCCTGGAGCACCTTTTATGACTATAAGCTACAGTTTTACAAGCGTAAGTGGCTCTTTTATGATGTGCAGCAGTGCGGAGACAAGCAGGACACCCGGTGAAGGGAGTGTTCAATGCCATGTCCTGACTCAGCGTGTTCTAGGGTGGAGCGAACAGGAAGCCTGCTCTGATTTCTGATCTCCTCTACCAACACTGGCCCTTCAGTCCCACGTCACTTACATCACAGGATCAGAAGGAAAGAGGCCCGAACTGGGTCACAGCAGTGCACAGGAAGGGTCAGGAGCGACAGGGGAGTAAGGGAACTGCTAACCTCAGTTTGATTCTGGTAAACCGGGCTTTTTTTTTCCTGAGAATGGCACACAAGCTTAACCTCTGTCCTGCTTAAATGATGTTTTAGTGGAACAGACCGTGGGGCGCTGGGCATAATGCCAGCACCCTCAAAGAAACAGCATTACTAATACAAGTGAGCTGTACTTTCATGCAAAGACAAAAGGCATGGCACACCGGTTCATTAAAATTCCTCAGCTCATCTACATGGCTTGTGAAGCAGAGGTTGTCAGGTATATTTCTCAAGTGCTGTTCTCAAACAAATCAAAGCAGTCAGACAGCCAGATCACACCTCTCTCCAAAGTCTCATGCCCAGCCAAGCTGGATTACTGAGTCTTGATGTTGTTGCCCTCCAAAATATAATATATGAAAGCAAGCAACTATGGTTTTAGGTGCTAAATTGTGAATTCTCTTTGTACCGTCTCCTTGTACGACCACCAAAACAGCAGGTTTTCCTCTGAGCATGGTGCTTTGGCTTTTGTTGAGGATATGTTTGAATTTTTCATGATTTGAGACCCAATTAGAAGCCAGTCTCACCTCTATTATCTCTGAAGCTTGTGTCATGTGATCTACATCTGTCATCCAGAATGCTGAACCGACCAACGTCCAGCGAAGGATTCCTGTTTGAACTGGTCAGCTGGTGTACAGGCCCCTCTCTCGCTGTGTTAAAGCCTCATTGTTCCCAGGGAAAATGCTCTTGTGCTAGAACCGGCTGTGCCAGATCCTCTCCAAACACAACATGCGACTCTGTGGGGCTTCGGGCAAGCCAGCTGTGTTTAAAAACTCGGAGCAGTTACGTATCTCAGTTTGTAAAAGAATAAATTCTATTTGTGCAGTCTTATTTGATTAATGTTTAATTTAGAATGAGCTCTCAGTCGGTTTGGCTTGTTATGCAAGAACAGTTTGTTGTTTTTGGTTTTAGGGGTCAGTGACAACTAAGACTGTCCATGATGAAGAAAAATATTAAACAACAAATAGTACACCATGTATTACATATTTTTAATATACTAGATTTCTAATAATATACCAGAGACTATTAAAACACATGTGGCCAAGTTAGTTTTTTCTTAGAAATGTACTCTTTGTTTTCAAGTTGGTTTCATGTGGTTTAATGAAAAACTTCGACAAAAGTTGAAGATTAAAAAAAATAATAATAATTTCTTTACACCTACATAGATCTTAAGGAAATAGTTCACCCAGAAATGAAAATTTTGTCATCATTTACTCACCCTCTTGTAGTTCCAATCCTGTATAAGTTTCTTTCTTATTTTGAACACAAAAAAAGATATTTTGAAGAATTGAAGAAACAGTTGTTGGTCCCCATTGATTTCCATATAGGGAAAGAAATACTATGGAAGTCAATGGGGACCATCAACTGTTTGATTACCAGCATTCTCCAAAATATCTTCTTTTATGTTCAACATGAGAAAGAAACTCATACAGGTTTGGAACGACATGAGGTTGAGTAAATAATGACAAAATTTTGACAAACATTTTTGGGTGAATTATTGCTTTAATATTTTTTTTCTTAAATGTTTTAAATGATATTTTTAAGTATGTATGTAAGTATTTATTTACGATTCTTTGTTTAATTTCATTCTTTTATTTACTTTTCTTCATTATGGTATCATCCTGACATTTTTAACTTTATGACAAAACAATTAAATTCAGAACTTAAATTTATATTTTTATATTTATATTTATATTTATGCATTTAGCAGACGCTTTTATCCAAAGCGACTTACATGGCATTCAAGTTACAAATTCACTGTATGAATGGCATTCATTAAAAAATAATTCAAATGTAATATTTTAAAATACATAAATGCATAGAAACAAATTAGCATTTTACCCTTAAACACTGATGACTCTGAAATACATAATTAAAAGTAAACACCACAATGTAAAATTTCAGCTTTCACATTCAATACAGAGATGCAATAATTGCACTTTTGCAGCACCTTTAACATTTATATAGATGTTCAACAACAGTACAAAGTACATCCTGTTTGGTCGCATGCCTAGAACAGGATGCGTATAGTTCACGTCATGTTACCTCTTTTGCATGTCCTAATGGCTCTATAAAGGAACAACCTTCGGTGACTCAACTGTGAAGTGCGTCAAACGATTATCAGACTAAAAATGCAATTAGAGACGTTGTCAGGTCATAAACTTTGATAATTATCATGAGTGTATCATGCAACAGGTATTAATGAGGACTCGAAACATGTTTTGTGTAGTTGTGGATTTATTCAAAGTGTACAAATTCTGACACATAAATATGAACATCCCCAACACACGAGCACTGAGTGACAAACTGACATTTGAATGTGGAACAGTGGATATAACAAAAAAACGCTTCACTTGAAGCAATACATTACTTCTTTTTTGTAGCATGATAAACTCTTTACAAAAAAATCAGATGCTGCAAGTTCATAGACTAGAAAAGGGAATTGCTAAAGTGCATTTAAACATCTCTTGTCGTTCAGGGAAGCACACAATGTGGGTACAGCTAGAAATGACACCAGTAGTCCTCAAACTTGGGAGAAGCTACTGTACCAACATGTTGAGAAGGATAGTACATCTTTAAACTCTCGACCATTACTCAACTACTTTAGTGGTCGATCCTTCTTCTAATCAGATTTCAACATCTGTGCATTCCCAAACAAGTGATCCATAAAGCTTATTCTGGTTCCCCTGACCACCGGGATAACAAACACCCAGGGAAAATGACGGTTGGCCATTCAGGATAAAACCAATGGGGGAAAACACATCACCTGAATGTATACACTGGATTTTTCATGATGTCCATGGCAGCTTTGGTAATCAATCCTTCTGTTTCAAGACTTTACATGAATGCTAGGATACTAGGATATGTGTAACACTTCAAGGACAAAGACATCAGGGATAGGTCTTCGCCATTTACAAGTTCATGTCCTTCATGAGAACTCAATGTACCACAAGACCTGTTGACATTTTGTAACACTTGTGTTAATGTAAAAGTTCCATGTGATCGTCCCAACGCTGCTACAATCCAACAACCAAAGTGGTAAAACAATATTGTCCTCTTGCGGTCTCTGAACTGTATTTATCCAGAACCATCTGACTGATATAACTCAGCCCGCCGAAACAATAATTCCAGGTGCGCAAGGCGACAATGGCCCACGGCATGTCACCAGCAGAGCCATCATACAGGCCTACCACCACATCCAGCTCACATCCCATCAACAAACAGTCATCTTTTCCTCTTCTGCTGCCTCATCATCTTTCTCCGCTTGATGATCATGGAGTGGAGACGTTCCAGGCCTTCTTGTAGACCTTCTCCGATGATGGCACAGGCTGGTTGGAGGTGCCATGGCGTGTGAGAGCCGAGCTCGTTCAGTGCCAACATCTGTTCAACTTCACCTAGTGGCAACGCGCTGCGCAGGTCCTGCTTGTTAGCCACCACCAACACAGGCACCCCCTGGTTCTCCTGTAGCCTTGTGATCTTATGTAACTCCGTCTTGGCCTCCTCCATGCGTTCGGCATCTACAGAGTCCACTACGAACACGAGGCCATCGGCACACCGCGTATAGGAGCGCCACAGCGGCCGGAGTTTTTCCTGACCTCCTACATCCCAGAAATGAAAGGTTGCAGTCCGGCCTTTTCCACTGAGAGTCACCTTGATCTTCTCCGTGTTGAAGCCTTTGGTGGGAACGGTGTTCACAAACTCATTAAAGCGCAGCCGGTACAATACTGTAGTCTTACCGGCACAGTCCAAGCCGAGAATAACAATGTGCAGGGCCTGAAAGGACGGCAGGCAGGGAAAGATGGCATGGGGCTCTGATAATCCATTCCCCATCTTGTTCCGCCACTCTGATGAGGATGAAAGCGAACGCGGAGACTCAGGAGACCAGGTGTCGCCGCTGCTACTGCTGATGCTTCACCAAATATTCACAAGGCTTCTCTTGTTCCCCTGAGGATCTGCTGCTGCTATAACCTGAAACCAGATGAAAAAGGAGATGATGCAATGAGGCCAGCAGTGGAGCACCATGACACACCGTTACTTGGCTGTTCATTCTAAGTAAGCATGCTCCTCTTTTTGTCATTCTAAAAGGCACACACATTCAACCTAGCTGGGTGTCATTCAGTTCCAGTGATGGTGAATGAAGGATGAAACAGCAGGAAGCCCATTTGCACATGTAGCGCCACAGGGGCACCAGAATTACGCATCGGTAAAAATCCTAGAGCGCAAAGGCTCCTGTTCATCTATTCTTGCCATTTTATTGTTCAACAGTAGTTGCCAGTCGCAAATAGAGAAAAACGCACAAGCTGGCCGATGTAAACGGGTCTGTCGCAGATCTCTATGGCCATCTGTAAAAGCGCTTTAGGAGGGGCTCATCTCCATACATAAAGACATGAATTTTGTCATTTTCTCCCAACAAGTGATTCAACATGAGAATCACTATTATTTTGTGCGCTAAAAATGTTTAACGGGCTCCAGAACGCTATAGATTCATTACCAAAATAATAAGTTACTCTAAATTACATTATTACACAGAATAATGTTATTTTTCTACAATTTAAGCTATGTATGCACCCGCGTATGGAAATAAAATCTCATTCGGCACCCACCTTATTTAGTGCGATCCTTGCATTAGCTCATTAGATGAAAATGTTTACGACTATTTCCAAAATATTGTTGCCATTCAGATCAGCTGAGCTGACAAGTGTATCCACTCCCTGTAACAGCGCCTGTTTCACTGACTCTACAGCGGGCTGCCTTCCACTTCATTCTAGCAGGGTTGGCTCCGCCCACTGCGTAGAACTACGCGCTGATTGGTTTAATTCAGGGAGCGCATGTTATTTCCCTTGGAGTTTGATTGGTGAACAGTCAAGCCCGTCTTGTTTTGGACACACCTCCTCACCACCTGTTCATGTCGCTCAAGGCGTTTAAAGTTTGAGAGACGCGCTTACAGGTGAGCGTTACTAGGTTATCAATAATTCAGTTCTTCAGCTGGTAATCTAAAAGATGGGTGTGCCGGTTTTGTTTCAATGTATTATTGGGAAATATCCACTTCATCTAATGTTTTACTGCATTGGGCACTGCTTAAAAGATTCAGTGAATCATTCAGACGAACCTATTCAGCCCGTTTTGTTAACGTGTTTGAGCAATTCATTCAAAAGAACCGATTCAAAAGAGTCAATTCACGAAAAGGATATCACTGGTTCTGATTTTAACAGATTATTAAAATTACTAAAGAAATACGGAATACACGATATCGGTGGCTGTTTATAGGGAAGATGATTTTCAGTTCGGACCGTAACATTTGTGTGCAAAAAGTGGCCCCAATAAAAGAGACTTTAACTTTAAATGATGTAAAGCAAAGCCAATTCAACGTGTGAAAACTAACTGAATGGCTATGTAGTGGAAAGCAAAAGGCAATAAACATAAGTGAGCCAGCGCTGTCAAAGAAAGGAGGTGCATCAAAGTGTCAGAACAATTAGCGGTGCTATCAATACACAATTAGCCCGTGATGGACGTGCTGTCACGTACAACACACATCCATTCATACACCGGAGATCTGACACTACTGAATACTGAAGACTGCCATGATTACTCGTCTTCAAACAACCGTTCGTCTGAGCTTCTTAACAAACTAGTCAATTGAGTACAAATTAGTCTGTCACTTAAAAAGACGACACACCTCATTCCAATGTTTAAAAGTCAAATGAAACATGCATATTCAACAAAGTTGAACAAATATACAAAATGCATTTAAAAAAAAATAATAATGCATGATTAATTGTTTTAGTATGTTAATTTCTTACAGTCAAGCTTTTTGGGTAAAAGTTTTGCGGATTTGAAAATCTAAACTTATTTTAAGTAACATATAACATTTTTGTTAGATTAAAAACCACTCAATATAAACCTATAGTTTTGGATGAAGGGTTATTCCAATAATGGATTTTGTGCGTAAAACGTTTTGTTTCACTTGTGCGCCATCTTGTGGTATTGAAAGGAAAGTTCACATGGGCTCTGATTATTCATCCATTGCTTAACTCATTTAATCACATATTATGCATGTATAAAATTCCCATGAAACAAACTGCACCCGATACAGTTTTATTAGCAGTAATAGACAGTAGTAGTAGTAGTGTAACCAGTGGGAAATTAGTCTTAAAAAACAAAACTTGTCATATTGATAAACCAAAAGTACAAATATTTATTTTGTTTTTGCTTTTTACTTTCTTTTATTGTTCATGTAAATGTAATAATGCAATTTTAGGATGTGAATCAAACAGTTACTTGCTAAAAACCCAGTCACAAATATGGCCACTGACATGTTTACAAGTATTCATGTTTTATCATTATTTATATGATGGGTTAGAGCAATCTCTTGTGTACATGTGTGATTATAATCCAAAATGTCCTTACTTTACTGTTGAACTAGACCTCACAAGTTAACAATGTTTATAAATGTTCCAGATGATGTTAGTCTGTAAATATAATGAAGTGTACAGCAGAGGGTTAGTTTTAGAGGTAGAGGTCAGGAAATAAAAAGTATGATTAGCCTGATATAATAACAATGGCAGTCTATGAGATTTTCTCACTAGCATAGTGAAATAATATGATTCTCTCCTTCTTTAATGACTTTAATTACGAGTGTATCATGCACTTGACCAAGCCATTTAGCTGCCCATGTACAATGCATCATCATTGCAAGTCCTCAACACACATTTAACCATTGTTCCAATATTCATTGAGTAATTAATATTGAAGATCCCTGTCAGCCTGTGCCAGCTCGTTTTAAAATAATGTTACAGCATTGTATCCCACCAGGATCAAATACGTACAATTTGCATGTACCAAATAAATTCATTGGGTGTGATGAATTTTAACGCTGAAATTTGCATTTCTTAAATTATAATCAGTGTGCTTGTATGTATGACGTGGCATAGTAGTACCATGGTGCTCCTGGAAGTACCAGTTGGTACATGAATTTTAGAACCATGGTATTATATTCTTATACCGACTCTTGGCCATAGTATTTCCACAGTATTTGTGTGTGTCTTGGTGGTCAGCTAACACCACATCTGGAATGTATTACTTGTTTTGTAATTATTATTTTTTTTTTTTTTTTTTTTTTGTCTCTAGGGGGCTCTTGTGTACTGCATTGACTAAGGAAAGACATTTTTGAAAAATGTATTGATTCTTTTATTGTATGATTTCAAATCATTCCTACAGAAATCCATTGAAGAAATATGAATCTGTGCAAACAAATCAAAGATAAACACACAACTTTAAGATCTGACATATGTTGAGTAACTTCACATGTTGGACATGTGGCATATTTTTAGGATTTTAATGGAATGGTCCAATCGCTTGTCATGCCTCACTAAACAGCTTTCTGTTTTATCATTCCAGTCAAGTCTATTGACTTCAGGACTTTCAGGATTTCACTAAACCTTCAGTGATTGCACCGCTCTTGCCATGAGGTCACTGTCCCATTGAGAGGCGTCCCACCCCAGGAACCAGCCAGTGAAGGTGGGGGGCTCGTGTCCCTGCTTTACCACCACAACAGATGTCCCCTTGTCCCGTCCTGATGGGTCCGTCTCAATGTAAGTCTTTGCTGCAGAGGTACAAATACTTATTCATAAATCTGAATGATTTATTAGTTTATAAAGAGAGGACATAATCAAAAGACTAATTTTACATAATCTTAAATTTAAAACGCATCTTTTGCATGTGAGAATAATGTGGTTTGTTCGAGTATGCTGTTAAACCTGTTGAGGTTTAAAGGGGGTTTCAGTTTGTATCCAGATTATGAAGAAAAATGTTTTAAGGAATATGTGCCTGAGGCATCTCACCGGATTTTACAGACTCAGTCCTCTCCACCTCATTGGCATCCTTTCCAATCCACACAAACACCTGAGAGATGAAATCAAGGATCAGTGGCATGTAGCACATGCTAATCCATGAAAGTCAGGAGATATCTTTGAATACTAAAATAAAGATTGACAGAAATCTAATCCGAGACAACTGCTGTCCTTTGAATCTTCAAGATAATCTCTTTTTAAGTCATAAAAAGAGATAACTCTCTTACCTGATCCCAGACATCCAGTAACATGACATCATCCTCTGCCAGGTCATCTTGGTTAAACTCACCAGGTACTTCTTCAATCTATAGTTGTAAAAATGCACGTTTAGTGTCCAAACAACAGTTTCCCTTTATGTAACAGTATCTGAGCAGTTAGCACAGAAAGCCAAGACATGTTTTACATTTTTAGCATAGTCTCCAATGCAGAATTTGTATTGAAAGCAAAAGCCTAATGTGAAACCGAACTGGACTTTGGCTCTCTCTTATCAGATCTAGGATACTCACAATGAAGTTCCCAGTTTTGTTGGAGCAGGCGAACAGGCGGGGAGGATGTGTTATAGTTTTGCTCTCCAACATCCCAGATGTCTGATACTCCGTCTTTCCACTCAGAGCTTTCCAGAAGTCCTCTTTCAATGGGCAACAAGAATGTAAAAGTTAAAAGATTTAAATGTCTTTCCAATCCTGTAACTCCTACTAATGTTTGAGTATAAAGTATGAAGGGTATGAATTGAATCTATTGCACATTGGCCATACCTGGCTCATTTCCTTCAGTAATTGGCCTGATTTTGCACTTCAGCTTCTCACTCATGTACTTCGCACCTCGTTCCTCTTCCTCACTGGCCCCCTTCCCCTTCCACAAGTATCCATCCCCTTCAGGTAACTTCAGCAGGTAGGCATCATTGCTGTTCAAACTTGATGCTTTAGCATCTACCTGTTAGACCACAAACCAGCACACTCTAAGGATATGTCTAAATTGAAGTTACACTTAAAAATAGGTTAGCTTAACCAAAGATAAACACTGTTTTGGAACATCAAGCAAACCTCTACCATTTTGGACTAGATGATGCCAGTGCTAACCAGAATGACCTATATAGTCAACCACTTGATAGTTCAGGTCATCAACCACCTAAGCCAACTCTGACCAGCTACTGACTATAAATGACCAAGTTAGACATGAAAAAGTGGTTTAGCTGTATCCACCTTTTCCTAATAATTTCATGTGACCCAACTCATGTTTCTGGACATTGAGTTTGTAGACCAGGACTCGCCTCACAAATCCGTGTAATGGTGCCCAGGTTCTTGCGCACTTGAAAGAGGCGTATTGGAGGTGCAGGTGCCTGTCCACCCTTTCTAGAAGTCCCATTCTTGTACACGATCAGAGGCTTATCTTTGAAGAGGCTCAGCAAATGAGGTGGTTCCTTTCCTTGAGTCACTCGCACCTAATGAAATGGGGAACCATGGTAAGACAACAACAGTGGCCTAGTTGAGTCTTCTTCTGGATTTTCAGTCAGGGCTCGTGGACATCTTTGAAGCCCAATTTATCTAGTCCATAATCCAGCCCCAGTTACAGTCAGTAAATTAGTATATAGATAAAATTCAAATCCTGCTCACCTGAACAGCATTTCCTCCCAGCGAACGGTCCAGTTCAACAGTGAGAAAGGCTGAAGCTGTCAGTTCATCTATTGTGCTGCTGGAACCTTGCCTGAGGGTGAAAGCATAGAGCAATAAGCCTTATTTGATTCTTTTTGTGTATGATTTGTCTCTCCCTCTGGAAACTATCTACTTCTATGAGGCATACCAGGTGTAAATGATTTCTCCCTTGGTGTAGGTATATAAAATGATGTAGCAGTCCCCTCCATAGAACTGGCCGTATGTCTCTGGGTCAACAGGAACCTTGGTATCGCCTGTGGTATTACTACACTCCACCCTCCAAATCTGTGAAACAAGACCCGATTAAGAATATCAGTCAAATATATTTACATGTTGGAACAGCTGGATTTCATCCTGTGAATTTCTTTGATAATATAGAACAATCTGTGATTGCTGTGTAATGCAGTCCTCGTAAGGTGCACTCAAACAGCAGTCACTTTAAAGGAGTCATGAACTAAGAAATCAAAATTCCCTTGATCTTTTGATATATAAGAGGACATTGTACTACAAAAACATCCTTTAAGTTACAGAACTCAAAACCTTTTTGTTAGTCTAAAAACTGCTTATATTGAAGTCAGTCTGCCAAAACGACAGGTTTTGGAATGTTCTACTCTATGATGTAATATAGTGGCTGAATTCCGCCTCAGCAGAAGAAGATCAACACCTGCTTCAACATCGCTGCCTGTTTAGCCCCGCTCACCAATTCGTGCATGTAGTGGAAATAACGAGAGAGGCGAACACAGGTCTACGCAGAAACCAAAGGATAAACTTTATTTGATAAACTTTATTCTTAATGAAGTTCCAGACAGCATCAGTAAGAACTTGGTTATTTGTTCACTCCATTTTACCACGGATTCATTTGCAAACAAGGCACAATTCGACACAGGATTATTAGAAAGACTGAAACTAAAAGACGATGCTGTGCCGACTATATTGGCTCTGACAGTAATGTCGCAACACACAAGAGTGAGTAACTGTTTTTATTACGCGGTCACTATTGCTTTGTCTGTTATTACAAATCGTTTCATATGTACTGAGTACTTATGCGTTTTTACCCTAAATCACAGCAGGGTCTATCTGTGAAGGACGTAGACTGTCAAAAATTCACAACTGTTAGCCAATCATAGCAGTGGGCATTTACTTTCGAGTCTACAATCCGCCACGCCTATTCAAACAGAGTGTTCTGATGAGGGGGGTCAAAACAGGACAGAAAATAGCCTATTAGTTCTAAATTATGATGTTTTTTGATGTGAAAAAATCATGATAACATTATACGCACACCTCAGAGAACAGTACAAAATTTAAAAAAACAAAAACAAAACAAAGGCAGTTCATGACCCCTTTAAATCAAGCAGCTTTCTGTTGGTCAGTACAGTGACTCCGCGTCACCAACTTGAACCCTTTGTGAAATCTTCATGGTGACAGCTTAAAATTACTGCATTTCACTAAACAGCAGTAAATGTGACCACAAATTTAGAGTGCAAAAATCATTCTGCAGCTTATCAGAATTTTATCTTCTAGATTCAGTTTGAGTGTCATTTTGACAGTAAAATCATCTGCAACTATGCCAAACATCATCACAATTGAACTTATACCATCTCTGGTCTCTTGTATGCAAATTGTGACCTGTGTTTTTCCAGTCCCGTTGTCAATCATGTTGTACTGAGCAGCCATTTGATGAGACTCGTGCAGCTTGGAAGCATCAAACACTTCTTGCTTAATCTTGGCGATCCGCTCGGTGACGTAGACTCTGCCTAGACCCTCAGCCTGGTCCTTCTCCTTCCAGATTTTGAAGAACTGCTTAAAGATGGGTGTCTCTCCACCCTCTGGAAGGACCTGGATCTGTGTACAAGGATGAAAAGACCTGGGTGACCCAAAGAATACTATACATTTTCCCTGTCACAAAAAAATGTGAACAAATTTTACCTTTTGGCTTCTTGGAGCAATTATCTACCTCTGATGTACCCTTAAGGTACTACTATAATCATTCCTGCTCTTCTCCTATAGGGCTGACATCCTGCAGAATTTGGCTCCAACCAGCTCCAAGCACTTGCCCAGAAGTTTCTAGTGAGTCTGAAGACCCTGATTAGCTGGTTTACATGTGTTTAGTTAGGGTTGGAGCTAAACTCAAGACAGTAGCACTTCAGGATCAGGTTTGGACACCCCTAATTTAGGGGTAAATAAGGTTTAAATTTTTTCTTTTACAGTTTTTTACAATTGCTATGACAATTTTTTCAATACTTTTTAACAATTTTCCTAAACTCTTAACGCAGTTAGCACAACATCTGTCTGTGTAGGCTATACAATTAACACATTTCTTGTTGCTTTGACACAAAATGCATACAGTTAACACAAATTTAAAATGCTTGAACTTTTTTTTTTTTTCACACACAAGCTCAAGAAGACCAAAACTGTGTAATTTTACTGCCAAATTTTCAAATGCTTTCACACTATATGTCAGAACAGATAACATCATGTTCTAAACCTAACTTATAGGCTAAAGTCAAAGTGAACAGCTGTTCGTATTGTGAATTGAAACACAAATATATCCCCTGTATTTTATTCCATTGCTAATGAGAAACAGCTGATCAAAGTTATGCAAATATATAAATTACAGCTGATTCCCATTTAGGAAACACACTTAGGTGTTGGGGTTCTTTCAATCGCATGTCCATACGATATACAGTAAAAGACATCCTCTTTGGGCTGATCTTGTGTGGAAAAGTGCACTCCTGCATAAATGTGAGATTTTAGAAGATCTGCACCAAAGACTGGTGCCAGAGAACGGGGACAGGTGGGAGACCACTTGCGTGATCACATGGAACAATGTGGCATTCCACCATTCCCAGTGCAGTCACAGCCTGGTTTGACACCCATTCGAGAATGATGTCTCCTTTCCTTGCCCCTTACTCCCCTTTCCTCCCCTTACCTCAACCCCACTGAGGAGTTTTTCTGAGCCTGGAGATGGATGGTTTTTGACCATCGTCCACAGGGCCAAAGGTCCCTCCAGGATGCAATGGATGCTGATTGCCAAGACATTGCAGCTGAACATTGCTGGGGTGGATAAGTCATACCAAAAGATTTTTCCCAAGATGCATTGCCAGAGTAGATATCAGGTGTGATGTGGATGAGAACATGTGGCCAAACGCAGAAGACCGGGCAGAATAAATTTATTTATTTATTTATTTTAATTCTTCTGTGGCTTTTTCTGTTTGTATATTTTGTATTTTCACAAAATACTGTAAATGACAGCTATATTGCATTTTTTTCTTGCATTCTTGTTTTTTCTTGTTTTTCTAATGTCCTGTTGCAAATAAAGCCTTTACTGCAGCAATTATGTCTCTTTTTTCCCCCATAAACCATTCATTCTGTAAAGCTACTCTGAGATGGGTCAATCAAATTTTGTATTGAATTTCTGCAGCAAAATAAACAAAATACATGCATTTACTAAACCCAAAAAGAAAAAGAAACTGTACTGTAAAACACAATCTATGATCAATGCAATATACTGTCTATTATATAAGGTCAGACCTGACACCTAAAATAGTGCAGTTTCTGTAATTCCATTTGATGTTATAGTGTTTTTATGATATTGTGCTATGATTGACTAAATGTTCCTGTATGAAGAGAACATGTGTTAGTGTTTTGTAATAATAATAATTTGATTTTCAAACATGTTTGCAGTGTTTTGGTAGATGTAGTGTATTGTGTTAGTGTATTATTGTAATGTGAAAATTAGTGTTGGATTTTAGTTCACTGAAAAAAATGACTCTTTTTTTTAAGAATTTTTTTAAGGTAAGTGGTTGCAATCAATTTATTTTAGCTACATTTAAATAAACAAATTTAGTTGAAAGTTAGTCAACACTTACCTTAAAAAATTTAGTAAATTCAATAAGTAATTTTTTTCAGTGTTTGCAATGTGTGGTTTTGAGCATGGAATTAACTGTTTTGTCAGTTGTGTGTTGGTGCGTTAAGAGTTTAGGAAAATTGTTAGAAGTATTGAGAAAAAAATGTCATAGCGATCGTAAAAAAACTGTAAGACTGCTGCTCCAGAGACAAGCTAATTTTTGCGTATTTTGTTTCTGACAGTTTTGTTACATCCAACTATGGTGATTCACTCATTCAAGTGAATGTAAATGATAATGCAGTAACACATATACACATATCTAATGTTTCTGAACCTGGGTGTTGGCAGGATATCCCATCTGCTTAATGAAGCCCTCAGCTGTTTTCATGGCCTCCTTCCTTTCACCTGGATTTGCGTTGCGACCTAGATCATCAAAAAATAAGCTCAAGGAATCTCAGTAAGATGATTGCACAGTAAAATGATTATAATGGCTTCAGTTTACCAATACCTTTCCACACAAAGATCATTTTGTTTTTTCCATGGTCCAGAATGAAGCATTCCTCAGACAACAGGTCACTCTGGTTAAACGGATTTTCATCGGACACAAGCGACACTTGCATTTTCCCTGTTGCATCTGATACCTGTAAAGTGCAATTATTTTAAAATAATATCCTGTTACATTCAAATTGTGTGTGTGTCTGTGTGCATGTATCTATTGAATTTGCATGTAGACTAATTAAACCGAAGTTTATAGACTTGTTTACCATGTAAAGTTTGGCCATTTTCCTGTTTGACATGTCTGCAACCACATCCTCATTATCGTCACCTTCAGGGATTTCAGGCTTCTCACCGAGAACCTGTGATGTGCAAAGAGGATGTATAAAGATGTCAAATCTTCCAGCTAAACCTGATATCATACTGCCTATAGCAAACATTATTTTAACTGTAAAATTCTTAGTGGTTAAAGATAAGCTCTACTGGTAAAAATAAGTTCTACCGGATGCTTAAGATTGGATTGCATGCAAATTCCTCCATACTTAAGACGTTTGATGACCATTTTTATTTGATACCTTCATCATCGCTGCAGGCTCATGTCCTTCTTCTACAACCACCAGTTGGGCTCGTCCGTTTCTCTCATTGTCTCGGATGCCAGTAGCTACCTGTGCAGCTTTGAGGCGCTCAAACTTGTTGCATGCAGACCCACACCACTGGTAGATCTCCTAGTTTCAGAAATTCATTTAATTGGTGGAGATCCAAGCAATATGTGCTCATGTTTGTTATGTGTACAAGAGCAGACTTCCTAGGAATACATTGGCTTCTGTTTTGTTCTTGGCAATTATGTTGGTGACAAGACTTCTTAAGAAATCATTTTTGTCACCTCTACCTTTGAAAATGCTACAATGTAGTTGTTTTTACACTGTCATTGTGGAGTGGTATCAGTCAAGATTTGTCTGTTCTGTTTATTTGACTGTGGTCTATACATTCCTATGGAGAAGTGAGAGAGTACAGCACTAAGTATGTTGTCAAATACTTCAGTCAAATGGTATTGTGACATTTAATCTTCCTCCAAACATAATGGTCAGCAAGAGCCTGTTAGTAGCTTAAAAGATGCTTCTGTTGTTAGGCGTGAGACATGGCTCAGTCCTTGTGCTCTCACAACATTTGCTCTACACTGTATGTTGACAGTCAGCAATTTGAGGATATTAAATACACTCTGCACAAGTGAACCAGCCAGTTATTGACTATGGAAAATGAAGTCTACATAATACATGGCATTTCTTTAGGGATTCCATTTGGATTATCCTAACTGAGGCTGTCCTGATTTTATTATATTTGTACTTTTTTAAAAACTTATTTTATGTGTTAACTGTAAAAGGTTTGAAGGGTGAAAAGGTTTGTAGATTATTACTCAAAAAAAAAAAATTCATTTGCTAAGTCATTTAGCAATCAAAGGTGATTCCCCTCCTTCTTAATTAACAGTTTACACAAAAAATCAGTCAGCATTTACTCACCCTAATGGTGTTAAAACACAGCAGTGATTTTGAGATATTTAGCAAGAAATTACTTAAGTTTCACACAAACTATTGATTTCAGAAGACTTGGAATACAGTGCATAAGTTGTTATGGCCGTGGATCTCTTTTTGTACTTTACCAGCTGTGGTTTTCCATTTTCACTGTATAAGGAAAAGAGCAGTGTGGACATTTTGCTAAATAATTCCATGGGTGTTCCACAGAAACAAGAAGTCTAATCATTTGGAGCGACATGAGTGTGAATGGATGATGACAGGATTTAAATTTTTAGGTGAAATATCCTATTACAAAAACCCTAACACAGTCATTTGTATGTTTGTTGCAGATCTTACCGCTCCCAGATCAACTATGAAGCAGTCGCCGTTGTTGAAACTGGCCCAGGCGAGAGGCACTTCTATGGCCCGGACAGTGCGCCTGCCCTTGATGTGGAAGAGTCGGCGGGCAGTAAGTTCGTTGGTGACCACGTGATGAAACCCTGATGCCACACCTCCGGCCTGAGAAGGAAGGAAAATATATATTTATAAAATTTTCCTGCTCTTTCTTCTTGTTTTTTCCATTTTTAAACCCTTTCCATTTATAAACCCTTGAGTCATTTTCATTCTGAGGCCAATTGCAACACTGAGGAGTTGAATGTCCCCAAACACATGCTGTAACACAACATCCCCTCAAACGACATATATTTGTGAAAAACATAAGGCCCTATGTACAGTAGGAAGGTATTGGAGTAGCAGGTTTTACCTCACCCAATGTAAACAAAAAGACTAATCCTAGATTTGCACTGTGAAGTTTAGGAAACTTTTTCTCAATTTGCAAATAAATACATCAGCTGTTAGTCTTTCCATCAGTTTAAACAGCAGCTTTATGTTTAACCTAAGAATGGTCTGAAGTAAAGCGAAGAACAATATGCTGTTGTGAGTCAATGGAGCACAAACACTTAAAGAAAAGTGTTGTCAGAGTAGATTTAGAGGGGTATAAACTGTCTCAAACCTTATATGTGATCCCGCCTTTGAAGTAGCTGGTGAAGTTGGTGGACTCAAAACCCTGGAGTTCACGGTACTGCACTGGTTTTCCTCCCAAGTGGTCATCCATCTGAATGGTAAAGATGGCTGCCGCTGCACTTTCATCCTGGGTACAATCCTTACCTAGAAAAAGAGAAAGATGGATTTACTTTTACATTTACTTCTGTGGCCTATTCACCCTTTTTCATTCAGGTTACTAATTAAGTGATTGTTTTTCTTTCTTTCTTTCTTTCTTTTTTCTTGTGCACTTTTAGTTCATCAGATGCATGGACATTGCATTTGCAAACCACATTGAGCTGTTTGTTTTCACACCTGATGACGACTGATATCCAAAGTGTTTATTCACCCAGCATAAATTTTTACACTTTAAAGCCTGCTATGTTAGCTGTTGGCTGTGACCATAGATGTGTTGTCAGTGGTTAAAAGCCTCTTCTATGCGATCTGTCCATTTTGTAGTAGGCTTTTTTAGGGTAAATGGCTTGGCAAGAAAGACTTGATGAGCAGAAACATCAAGGAAACCATTTGCAATGGAAGTGTTTAATGACTTATAATGGAAGCGTGTATGTGTGTGTGTGTGTGTGTGTGTGTGTGTGTGTGTGTATGGTTATGGCCACAAATAGACTCAAGGCCAGAACATCTCAGTGATATTGACAGTTCTGAAACATCTAATGGAGTAATGAAAGTGCTTCCTCTCAGCAGAAGAAGGAAACTGTATTGTAGTGCCCATGGTTTCTGGCAACTAAATGGCTTCTAAATTTCTGTAATCTTTGAGCAATACAGAACTTTAATGTCTTTTATTTTTCCTTGTAGACTCTGACAGAGTAAAATGCATAAACTATGGTCATTCTCATCTTCATGAGCTTCCTGTTTACTGTTCTTTTGCAACTTGACCATAGAAGTTTGTTTTTTGAAATGGCTGTGACACAGCTTTTTAAAGCAACCAGAGCATGTATGCCTGAGGCGTCTCCAGTAAAAAAAATATTGAAAAACAAAGCCCTCTGAAACAAATGCATGACTCAGATCAATGGCAAGTGAGAGCGTGCTATATTTTTAGTAATGTACTATTCATGATTTTGAAAATCACATGACATTTGATGTAATGAAAAGGTCAAATTATGTTATTTTAAGAGATTTGTACATCTAGACCTATGTCACATTGAGGGTCTGCATCATTTCCTGTTTTATTTTCTGCTTTTATTATTATTATTATTATTTTTATTATTTTTTATTTATTTATTTATTTTTTTGGTATGTTGGCTGGACCACATGACTTATTAAGCAGTAAAGATTTTTTGTTTGTTTGTTTGTTTGTTAGAAATTAACATTAAAAGAATATGCCAGACTATTTTCATTTAATAAGGCTCTCCAAAATATCAAACTGAATTTAATTCAGAAATTAAAAACATGCTCATCATACAGAAGGTGTATAAATGAAAGTCCAGTATTAATATCAGTTGACCCAGTACCCGCCTCTGAGAATAAACTTTACGACCTTCATATTTCTAAAATGTCATTTTATAAGGGCCATATACTCTGCTTTGCTCAGTCTATCTGCTGCCGTGTTTACAATGAGCACATTTGAGTATTTTGTCAGCTAATTTGCCCTAGTCTTTCCTCAACCTTTTAAATAGCGACTGAGATTTTGGGGTTTGTTTTTTCAAATAACATTGAAATCATCATTCATGCAATATAGTTTATGAATACAATTTGACCTTACTGATACCCTAATGAACATTAACATGCTATATTAGTCAAGCTACTGAGATTAGTCATTTTCACTGTTTAACTGCAGAGTCACATGCAGTATTTAGTAATAGAAAATATTCTACATAGTACATATATAAAACGAGTATTTAAACATTAAAAAGTTGATTCAAAAGACCTAAGCTCTTTTATAAATGACAGAAAATCCACTGCTTACCCAGCCAGTAATGCAGATCGTAGAAGCACGAGTCCTTCTGTTTGACAGTGTGGAGCACCAGGTAGGCATCACCTATGTAGAAGCTCCCGTGTAAGTTTTCAGGCACAGGGGCCAGTTCCATCTTTTCAATTCTCCATATCTGTAGACCGGGGCTCTGGCCAGCCTGCGCAAACTCTTTGTGGTAAAGCCCCATGACTGAGAGAGGTCAGGTGCAGATGTGGTGAGAGACAGACAGTATACTTCTGTGGTCTGACAGCACTGAATCAATAACAGCCGTGTGCAGATGTCTCTTCTGACACTTTAAGTGGGTGTGTTCACAGTAAAGTAGTTAAACACGCATAGAGAGAGAGAGAGAGAGAGAGAGAGAGAAAGAGAGGGGGGGGTTACTCATTATTGTTGCATTAAACGATAATGAGTAATATATGTGCAATTGTATTATTGCATTTCCCTATTGCAGTTTTTTTTCTTTTGCTCTTATCAAACCATTAATCAACTTAAATGACTCTCATTAAATGAAAATGAAATTACCAGTAAGTGCTGTCTGAAGTGGTGTACAAAAACTCTGAGTAGTAATAGTAAACTGAAGGACATATGGTGTGAAGTTTATTCCCCTAATGGAGGGGAATTTAATCTAAAATAGGTAAAACTACATTCATTTATTTACATTTATAGCACATTTGTTTCTCCATTTGGTAGATGAGTGTCTACCATTTGGAAAAGCAAATATGCCAAAGGATTTTCAAGCCATTGGACACCCTACAGAGGTTAGGGTGCCTGCAGGACTGTAGCTGGGGTTTGTGGGACCCCAGTGTAGTTTGTTGCTGTGGTCCCAGGTTGAAATTGCAGAATTGCAGTTCTAAGAAGACATTTTGGAATTGTGAGATCTAAACTTATAATTCAGAGAAAAGAAATTCAGAACTGTAAGTTATAAACAGAATTGTGAGATTCGGAACTGTGAGGAAGGTGTCAAAATTCTGAGTATATCTCACAATTCTGACTTTTTTCTCTCAGAATTTTGAGTTATCTCTCAATTTTGCATAAGTATAAACTCAGAATTTTGAGAATAAAAGATATTTCATTATTTTTTATTCCATGGTGGAAACAGGCTTCCATCATGTAGCAAATCCTTCACTGACACATGTTTACCCATGTGACTAAAAAGGAAACATTTGGTAATTTTGGTAGTTCAGTATCTCTCAGGAAGTCATGGGTGTGACTGTCATATACTGTACATACGCATGTTTGTTGCCATCAAAGAGTGTCCTGAGAAATTGACTTTTGATTTCCAATGACCCTTTCCAATAACCCCTTGCCCTCTAGTCCTTGGCAGAGGATAGCAGTAAACCTGTATGAACAAATCATCCATTATTTAATAGTACATTAGCCAAAAAGTTAAAAAACCCACCCAACACAGCCTCCAACAAGCCAGGTATTAGGATGATCAGGGATAACTGCCTGGTGATGAGGGAACCGGGCTTGACTTGTCATTTCAAGCTATGTTATATGCACAGAGAATAGCAAATGTATAATGAAAAGAAGAAACCCTTTGGAGATCAAAACAACCTGTCAGTTCAAACTAACACAGACCACGCCTGCATGGGTGCTAGATGAACTCTTCAGAATCCAGAGGAACAGGCTGTTACCCAACAGCATGAACTAAGAGATGCAAACTAAAGTATGACAAATCAAATAAAAGTCTTAAAAAGGTTGTATTTTTAGAATCTATGACAAAAATGAATGAATCCCACAGGCAGTACTTGCAAAAAGTGTGTGAAGTGGTGTGAATAAATCTATTTTTTGATACTTCTGATAGTGTGTGGGATTCATTTGTTTTTGTTGTGAGTTTTGACTTATTTTTGGTCATTTGTCCTATGCATCTATCGATTAACTTCAGGTGTGTGAGGTTAATTGTTTATTAAAGAAAAAAAGTTTGAGTATCATGTTTGATACATCAGGCTTTTATGGCTCATATAGTATGATATAGGAAAATATGGGGCTCATATTTAAGAAAGGGAAAAAACACTTATTTTAAATTTATTACACATTTTAATATGATTTTTCTAAAAATATTACTAACAATATGAAAGTTATATCTATGTTTACTTTATAAAAAACATCCAGCTTCAAGTAATGGTTCACATGTGTTTTTTGCTGTGAAATCTTTAATGAAAAGGCCTTTTACTTGCTGCAAAGTATATAAACTATCAATCAGATGGCAAGGCATGTAGTAGATTGTGGACAATTGGTTTTTCAGCCAAGTTTTCATCTTGTAATTTAGAGGCCTTAGAAATTAGTTTATCAAATATGATATATTACAGGGTTTATAGGGTTAAAAGACATTTTACTATTGATATCAGAATGATGATAATAACCTTTCATCATTGCACCCAGGTGACAGTTCTCATGAAATCATTTGGGCAAAAAAACATATTGGCTTTAGCAATTCATTCATTTCTATAAGGGACCATTTCAAATCTGTAGACCCACTAGAGTGATAGAGCTTGATTAAGGCGTATTGGTGAGTGACTGATGGAGTTTCTGATGTGACACTCTGTCCAATGAAACCTTTCCACTGGGATTGAGGGGATTGTGCTCAGGAACGCCATTCCACTGCTCCTGAACTACTGAGTACTTATAAACCTGCTATTTAACATTTAAATATAAGATTTTATAAATGATGCTGCATCTCCTGTAACTAAATGAGTTAAAATTCTTGTGGCTTAAATGACTGATATCCTCATTTAGCTAGAAAAAGTCTTCCGGGTTTTCCTTTAATTCAAAGTAATGTTACATCCTTGTTTAAACTGTAAATGACATATTAGTAGTTTAGATTACTACCTGAAATCTGCTGATCTTTCTGTTGAAACCTGCAGTCATGGATTCTGTGCAGATTTGCATGTGTTTTTCTATGACATGATGCCATTTCCAGTTCAATGACTTATGAGAGATAATATAAGTTCTAGCAGATAAAAGTGTTAAAGTGTTTAAAAATGGCATTGTAAAAAACTAAATAAATAATTGATTGATTTATGTATGTATGTACCGGATGCAGAATGACTCACAGAGTGTTGTTTTCTGTATCCGCTTTTCTGTATAATTTATCAGCTGTTCCATCAAACACATATGTCTCATGGCCACATTATCAGTGCATTACCCTAAACAATTTATGGGTAATTTATGGGAAACAGGACTCATATGCACTATATGTGTCACGCACCAAAGATTTCTGAGTTTTTCATGGTTCTTGTGTGTCGATAAGCCAAATTTGCTTCTGGCAGAAGACCAGGTTCTCGCTTTTGGCAGGGACACAGTTGCATTCACACTTACAGCAACAAACAAAAAAGTCAGCTTTTGCTTCTGCACACATAAACTTTTTTCTCTCTTGCAGCATTGCACAAAGTGCAGCAATAAACTGAATGCAACAAGTTGTCATATGTTATATATGACCTTGTTTCACACACTGAGGTTCAATCAGAAATGCATGTGCCTCTAAGAACCTTACAAACCAGAGTTCAAAACTTTCATGGTATATGATCATTCCAGACAGAAGTGCAAAAAAAATATTTCTAAATGACAATTTTTTTATGATAAATGCATGTTTTTAGAAATATTTTTAAAAGACATTTGTGACTCTTTCTTCGCAAAAGTTATAAATTTTGCAGAGAAATACCCACAACCATCTTTTTACAATATATCTCACTATATAATTCCCATACTTCCATTTGCCTCATATGTGATCATTTTAATGAGGTTACTATTATTTTAAAATGTGAAAATCACTCAAAGTATAAATAGATGAGTTTAAACGTTTCACTGGTCAATCTTTACAGAAACAATAGAATCTATTGTCACTGAGCATCAAGTGTCATTTTAACTGAGAACGAGACCAGTAAACACTCTGTGTTTAAAGGAATTTTCCAAAACACTTAATTACAATCACAGATGGGCAGTATTTTAATTAAATGTATTTGAAATACGTATTTAATTACAAAATATGTATTTTGTAATTTGTATTTTGCTGGACAAAAAAAAAACATCAAATGTAATTTGTAATTAAATATTTTGAGAGACAGTATTTTGTATTTAAAATACTCAAAATACATAATCAAGTAGTTCATTTTATTCTCAGATAATACAATATCTTTCTTCACAAAAAAGCACAACACTATACATTTATTTATTTAACACAACATGCTTCTTATTTACATTTCCTTGCATTAGTACATAACATACCTGTACACACAAATACCATATATTATATATTGCGTTCTTTCAAAAAATAGTTATATATTATTATTTCCTATTTATTCTATTGTCTTGTCACTGACATTCTGTTTGTGCTGTGGAAGCCTCTGTCACCATAACAAATTCCTTGTATGAGTAAACATACCTGGCAATAAAGCTCTTTCTTCACCTGTGTTAATAGTACTGCCAACTATAGCCTATCCTATCTCTGTTCATCAATTTGCACTGGCTACCAATAGCTGCTCGCATAAAATTCAAGGCATTAATGTTTGCTACAAAACCACCTCTAGAACTGCACCCCTTTACCTAAATTCAGTACTTTAGACCTATGTGCCGTCTAGAAGCTCGCATTCTGCAAGTGAACGACGCATTATTGTGCCATCCCAAAGAGGCACAAAATCATTTTCACAAGCGTTTTCATTAACTGTTCCCATCTGGTGGAATGACCTGCCCAACTCAATCCGAGCAGCTGAGTCCTTAGCCATCTTCAAGAAACGGCGAAAAACACATCTCTTCCATCTTTATTTGACCCTCTAACTCTAGCACTCTCTATTCTATTTCTATTTTATCTATCTGTCGTCTTCTTATTTAAAAAAAAAAACACATACTTGACCCTCTATCAATTGCATATTCTCTAACTGCTAGTTTTTCTTTAAAAACTAACACTAGCTTTCTTTTTTCTATTCTATCTACTTGTTTCTTAAAAAAAAAATTCTTTTTTTCTGTATTCTATCTACTTGTTTTCTATATTTACAAAAAACCTTGCTACGTGTACTGCATTAGGCTAACCGAGACTTGTAATAGCATTTTAATGTTGTTGCTCTTTTGTTGGTTTTGATTCCTTTTATCACCCTCATTTGTAAGTCGCTTTGGATAAAAGTGTCATAACTAAATGTATATGTAAATGTATCATAGTTTTTGGCTAAATGCAAGTGAATCATATGACATCCTGTTGGAACCAGGTTAGTTCACCCCCCAAAAAAATTCTGTTGTTAACCCTCGTGTCATTCCACTCTTGTAAGATCTTCGTTCATCTTTGGAACAACAATTAAGATATTTTTGATGAAATTCGAGAGCTTTCTGCCCTTCTACAGTCAGTCATGAAACTTACACATTCAAGGTCCAGAAAAGACATCACACGGCTTTGCAAACAAAGCACTCGTGTCAAAATTGAGGTTAAACAATAAAATCGATGTTAAACCACTGAAGTCACATGGAGTACTTCAACAATGTCTTTCCTACGGTTCTGGGCTTTGAATGTATAAGTTGCGTTGCTGCTTATGGAGGGAAAGCTCTCGAATTTCATCAAAAAGATCTCCATTTGTGAAGGCCTTACGGGTGTGAAACGACACAAGGGTGAGTAATTAATGACAGAATTTTCATTTTTGAGTGAAATAAACCTTTAATTCTTCCATGGTTCCATCTTCCAACTGGAAAAAAAAAATGAAAGCAGCTGTTTTGGTGCTCAGCGCAAACTGGCTTGGTATGTATTAAAATATACTATAAGATATTGCTCATTGAATATTATTACAGTAACAGGACAGAAGAAAAAAAAAATTCTCTGGGTGAAATTTTGGCCTTGTACTTATGTTACACTTCCTTCCTGGTATCCTGATACCATAAGTTACCATGATTACAAATAAAGCCTTGCAGAGATAAGACTACAGTAAATGATTGCACAAAATCTCAGGCTCGCTCATATAATGCATATAGTTATGGTTATGATATTTATGTGTATACAGTGCTCTGGTGCGGCACAATTGCCCCATAGAGTTCAGTTCAGTCTCCTCACTTCTGTCTCCATGACAACCATCATTTGAGGGATCTGTGCTTTGGACAGATCTGGGTCTCCGTGGATCTGTGAATGATAAAGCAACACCTCATTCCTCAGCTGAAAGTTTGATCATGTGCTATAAACTCAGCAGTGCATTATGCAATTCCTCGCATAATGAAAACCATCACTCAAGGGACCTGGGATGATACCAAAAACTCCCCCTTATGTCAAAACAGACACAGTTACAGGTCATCTGTGATCAAATAAAGAAAACATACTCCTCACTTTCAGGTTATGATTATGAAGTCCTGTTTTTCTTTCTGGCATATATTCACATTTGCATCTAGTCGAATGTAGATAAACTGGCGAATCTCTGTAAAAGTTTACTAGTGCCTATAAACAATGCAGTTTTGAAAAACCTCTATTTAAAGAGACGAGCGATTGCGACATAATTACAGCGAGTAACCGGACAGAAATTATGCCTCTTGTTGGCAGTTCTGTCTCCATGACAACTATTGTGTAATTTGTCTATGCTCTTGATACATGGCTTTGTTGCTAGCTAATAAAAGCGTGCTCCCTGTTTGAACTGCCATTGTGTGAACTCTAAATAATGGTTACGGTAAATGTTGGGGTTATGAAATAACACTAATTAGACAGTGGGTTACAATACCCAAATGTACATGATTACTTTATTGTCGTCATGGTGAAGCACCGGAGATGAAAATCTCCTAATTATGAGGAGTTATTTGCGCACTTCAGTTACATATGTTGCTCTAACATTAATTGCTGAGTAGATACAGGTTTCCAGTCTTTCACAATCAATCAAATACTTTTATAGTGAGAAATAAAGTGCAGAATAAGTCCATAGAAGAAGTGCATATATTTTAAATACTATATATATATATATATATATATATATATATATATATATATATATTCAACAAATATTAAAGGGATAGTTCACCCAAAAATTAAAATTCTGTCATTAATTACCCACCCTCATGTTGTTCCAAACCCGTAAGACCTTCGTTCATCTTTGGAACACAAATTAAGATATTTTTGATGAAATCCGAGAGCTTTCTGACCCTCCAAAGACAGCAACGCAACTACCACGATTAAGGCCCAGAAATGTAGTAAGGACGTCATTAAAACAGTCCATGTGACATCAGTGGTTCAACCGTAATTTTATGAAGCTACGAGAATCATTTTTGTGTGCAAAGAAAACCAAAATAATGACTTTATTTAATGATTTCGACAGTCCACCGCTATTATCGAGAGTACCACGACGCATGTGTGATGCTGCTGACATAGAACACACATGCATTATTTTTGTTTTCTTTGCACACAAAAAGTATTCTCGTAGCTTCATAAAATTAGGTTGAACCACTAATGTCACATGGACTGTTTTAACAATGTCCTTACTAGGTAAAAGCTCTCGGATTTCATCAAAAATATCATAATGTGTTCTGAAGATGAACGAAGGTCTTATGGGTTTGGAACAACATGAGGGTGAGTAATTAATTACAGAATTTTCATTTTTGGGTGAACTATCCCTTTAAAGTTTCAGGTTATTTCCTCCATTAAATTGTTTACTTGGTCTTCTCAGACCTAGTTAAAAAAATTAAAATGGTCCAATAAGTTAATAAAAAGTGAATGTATTTGCGTTTATTCATACAACAAATGGAATTTAATCCTACGCACATAAAGTGTGCATTGTGTGCTTTTATGTAAAAATATTAATGTATCTGAAACATAACGTTTCATCAATAATATAATTAAATAAATTAAGAAAATACCTTTACACATTCTAAAATAAACTTGCTGAATTTGTAATTTTTTCTCACATTTATACAAAAAAACAAAAAAAAAAAACAAAGGACAAATGATTCAAAACAGGTTTATTTAATGGAACCAGTCAGCATCATGTTATTTCAGTGTATCTCTAAATCAGTCCAAACCACTTTTCTCAAAAATCACAAGTGTTACATATAAACATGTACATCAAGCCAATGGTTGTTATGAACTGCATAAATGCCACGTCAATGTTAGCAGCCACTTCTATTACAGAGGAAATAGACCACCTTTAAGCAAAAATAATCTGTCAAGCTTTTTTACAACATGATTAAAATGTTTAAAAATGTAAAGTTCCAGTTTAAGGAATGTTAAAACTGTTATCAAAGTTCTCTCAATCCAAAACATTACATCTAGTTTTAATAAGCAAACGTCTACACTTGTGTGAAATGCTTTTAAATTCTGAACATTAGGGAATCTCATACTATCTTCCATCTTGCAAGCAGCCTGATGCTCTCAGATCCCAGTGATTGCTGTTCTATGTAATTAGTATTTTATCAGTTTGCATTTGGAGGCAATTTCTCATGGAGAGATTGACAGATTATAAACCATAACAATGAGAAGCTTTGCTATCAAAGTGCAGACAAAATAAATAGATTGAAGCATTTTATGTTTACCAACTTGTGCACTATCTACACTGACATTCCCTCCAGTGTCTCATGATCCTTTTGTATGAAACACACATAGAAAGTAATCTTAAATATGCTCCTCACTAGACAAGATCATGCTTCTGAGTCTGAACCAAATCTGTGGAACGAGGTAATATTGTTTCCATTGCTTGGGTTAAGATTGATCCCCTCACTGAAACTGAAATTAACATTAGGTTCAAAATTATAGAAATAAATATAATAACCCAAAGCACAGTTGGTCGTCAAATACATCATTACAAAACTTTAGAGTGGTTTTAAATAGGTAGTGCTTGAAAACAAGGGAACTTTCTCAAAAAGGAATTTGCAGCGAACGATTCAGTTTGGCAAAGTGAACTGGAATGAGAACTACGAGACCTCGCAATGTTCATATTGCTTGGAGAACATGGACAATAAAGTGCATCATTCGTGAATTGCAAACAGCCTGACATCTAGTGGTTAACTGGCAGAAGTGCAATAGACCCTCAACCAGTTTTGCCAAAACAATGACATATGGAGTGGAGCGGTGAGGGACAGGGGATGGGTTACGCTATCAGGCTCCGCTCTAGCCAGCCAGAGGAGTATTCAGACTGTACTCATGCAGAGCAGTAGTGTTTTCTCCACAATCCACATACTGGTACATCTCCTGAGACACCTGCTCGGCATGGCCAAAGTACACGGTAGTGACGGTTATCCTGCAAACCAATAAGCAAAGTTAGTAACAAGCAAACCAAGCACATTAACCTGATTGCACAAAAAGTACCCTGACTCAAACCTGCTTTTTCTGCATGAGCACCACTGCTGAACATGTTTTGTTGTCCAATGTGTTAGGACATATGCCTATTTAATTTATTTATAAATTTGCTTATAATTGAAGTTATTTATAAACTTATAACTAAATGTAATATTTTAATTCCATTTAATTTAATACTGGTAAAACCTGTCAATTTAAAGGGGTAGTTCACCTGTATGGAACAGAAAGATGATATTTTGAAGAATGTTGGTAACCAAACAATTGCTGGTAGCCATTGACTTCCAAAGCATGGAACTGATTCTGACTCTCAGCTGGTCCACGTCTGCCAATAGGGATGCGACACCCATCACAGCACTCATATATAAGGTCCTTCAGTATTATCACCAGCTTTCGTGTTGCTCAGTAGCTAATTACCCACCTCCATCCCCAACTCCTCTGTCAGTCAGGATTCAGCCTTCTGATTCTCCTTGAATCAGACTCATTTCTAAAATGTACATTAAATTATTGAACCTAACGATATCTGCAATAAATTTTTTGTTCTGTTCCGTTTACTCTGGGGGATTATTGCTGCTCTCCCTGCTCTTATCCATGCTAGACTGCACGGATGTGCAGGGACTTCATGCCCAGAGCAGAACCATACCGCCAATCCAAACTGTATGCTAATTGTCAGTCATCTTTGACAATAGTGGTCCTGACAGAAATACTTTTATTGCAAAATGTGCGTATGTATATATACAAATATCTATGTCGTTTGAGAGTGACTCTTACATCATTCACAGTGAAAGAGTTCTTTTGATGTGATTCTCTAATTGGTGGAGATTTCTACAGAATCATGGGTAATGTAGTTTTCCACAAGGAAAATGCTGTTAAACATGATTATTTAGATTATTTACATTATTAAAATAATGTTGGCTGACAGCTTCAACAAATGCATAAAACATTGATTAACAACCTTGTAGCTTGAAGTGTTTGGCACAGTACTTACTGCATCATAACCACAATGTTGTGCACCTTGATGCTCTGCAGGGTACAGTAGTCACTGAAAAACAGAGGAATTTGAAAAGGTCTGTCGGGAAAAAAATATATATTTATTGCACCTTTGAAAAGTGTGTAAACTTACTACATATAGCTCATTTCATCTGCAATAGTGGTGGGCACCATGTAGTCAATCTGACAAGAAAACAAAAGTATTACAAAAAGTATGATCAACGTTTATATATATATGCTGAAACATACCTATTTTTAGTTCAAATAAAGCTCTACCTGCTTCATATCCAGAGGGCCAATAGTAGTTATGTTGCTAATGCGGGTTTTTCCAATCACAGTCTTGGAAAACTGCACCTGGGCTGTGATGTTGGCCACGTCCACTGAGTAATAGTTGTTGTTAGTAATATTCAGTGAGTTCTTTAAAAGAAAGAAAGACAAATTATCAGAATAAACAGGAAAAACAGAATACACTACAGCATTTTGCACAGATTTTTGCACTGTTTTACAGTCTGAAGGAGCTGACACTAGTTGCCAAATTTTTCCGCAATTGTCTGCAAATTTTGGACAGTCAGAGTTGACAGATTTCACAGAAAACTGTGTAGTGTAAAATGGGCACAGACTCTGATTTTATAGCTTCAGACTAGGAAAAAAGTTTAATATTTTGAGGCGATTTTAGAACACATACAGTTTTGAATTGTCACACATCTGGTTTCATCTGAGGCACATGTTTCTGCATGAGCTTCTTGTGTTCGGAGCGACCTGAAAGTCTGTTAGTGTGTGATCCTCACTCGTTTTTTTAGTGTATGATGCCCAGTTTTTCCCCTCTATGATAATTTTAATAGCAAATGTATGATGCCTAGTGTTTTAAAATCTGTTCAGTATAGTCATAGTGTATTCCAGCCTTAAATGACAATAGAATTTTCTTAATTGGGATCTCTTAAATTTCCTCCTGAAGCAGATACACTGTAACACTTCTAAAAGCATTACTTGTGTCATGTGTGTTCAGTGATAACTTACAGTGACATTGAGATACACAATGCGTTTGCTCTGGTCATAGGACACGTAGACAGATTTCACTCCCACATAGTTGACATCAATGGAACGTGGGAAAAGGAAGAACACAGCCAGGCTAGAGAGCAGCAGGCACACAATGACTGAAGCAGTCACATACAGCTTGCTGTAAGACATACACAACATAAATTTAGTCAGAGAGCTCAATCAGTATTCTATAACAAAACAAATGCAAGATCTTTAATAGTTTCACAAAAGGATTGAGACTAGAGCAATAAGTAACTGGTCTCACAAAACGCATCAGTATAAAAATCTTTCAAGATCTCTTACGTTCTCCTTGGTCTCAGCCTCTGGTCACTGTATGGGATCAGGGCCACCAGCTGATTTTCTTGGCCTGCATAAACATGTCACAGTGTGTCACATGGTGTACATTTTTAGTGAGAGATGACATTTCAGATTGGGTTACTTTTAAAACATTTCAATTAACAGGAATTCTCAAGATGAAGTGTTCTAAGCTGAGTTTAGAAATATACCTCGTGGGATCCTTCCAGTGCCTTGGCATGTGGGGCAGGTGACGCTGTCTCGGCCAGTGAACTCCACGTAAGGGAACTGAGACACGTCTCCTCCGGTCTTACTGTCATCGGGCTGCATGGCGCTGTACCCGGGCGATGAGGTCAGGCTGTCCTTACCCTCATCATGACAAGTGTGCTTCGGCAGGTGGGAAAGAGCCTTCCCCATTTTTTACACCTGGTGATAAAGTTTTAATATGGGTAAAACACGCAAATTATACTATAAAACCAGAGTTAAAAGCAGAATGCCTAGAAAAATACTGTACATATGTAATACCACCAAAACTATTTAGAACAGAATATTTAATAAATAATAAAACCAAATCTGTAATAGAAAATCAAATAAAATAGATTTTTTTAACAGAGCATGTAATATAATGAAATAGTGAATAGAGAATCAGAATCTTTAGAAACAAACAGAACAGAAACTTTAATAAAGAATAGAACCTCTTTGAGAATCAAATACAACAGAACTTTTACAGAGAAGTGAAGAGAATAAAATAGAACCTTCACTCAGTAGTGAAACATAAGATGTACAATTGAGAACCAAAATAGACCAGAATATTTAATAGAGAATCAAACAGAATGGGATCTTGAATTTGAACAGAATCGTTAACAGAGAATCAAATATAGCAGAATCTTGAATAGAAAAACTAGAACAGATTCTTCAAATACACTAAAATATCTTTGATATTCAAATGTAACCAAAAAAAAAAAAGCTAAACTGAACAGAATAAAACAGAACCTTCAATAAATTACCAAACAGAATAAACTCTTTAAAAGACAATCAGAACAGAGAAATTAATAGAATATTTATTTAAGAATATTTCAAAGAAAACCTATTAGAATAGAATCTTTAGCAGAGAACCAAATACAACAGAATCTTCAATAGAGAATCGAATACAATAGAACTTTAACGGAGAACTGGATAGAATCAAAAAGAACCTTCAACAAGTAATCGAACAGAATAAAATATTTTATACAGAAACAGAATAGATTATTTAAAAGAGAAACAAACAGAACATAATCTTAATTTAAAAGCGAATAGTACATGACGTTTAATAGAGAATCAAATAGGACTGAACATTTAAATCTAACAAGGCCTTTAACGAAGAACTGAATAAAACAGAATCTTCAGTAAGTAGAGAATGAAAACGAAGATGAATACAGAGGAGACATAACGTCCCGATCTCAGAGATTCCTTAAAGAAAAGAGATGTTACATGGCTGAGACAGTTTAACTAAGAAAATAAACACGATGTCAGCAAGTCCTTGATCAGACATCGTTATCCAAAATAACAGTAATCACGTTTGTGATTTATGACAGCTGATGGAACTGAAGTCATGTCTCGTGTTTTTGTTTCAGAAGAAAGTGCGAAGTAGAAAAATAAAAGACAAGGCCATTGGTAACGTTAGGCCTGGACACATGAGCATCGCTAATAACTGATTGGCTAAAAACAAAGCTAAGGTAAAGACGTAGCGGGTTAGTTTGCTCGGAACCAGTTGATAAATGCAGTGCCTAAGATTAAAATGGGTTTGTCTCATGCCAAATATGAATATTTATGTAAAAGATGCTTCTCTTACCTGAATGAATCAATGTAAGTGAGCGCTTCGGTGGTCATGCAGCTGTGGTTTATCTTTTGCGCTGACATGCGCAGTGCGCCGTTTCTTAGACTGGACACGAAGGCCAAAGCTCATGAATATTAATTATTAATACGCCATCAGACTGTAACCCACATATCGACGCTTGTCTTTCAGCAAGTCAGCAAAGCCCACTGGACGAACGACGAGTAACGTAATTAAAATTAATAAACAATCCTTCGCCTTAGTTGCATTGTAGGACCAACAGGACTGTGATAAGACCAGTCATACGAAAAGAAATGCGATAAACAATAATGCAGTTTATTTCCAACAACAACGAAAAAATAAAAAAGAGTAGCTAAATGTTTCATTGACTCTCCCCATTAAAATTAAATAAAATTAACATGTAAATGTAAAACAAATATATGTCTCTGGTATTTAATGCTTGGAATAAAAAAAAAAGTTTACAAATAATTACTTTGCAAATTAACAAAACTATAACAACGTATGTGAATGCACTTATAGCCTATGATATGTAGACATTATAACAGGACATATGAAGAAGTCATTGTGTGTGTGTGTGTGTGTGTGTGTGTGTGTGTGTGTGTGTGTAGGTGTGTGTGTGTGTGTCCAACACAATATCCTTGGCCTAAACAAGTTTGAAGTCCCCTAATCACAACATACATGGGCACATACACGTTTTAATACCTTTACATTAAAATTTTAAAATACTTAAAAACATAGGTAACGTATCATGTAGGTAATATGTCTCAAAATTACACGTAGTATCAAATTAAGATATCTTTTACAAATAAGAATAAATAAATATTGTTAGGATGAAATCAAATTATTGGCAAAGAATGCTAAAAATGACATTGAAAATAGAAAACAAAGTTTAGAATTGTGAGCTGTGATAAACTGCAGTATATTATTTATTTATTTATTTATTTATTTATAAGGACATAATCAAATTTTAAATGTTTTGTTGTTTCTAGTTATGTATCTAGTAATTTTTTTCATTTGTATTTTATTTTTTTTTTTTATTATTATTATTTCTTATTGGTATAGTACTTTGCAGACACTTTAGTCACCTATAGGTGTTCAGTTTAGTTTTTTTAGTTTTGTGTTTGGATATATGGAATTACATATTAAATTATAAGAATTACAGAATTACAGAATTATAGAATCGGGTGCCAGTTGCATAAACTGCTTAGACTAGTCTGAAAATGTTATCACTTTTTCATTCATTCATTCATTCATTCATTCATTCATTCATTTATTTACCTTCAAGACTGGTTATAAATTTGTAATGTCAGTTACATAAAAAGGTAGACTGGTCTGTAGTAAGACTGATTACCACTTGGTTAACTGCTGGTCAATCTAGTTCTTAAGACAGAGTCTTAACATATGGATATGTTTATACAACTGGCCCCAGCTCTGTAAATTCTGAACATGAAACTCCCTGCAATAGCTGTACGCAGTGCCGGCCCGTCCAACAGGCGGTCGCCTGGGGCCCCGCCTTAAGAGGAGGGCCCCGCGGCCGCGAGATTGTCAATTATATTTCAAGGTGTGTTTGACTTGAAGCGGTGCTGTGCAGACAGATCGGTGTTTGACATCGAAGTACCGCGAGAGCTATATACTACTGAACAGCTCTGCATGCTTTCCTATCCTGTTGCAGTACTTTGATGTCGAACACTGATCGAAGCCCCTTTAAGTCGAACACACATACAGATGACACACCAGGACTGTACAGCGTTTAAAAACATTTAATGACGTTTTTGCTCAATTCATAAAAGTCGAGTGTTTGAAATAACTTCCTTTTGTGATCTGACCTGGTTTCATATCACAGAATGAGGCAAAATCATTTTTTAATATTCTATACAGTGATAAAGGCTATGTCGATTAGCATTGCATTATAAATATGCATTGTGCATATAAAAAAACAGAGATGGCTAGAAGAACAGAGATACACCATTTAGTCACAATCATATGTTTATTGTCTTCATTCTTCATCATTTAAAACGTCCTATCTGCGTTTTATTCAGCTACTGCAGCTACATGCTTTTGTCCATATTAGGGATTTCCTCCAACGTGATTTTTGTGAGCATTTCACTTTATGATTTTTTTTCACTTATGGTTTTACTGCAGGAGGGTGCCCAGGCTACCAGTGTGAATGAAACAGCTACAGCTACCCACTACACCTTATTTTGGGCAAAAATATGGAAAATAATACTTTTAAGTTTTTCTCCAGTGTAGAGGAGTCTCTCTCTCTCTCTCTCTCTCTCTCTCTCTCTCTCTCTCTCTCTCTCTGTGGATGCATAAAATTACTATTAATGTATACAGAAATTACTGTTAATGATTTTTAATCGTAATCATTTAAAATAAATCCTTAGACATTTCTAAACAATTATAGTTATAGGCTTCCTGCATGTTAGCAGGTCATGCTGCAGTTTTCTGTAAAATATATTAATAATAATCATTAATAATAATCATTATCAATAATTATTACTTTAATGTTTTGTTTAGTTATAACTATAATCAAAATTAATAGTAGTCCTATTAATATATAAAAACAACATTTTTTGATCAAATTATGCAGATCTACAAACAGGCACAGCAGTCTTAGTGTTCTATATGATTTCTGGCAAACAAAGAAAAAGTTTATCTGAAAACTTTTCTAGTTACAGTTCAGATTTTGTGAGCAGATTTTGTTGGTTCAGATTTTGGAATTGAAATGGAAGAATGATAGAGAGATTAAAGTGAGATTAAATTGTAGTAGAAATTAAATCCAAACGGTAGCCTATCTTTATGGAGCCGAAAAACGGATGTTCTGACTGCTATACATAAAATGTATTGCTGTAGTATTAGTATTTGTTGTATAAATGCAGTGATGCCCACGATCACAGACAGACTTGTCATATGTTTAAATTGCGATTACAGTTTTTACACTAGTGGGGCCTATTTTCATTATCTTGTCTAGGGCCCCACAACCCTACACTCTTATAAATAAAGGTGCTTCAGAAGGTTCTTCACAGCGATGCCATAGAAGAACCATTTTTGGTTCCACAAAGAACCATTCAGTCAAAGGTTCTTTAAAGAACAATCTCTTTCTTACCTTTTTATAATCTGAAGAACCTTCTTTCACCACAAAGAACCTTTTGTGAAACAGAAAGGTTCTTCAGTTGTAAAGGTTCTTTCTGGAACCATTTAGACAAAAAGGTTTTTCTATGGCATCGTGAAGCACCTTTATTTTTAAGAGTGTACGGGCCAACACTGGCTGTACGAATAATTTTCCTTCTGGCACTATCGTCCACAGTATGACAATGCTTCGGGTCAGAACATAAACATTTTCTCCGATATGAGCAAATACAAGGTCAAATGAATAGACTCGGGAAAGACTAGCGAGCAACATGGTCAGTGGCAGCAGGAGGGAGGGAGATCCCGTCCGGTCCAGCAGTGATATTTCTCATCCTGCCGCTGCTTACGTCTTTGACTCCTCCTCTCCAGCGCCCTGCCTCGAGCTCAGAGTCTCCCTGCCCCTCTCCAGAGCAGCGGACGGAGACCACCACCATTCGCCGCTGCTGCTGTTCCGTGCTGACCTGCTGATATAATGGCTTCCGATGGAATGGATGAACGATCCCCGCTGCTGTCAGCACCGAACTCGGGGAATGTCACGCCCACCGCCCCGCCGTACCTGCAGCACCCGAGCCCGAGAGGTAAATGTGGATTATGACTGAAGTAGGAGTGCTGAATCATTTAGGGCGGATAGTAGTGATCTGCAGCAGCCTACAGCCCGTTTAATATGATACATTGTTTGCAGACGACAAGGAATAACAGCTCAGGTGGTCGTGCCAGAAGAACGGGCCTCAGTCTGCCTGATAGTGCCATCGCAGCCTCATGTGATGGGTGCAAAATGTTGCATTCTCGGACAAGGACACATTGTGTCGATTTTTAAGCTAGTTAGGAGCTAAACGACGGTCGACTAACACCGGTTCAGCCGGCTGCAAATGTGTATGGATATTTCGAGGCCGCTGCGTTTAAGATGAGGCAGTTGACATTTCGCTTGCTAGAGATGTTTTGCTTACATTCATAGACCTCTGTAAGAGCCACCTCCTATCATATAGGAGCCCAGACCACATTATAAAGATTCTATAAGCATATTAAACATTATAAGTCATAAAACACTTGTTTATTCCTACATATGACGCCCTGCTAATAGTAAACAACAAAGAGGAGGCACAAGGAAACATGTCAGTTCAGTATGTAAATATCAACGTTTTGTTTTGCACGTAGACTGAAGAGAGTGCAGTTTTTGTTTTTTTATGTAAATTATTAATTTGCTGGTGACACTTTATTGTAGTGTCATTGTTACATGTAGCTACTTACTATAAAAACAACAGTAAATTATGTATAATTACAAGCAACTAATCCTAACCCAATAGTAAGTGCATGTTGTTAATTAAGGTTACTCAGTGCTTATTTGTGTAATTACACTGTAATGAAATGTAACCATAATGTTTTTTCTCAGGGATTGTTAGCAAAGCAACCATAGACATGCAGGCAGGTCCTCCAGACAGCATAGTGGTCAATCAATATGGGTTTTCAGTGATTGATTTCTAGACTTTTACTTTCATTAATCATGAATAATTGGTTGTGTATTTGATTGCACAGCTGCAATGAGACATCAAATCCAAGTGAGGATGGCACACATTGAACAGACAGTTCCACCTTTTGCAAGTCTTAATAAGAAGCAAAGCACATTTGATGGTATATTTTACATACTATAAACATTTCTTTACATATTTAATAATAAAAACAGTTTTGTGAGGTGAACTGAGGACATGAGGGCCCTGTGAACGTAAGTTCTCTCAGAATTTTAAACCAACTGATAAATAAGACCCCCAAAGACTGTTTTAGGATACATTCATGAGGACAAGTGGGCATCAGATTTCCACATGGACCCACTAAACAAAGAAAGTTAATCAATAGAGTTTTTCATTGGCTGATACCAATAACTAGAAGAAAAGAGTCAATATATTACTGACATATAAAACCTATGTGATATAAGCTAATACTGTTTAATTATAGCGATTCTGAGATGCAAATTAAACAAGATTTTATTAACATGTAATACATATTCACTGAAATATTTGCAAACAAAGGAATGACTTGTAATCTGAAATTGACCAAATGTCTCTGTCAACCCATATTTGCTCTTTTGTAAATCTATCCTTATTGTAGTTCCTGATCAGCAGAAAAAGATTTACATTTTTACTGTAATGATCTGCTTACACTTTATCTCATTATTCATAATGGCTTTATTACCATGAAGTACCATGATCACGTGGACGGCGTAAACTATGTGTGCCAATGTACTCTAGCATTATTATCTGGCCTAGTATTTCAAACCCCTGGATTACGGTTTCTTTGGCTTTTTTTGACCACGAGCATTCACCGACTGAGTCTATGAGAGGGATTAGCCTGTCCTGTTGGGGGAGGAACTGCTGAGCTGGACTGCAGTCTGTGCACAACATTGCCGAGACTGATGTTTATTCTACAGTTGCATTTGGAATCCAAAGCTACATTTATTGGAAACATCTCTTTAACAATGCCATGGGCTGTTAGACTAGAGTAGAACAAAGGATAAGAAAGCTTTGACCTTGTCTGCATGACATTCACTGAATGGGTTTTATTTTAGTGATATGTGATCAGTCCTCCGAGGCGAAAACCAGACCAAATATTGCTCTCTCCGCTGGTGATGTCATGTAATTTCTGGAAGGATCTTGCAAGATTAACAAAGATAGTTGACTGAAACTCTTGAAGGTCTAGGGATGGGCAGGAAGACTGGATAAACTTTGCCTTAGGCCTATGCGATCAATTCAATTTTGCCGTCAATTACAATTTTGGCTCGCAAAGACTATTATTGTGCCGCAAGTTTTGCAATGATGCACTTGTCTTGTTTTATAAATCGAGCGCACACCTTTCTTTCACAACAGTGCACGTGATTCTGAACATCCATTTTTCATACTGTACATGTAGTGTTGTGTTACAAAATAATGCTTAGATCCAGCCAAAATTGTAATATCAGTCCAAAATAATGCAGTTTTGCACAGTATTAATACAGCTGCAGATTTTGGATTAAGAGGAAAAACTAGAACACGTTTACTGACTTATGTACACTCTTATATTCTCTATTGTCAATGCATGCTAATCTCAGCTCCACATGGGGTGTACAACCTCTCTCTGATTTTAAACATGATAGTAAGACGGACAGAGAAGGAGTTGCAACAACAGCTGTCTGCAGGCTCCAGGGTTGGGAAAAGGCCTCTCATCTTACAAACAGTGCGGGATGGTGTCAGAGAAATGAGACCTGTGCTTTCCATCTGCCCCTGGAGAGACGCTATATGCTATATTAGTGTGTGAGGCATAAGGATATCTGCTTATAAACTGTCAGCATGAACCCTACTACAATATACACAACTGCATGAATGCATCCCAAACACATGAGAGAGCGGCAACTTCAGACTAATTTTTATAGGCTATTGAAAACAATGAAGTATTTTTTTTTTTTTTTTTGCCTTAAAGGCTAATAATGTTTTGATTAATACTCTAAACACTTGATCATCCTGACCAGCCTGACACAGCAACATTAAACCAATGGTGTGAGTTTGGAAAGGACTGTTTATTCAGTTATTTTTTACTTTTATTTGGTTTGGTGTTGCTAGTGCATGCTTCACCTTTAAAAGAAGCAAAGTGGCACAGTACTTGTTCATGACACAGCTGTTTTTGTGCTAATGGGGAAGCAGGTTCAAGCAGGTTCAGTTTGCGCCATGTTCTGATCCTTCTCTTTCCTTGTCTGTTCTGCAGAAAGCCCATTAAACTACATGGAAACAAAGAAACAAACCTCCTAAGCAAGAAAGAGCAGTAACATAAGCTATTAGTCAGAGATTGGCTGGAGAGCAGTTTCATGGCAACATTAAAATTATACTACAGGAAAATAAGTGGAGGGAGAAAAAATACATACTCATCATAGGACTGACAGCAGAAGTTCTTGATGTCATCAGCAATGGCTTGCAGGTAGAACAGGCCTATAGGTTTAAATATCCCCTACCATACTAGTTTAACAGGATGGTTTGCTGTTAAAATGAGATGCATAGAGGAGCAGTTTATCTGATTATAGCCTTAGAGTGTTTTTGAATCATTGAATGATAAAATATACACTACCATCCAAAAGTTTTTAGGTCAGTAAGATTTTTTGTTTTGAAAGAAATTAATACTTTTATTCAGCAATGATGCATTACAATGATTACATTACAAAAGTGACAGTTAAGACGTTTATAATGTTGCAAAAGATTTCTATTTTAAATAAATGCTGTTCTTTTGAACTTTCTGTTCATCAATATGTCCTGAAAACAAAATGTATCATGGTTTTCAGAAAAATATTAAAGGGGTCATATGACGTTGCTAAAAAGAACATTATTTTGTGTATTTGGTGTCATGCAATGTGTTTATGCGGTTTAAGGTTCAAAAAACACATTATTTTCCACATATTGTACATTATTGTTGCTCCTCTATGCCCCGCCTTTCTGAAACACGCCGATTTTTACAAAGCTCATCGTTCTGAGAAGCAAGGCGTGCTCTGATTGGCCAGCTATCCAGTGCGTTGTGATTGGCCGAATACCTCAAGCGTGAGACAGAAATGTTACTAAAAAACACTGGGTTAAAAACAACCCAATTTGGGTTGTTTTTAACCCAAGGGCTGGGTAAATATAGGACAGAACACATTTTGGGTTAATTTTACCCAGCAAATTGGGTTATTTATTTAACCCATCATAATGGGTTGATTTAACCCAGCTAATGGGTTGATTCATTTTTATTATAATGTAGCTTATTTTTTACTTTATACATGAAATAATGTTTACAGATTAGCTGATCTAAACTTTTGTAAAATACTTCACACAACCACTGGTTTGCATGATAACTTCCTTTATTTTCTTTTATTTATCATTTACAGCATTGTTTATTGTTTTTATGTATACATATTGCCTATTTAAACTCGTTTAACGAACATTAAAAGTAAACATTAAACAGAAGTAATTCACGTGTAATTGTCCAGTCTCTGTTATTCTGTTTCCACTGTAACGGCGCTGGCTCTTGTGCCCGAGCTGGAGTCGTGTTCGGTGGGGAATCGCTCACGGCTGAGACCGCTGCCCTGCGTTTCACTCATAGCCGAAATAAAGTGCGACTGCCTTCATAACCTGCTCAAAAACAAACAGTAAACAGCTCTGAGGAAATATTTTAACATCCAAAGTATTTGTATTCTGTATCTTTATGAATAAAATAATTTATTTTATGCAGAGTATCAGGTTTTTCCATCACGCGATAAGACCAGCCCGATCTCACGGCAATTTGTACATATTTTACAAGGTGGCCTGTGTGCTGCTCTGCATGAAACTGAACGATTTACAGCACAGTAACGATTTTATATATAAAATAAAATGTACACAAACCTGTATTTACCGAAGAAATGCATCAATTTGATGGAGCTTAGAACTGCTCTCTTCAGAAGACGACACAGAATCCCCGCGATGAATAACTCAACCGCTGGGTTACATCTGACCCAGGATCTGAGTAAAACAAAACCTATCCAAACATTGAGTTATTATGTCTGACCCAGCAGCTGGGTAAAACTAAAAAACTACCCAAACATTGGGTTGTTACATTTGACCCAGGGGCTGGTGTAGCAAATTAGCTCAAAAAGGGAATTGTATATAAATAATTACAAGTAATTTATGATTAATTACAATTATTTATATCGGCTGACAGTAATAACTGTCGCAGAGTTAAATTGCCATTAGCTGATCTGTTCGTCCAGCGAACATTCAGTGTAAATTCATATCAACTCTAAGAAAGGATATTTCCGTGGCCACAGAAAATATCTTCCTATTAATGCATTAGAGCATGTAGCAAGGGTCAAAATCGTAAAGGGACATTAATATGCAAGGCAGAATCAGAAACTCATGTAATTTGTGCACAAGGGTTTTATTAACTAAACGCTAACACACATATCTAATCTAAACAAACAATGAATAACATACACTCAAACATACAATCATACATGGGGAAAGGGCTAATGAGAGTTGATGGATGAAACCATCAGGAAAACCAGAGAATGCAGTTATGGAAAAAGTCATTTAACCACCTGAGTAAAACCATCAGCGCCGTTTATAACGGGGTCTATAACTTATACTAAACCTCTGTTTCGTTTAGTTAAATGTACTATACTTGCACTTCCTTTGTGTCCGGAATGCGGTCTCGTTGAAAAGTCTTGATGGTTTCAAGGTTTTTGGATTCGCGATCACGTTCTTCCGGGTTGAAGAGTGATGAATTCCAAAGATGTTCTGAGGTAGAAATGACTTCCAGGTTGAGAGTGGAAAAAGAGTTAAGAAAGGAATCTGCTGAGGTCCGAGGAGCTTTGATTGAATGGAAAGACTAGGCCATCAGCCTGGCACGATAACTTAAGGGTCCAGAAGAGTTCCAGCTCACATCTTGCTCATCCTCTTAGGGTCTAACAGATCCTAGACTGGGTCTTTGTGGTCAAGAGTCATCCCCAGGCTGGGGAGCTCACCCATGGCTCTATGTTAGGGGCCGACCGGGTGCACCCGCAGAAGATAGCAGAAAAGCTCTTTGCAGCAGAAGTTTTTAGAAGAGGGATTTTCAGAAGAAGAGGTTTTTAGAAGAGAGGGCCGGACCTGTGAATGAGACCTTTATCTGGTATAGAGGTCACACCTCTGGGGAGTCAAAGAGCCAATGGGCTCCCTTCTCTTTGGAGGGAAGGTTTTACAACTCTTTGTCTCTGAGCATGGCAATTTGCATGGGGTTACTATTAAAGAACTATTAAAGATTCTTAGAACACTAATATGTTGCATAGGTATCAACATGTAATATACACTGTCATTTAGATCATCCGAAGACGAATTGATAGAGATCAAACATGATATAAGTGAGGTAATATTAACTAGTGATCTATCATAAACATGCATAAAACAGGATACATTACAAAAAGACAATATACACAAACAGTAACAAAATACACAATGACCTGAGGACATGTGTGTTCATTCAAAGAAAGGTTTTCCAATGAATGAATTAGAGAAGAGTCCATTTTTATGTGCATTACATGTCTCTTTCCTAAGGGAAAATGAGGTCTTCCCGCATTCCTTTGACCAATAAAACTAGTGTTATCAGATAGGTTGCCATGGCACCGGGGGGGGGGCCTGGAGTCATCACAGACATACCGGCACTCAGAACGTGTGTGGGGTGAGGGGTCTGTGGTTAGTTGTTAATCTAATAACTAATTTGATTTGTTAAATCTGATGAACAAATGTGTGTCTGATTGGTCCAAATGCTACACTGGGTTACACAAAAACTACCCAAACACTGAAAAAATAACCCAAAAAAAAATGACCTAAAAGGCTCAACCCAGCATTTGGGTTAAAAAAATAACCCAGGATTTTTTAGAGTGTACCGTATTGTGATGCCTTGTCTCGGCGCGATGACACAAAAACAATAAAACCCATTACAAATTACATGCATTTGTTATATCCAGTGGGGACATAATTACTGATTATAATGACTTATACTGTGTTTTTACACGTCGCGTTGCATTGTGTTGTGTAAACATTACCATGTCTGCATTTGTGATCGGAGAAACGACAAACAACAAGCGCTACTCTACACTGCTCAACTCGCGTTTGAATAGTCAGTGGCAAATTCTTTAAATATGAAAACATACTTACAGGCTGTGAGTCAGAAGTGCCAGACTGTCCTTGCAAAGTTGGAATTGCCCCACTTTCTAGAAACAGTCTTTGAGCAGCTGGCAGGCTACTCCCAGGTTCAGGAAATAGTCCTCCGTAAAATGCGATGCACACACTCGAATATTTGGGTTGAACTGTTCTGGAACAGTGTTGTAAATACAACTTAACCACTGATTTCTAGTTGTGTCCTCTTTTGGAAGCCCAAACAAAGTAGTTTCGCTTTCACAAAGAAACACAGCGTCTCCGGGACATGGCGCTGGTGGCAGCAAACAATACTACAGCGAGAATAAAAGTCCTGCCTTCTTTCTTTGCATATACATTTGGGTGGTGTTTTGCAAATCTCCCCACACCGTGACGTAGACATGTGGGGGCGTGTTTGAATGAGCCGTTTTAGGGGGGGCATGGTCGAGTCTTAACTTTTATAAAGAATATATCTTTGGTTTTGACACTTTAGTCTTGGCAACTTCAGGGATCTTATCTATACACAAACAGCTTTTAACACTCCAAAGAGAGAGGAAAACTTGAAATCGCATCATATGACCCCTTTAAGCAACACAACTGTTTTCAACATTCAGCAGCAAATCAGCATATTATAATGATTTCTGAAGGATGATGTGACACCCCTAATGAAAAATAAATATACTAAAATGTATTTAAAATACATTTATTTAATGCTAAGTATACTACAATTACATTTATATTTACATATTTATGTATGTAATAAAAATACCCTGCAGTTGTACTTTTTAAAGTCTGCTAAATTGGAACAACTAATTTTGTGCTTAATGCACTTTAATTGTGTGGTAGTAGTGCTGAAGCCCAACTAAAGATATACTGAAGTATATTTGATTGTGTTAAAGTGGAACTATTGCAAGTATACTTCAGGTACACTTTAAATATCTTGCATTTAAAGACCAATATTATTCAAAGATCATACAATCCTCACCAGCAGTGACCACCAGCAGTGGTTTAATATTAAGAAATGTGCATCGTGCACAAGTAATACTCCAAATAAAGTTAAATTATAATTTTTATATCAGTAAGTCTTGAGTGATATATCAGTAAATATGTTAATAGATTTGAACTATACTTAGTATGAATTGAATGTATTTTAAATATATTAGTTTTTTACTAGGGACTGAAGACAAAATTCAGCTTTGCATCACAGGAATAAATAACAATTATAAACAGATTAAAAATAGAAAACAATTATTTTAAATTGTAAAAATATTTCATAAAATTACTGTTTTACTGATCAAACAAATGCAGCATAAGACACATCTTTCAAAAACATTACAAAATCCTAGCAACAATTTACAAAATTGCAATTTTGTACTCGGTTACTTTATTTTAATAATATTTGAAACAGTAACATATTATATAATGATATTTGGAGTAAAACGCAGAAAAAAAAGAACTTGTATCGTTTTTTTTTTTTTTTTCCACAACCTAGTTTTCCATTATTATACATATATTTATAGCCTGTCCTCTAACTAAGTATTAGTATCAAAACAATGTGAATTTATTAATCCTCAATCCTCAATTTTTACATATGATAAAAATCTCAGGTCTCAGGCCAAGTATGTGTGTTTGGTGTCCTGCAGCAGCACATAGAGAGAGGGATGATCCCTGACAGCTGAGGGAGGTCATGAGGCCAGAGCTGCTGTCAGTTGTTTTTGCTGTGGTGTCACATGTTCAATATGGCTGCAATATGACTGTGTCGTTGGCGAGCGTGATCTCAGAAGGAGAGTGACAGACAGCAGGAGGAACATGTCTTAATTTCACTGAGAAAAAGCAGTGGCTGAGCTCTGGATTTCAGTAATACTGAAGACAAGGGGAGACTGAATGCAGGGTTTGGCTGATGGCCCAGCTACTGTACAATGGATGTGAGAGAGTAATTGTAAGTGTGAGTAGGATGCACTTATTGCTAAACACAATGAATCTGCATTTTTTGGGTCTGATGAATGGGACTGAAAGCAAGACACATTTATAATAGAAGTATAACATATATTAGTGGATTCTAGCTCTAAAGACAAGACGGCCTGTCTAGACGCAGTTGTAGTGTTTGATTCATTTCTGAGGTTTTATGATTCAACAAAATGATTATCATTGCTTATTACATGGCTCTCTAGAATACTTCATTCTGATTGGTCAATCAAAGTAAAATATTTTTGTATAATGACCGCTAAATTGCTGACCTTTATGTCAGGAAAACAAATTAGTGCATAACTGTGAATGTCTGTTAATGTTCTGTGGTCTCTTTCTTCTCATGTAATGAAATCATTTGAATTCAAATCAATACTTCATGCCCATTTATTCATATATTTGATAAATAGCCTTGTAATAATGTGTGGAATAATAGATGGAGTAATGGAACTGAGCTGGTCATTATGGCAAAATAAACCTCTTAAGGGTGATGCAAAGATCACCGTTTATTTTGCAATAATGACTGGCTGGCTGTACATTATTAACTTACCCAAACTGGTAATACTGTATGTAATTTTTGCTGTATCTTGCAGTACTCCAGTTATCGTATACAAATCAGTAACAAGCAATACACTCTTAAAAATAAAGGTTCTTTATTGGTATCTATAGTTACATTAAAAACCTTTAACATCCGTGGAATCTTTCCATTGCACAAAAGGTTCTTTATAGTGGAAAAGGGTTCTTTACACTAGGAAAAATTGGTTCTTTTAGGAACTGTTCACTGAAAAGTTCTTTGGAGAACCAAAAATGGTTCTTCTATCGCTCCAAAAAAAAACCTTTTGAACCCTTTAATTTTAAGAGTGTAGTGTCATCAGTATAGTAGTCATGCAACACTGACAGACTGCATGCTGGTTTCTGTCCCTCTGCAGCTGAATTACCTCCGCCCTACACAGCCATTGCCAGTCCAGATGCAGGAGGAGTTCCTGTCATTAACTGTCGAGTGTGTCAGTCTCTTATAACTCTGGATGGCAAGCTCCATCAGCACGTGGTGAAGTGCACCGTCTGCAATGAGGCCACGGTAAGAGACCCCCAACTGCAGCTTCAGCTTAGTCATGCACAGCTTTGGTCCTTCATCTGGCTCCTTCCTTTTTTACTAGGGGTGGGCAGTATGATTAAAAGCCTGTATCACAAGTTAATTCATACATTTATGGTAACATTTCATTGTGTTGTAGTATATACCAAAAATTTAATGAAGAATAGTGTTAAAGAACCATGTGGTAAGGCCTATATTTGGCTAATTGAGTGAATTAGGTACTTTACTAATGGTATGTGCACTATATCGTTCAAAGTTTTGGGGTCAGTAAGATTACTAAAATTACTAAATATATACTTCTATTTAGCAAGGATGCATTAACTTGATCAAAAATGACAGTAAAGGCTTTTACAGTATTACAAAATATTTCTATTTTCAAATAAATGCTGTTCTTTTGAACTTTCTGTTTGTCAAAGAATCCTGAAAATAATTTATATCATGATTTACACAAAAATATTAAGCAGCACAACGTTAATGTTTTAACACTGATAATAATAAGAAATGCTTCTTGAGCAGCAAGTCAGCATATTAGAAGGATCATGTGACACTGAAGTCTGGAGTAATGATGCTGAAAATTCAACTTTACCATCACAGGAATAAATTACATTTTACAATATATTCAAATAGAAAACAGTTGTTTTAAACTGTAATAATATTTAACAATAATTCTATTTTTGCTGTATTTTATCAAATAAATGCACTTAATAATGGACTTTTTTCAAAAACATTAAAAAACTTACTGACCTAAAACTTTTTAATAGGAATGTAATTAATCTTCATCTCATTTATCTTTTTATTTGAAACGTGATGGATGTAAAACAAAAAATGAATGTTAACAAAGTTGTCCATTATTATACACATAATTTAGAAACAAAGGCTCAAACAGACATTCTAAAATGCATTGTTACAACTTTAAATTCTCTTTGTTTGAGCTGCATTCATAGCTGTAAAAATAGCTGATTTATGCAAACATGTGATCGAATATTAGTTAATATATGCAACGATAAACAACGAAACTCTGCTTTAATAAGTCTCATCTTGACTTGTTTGTGACTTTTCCCCCTTGCTGAACCTGATGTCTTTGCTGCTTTCATATCCAGATTCAAAAAAGCTACAGTTACAACAGCATTTGCCGTTGCTGATAACAAGTTTTGAATCTGAACGTGAATGTGGGCCAGACACAAGCTTTAGTGGAGGTGAAGTTTATCACTGAATAATGGTTCAATTTAGTCCACAATATAGTCCTCACAGCCTCATAGAGCCTACAAGTAATTGTGTTTGGGATGAAGGATCCACGTACATACCCATAAGTGTTGTGTACTAAAGAGGGTTGGATTGCAGTGTAATTGAATTGTCTGCATGAGAAACACTTCACATGAACAGTGGATGCTGAATTGCAGAGTCACCTGATTCACATAACAGCAAAAATCATGATGTTTTAGAGAGGGAAATTATATAATTTGTTTCCCATCTTTTTTGATTTTAAAGGGCTTCACACAGCTCTATTTCAGAGTGGTTTAGTGTATATACTGTATGTGTTGCATTACATTAAACCTTCAGCTCAATTGGTTCAGAATCAGATTTCATAAATTCCTATGCAGACCTGACCTCAATAAGATGTATTAAAAGGTTGCTGTCTAGATTCATTAAGGCTGCCAGACTAGTCCCTATAATAATAGACTTATTACATAAAGAGTTGTTATAGAAGAATGCTTAAACAAGAGCAGTTGTGCAAATTCAGAATCATAAGGGAGATTTATTATATTAAGGCATTTATTATTATTAGCATTATAGTACTTTTTATTATGTTATCTTACATATTGCATGGTCCCATCTGAAACATGATGTGTCTGCTTTGTTAACAGCCTATAAAAAATCCACCAACAGGAAAGAAGTATGTTAGATGTCCTTGCAACTGCCTGCTAATCTGTAAAGACACGTCGAGGAGGATAGGATGCCCTCGGCCCAACTGGTAAGTGTTAAAGACACACTTCAGAGGGTCATTTAGTTAGTATGTGTTATGGAATCTGCAACAGTATATTACTGCGGACGTGCATTACCATAAACGCACAAACAAGTGCAAGCAGTGCTGTTTTGAGGTTGCACTTCAAAACATTTCGTATGCTTTTACAAAGCAGTCTGAGCATTTATAGAATTAATTTAGTGAAAGAACAGCTGTAAGAATAATGAGAAATCATTGTAAAAAAAAAAAAAAAAATTGTAAAGCCTGACATGAAATAAAATCAAATTTTTGAAGTGAAAATGCTGATTGAACCCTCACATAAATAAAAAAAAAAGTAAAAGTTTGCAATGTATATGTGTTTATGGCTCATATAGTGTGATATAGTATGAATGGTGTCAGTAATATTTGTTTTTTAAAGAAATTAATATTTTAGCAAAGATGCTCTTGAGGAAGAAAAAGACATATAGTTTCTCTCAGTTTTATTTTGAGTCCCAAACTGAGCAAAAAACTGAAATTTGGCCCAGTTGCTGATACTTATATGGCCTAAAAGTAAAATGAAATTCTGATGGTTTGTAATGTAAATCAGTGAGATTTTTAAAACAGTATAAAAAACTGCTTACATAAAATGCATATAAATATCAGTTGTCACTCTAAATCTCACAGTATTCTGTCTTAGATGGTATTTAAATGCTTAGTTTTATGATCAAAGCTCTGTAGTTTTTTATTGTGGGGGGAAAAACATATAAGGCAACATAATACAATGATGACTGAGAGATGAACAAATAAATGTTCCTCAAAAGCCTGATGTATCATAATTGATATTCACATTATAACAATGATTTTTCGAAAAAATGATGTATAATCACATAAACCTCAGTCCAGTAAGTGTTCATCTTGAAATATTACTAACAATATAAAAATAATTAAGGATTTCAGCTAAAAAACATGAGTACCTGAGTAAAAGGCCTTTTATTTTCTTAAAATGTATAAACTATTAATCAGATGACAGACAGCATGTAGTAGATTTTGTACAACAGGGTTTTCAGCAAAGTTTTGATCATATTAATAATTTAGGGATAGGGTTAGGGTTATCAAATAGAATACAGACTTTATAGGGTTAATAATTAGCTTACAATATGTAGAAAGTGAAAAACTGACATTGTTTTTATGGGCTCCCAGCAGACGGATCATCAATCTGAGTCCTGTAATGGTGATCCCAGAAGAGCAGCCAGCCCAGCCAGCTCTGCCAGTCCAGCCTGAGGGCATGCGCGTGGTCTGTGGCCACTGCGGCAACACATTCCTTGTACGGTCTCACATTTTTATATCAATATTTCATCTTTGACCTACAGTAATGTTTCTTCCTATGTCAGTATGTGCAAAGCAGAGAAGATCTGTAAATGCATTTACACCGCCGTTCAAAAGTTTGAGGTCAGTAGGGTCACCAAGGCTGCATTTATTTGAAGAGTAATATTGGGAAATATTAGTACAATTTAAATAACTGTTTTCTATTTGAATGTATTTTAAAATGTAATTTATTCCTGTGATGGTAAAGCTGAATTTTCAGCAGTCTTCAATGTCACATAATCCTTCAGAAATCATTCTAATATGCTGATTTGTTGCTCAAGAAACGTTTCTTATTATTATCAACATTAAAAACAATTGTGCTGCTTAATATTTTTGTGGAAACCGTGATACATTATTTACTCTCTAAAGAAAAGGTTCAAAAGAGCAACATTATTTATGAATGTTTTTTCTGTCAATTTTCAATTAAATTCCGTCCTTGTGGAATAACATTATTCATTTCTTTCTTTCAAAAAAAATCTTCCTGACCTCAGACTTTTGAAGGGTAGTGTACATGTGGTGTAGAGTTTTTCTAGTGCACATGTTCTTAGTGTCCTGTGATGCCCCTGCTGTGTAGGGCAGCGATGATGATGATGATGAGTGCTCCCAGTCTTCCTCAGGCCTGGCTATTCGCGGCCCCTCTGATCTTTTCAAGGTCCTAATACACTGCCACCTTCTCAGCTGGTGGAACTGACAGAATGACAAACTAATTAGAAATACATGATTCCAGGGCTGCAGACTGTGATTAAATGTTTGCAAATGTCACTGAAAATAAACTAAAATTAAAATGTGTAACAAATGAACAAATGAACCAATTCTTATGAACTTTGTCATTTAAATAAATTCACAACTGCTTTGAATTTGCTCCTGAGTTAAGCAGGAACAACAGTAATTGAAACAAATTGTACTAAATACAACAACAACCTAATTTAAATAATTTACATTGTCAGTCTATAACTGAATCTTCCTTTCATCCACTGACTGTTAAAGGGATAGCACACCCAAAAATTAAAATTCTGTCATTACTCACCCTCATGTCGTTCCAAACCCGTAAGACCTTCCTTCATCTTCGGAACACAAATTAAAATATTTTTGATGAAATTCGAAAGCTTCCTGACCCTCAATAGACAACAAGGGAACTATGTTCAAGGCCCAGAAAGGTAGTAAGAACATCATTAAAATAGTCCATGTGCCATCAGTGGTCAGACTTCGATGTGCGTTCACATCAGTACCATGTGATTACTCCACAAAGACTGACACGTAAGAGAACAAATTGGTGAATAAAGTCGTTATTTTTGTTTTCTTGTGCACAAAAAGTATTCTCGTAGCTTCATAAAATTACGGTTGAACCACTGATGTCACATGGACTATTTTTACGTTGTCCTTACTACCTTTCTGGGCCTTGAACATGGCAGTTCTATGCTGGGTCAGAAAGCTTATCAAGGATTTCATCAAAAATATCTTAATTTGTGTTCCATTTTTGGGTGAACTATCCCTTTAATAAATAAAGTAAGATGCTATGAACTCAATGAACTTCTAAACAATCATCTGTACTAAGCAATTCTGTAATTTGTCAACTTAAAAAAGTCATTTGGCTCCTAAATGTTTCATTTTAGTCGTATATTTTTGTCTGGAGCCCTGTGACTCAAATGATCATAACTCCTTGTGGCCTACAGAGGCAACAAAAACATTTGCTTTACATGTTTTTTGTGAGATCTTCTGTTATAATCTTAAATAATTCTGTTTTTAAACTGCTTTTTGCCTTTGTACAGGGTTAAATCCACTAATTCTCCTAATATATTCCTTTATACATGTCAGTATATTCATTGAATTCATCTCCAAAAGATTTACTAGTTATTCGAATCATTTATCTGTAGCCATTTAAACTAATATTGAATGTTATGCACTGACCGCTGGAATCAAGTTTGGTGTAGATTTTAAAATGATTTGTGCTGCTGTGCAATGCTGTGTGTTTGCTTACGTAGAAGTAACCTCCTTTTTAACTCTCCTTGTTTTTGCAGTGGATGGAGCTCCGATTCAATACACTGGCCAAGTGCCCGCATTGCAAAAAAATGTGAGTTGCCATCATTTGTCATAATATTTGTTCGTCATGTCTGTGGCAGTACTTCACCAGTGATGTGACGTTCTCAGGAGAAATGTCATAAATCTCAGTGTGTGATGTGCATTACTAGCCGGAGGTCAGGCTTGAGTTTGTACTGGCCAGAAGTGAAAGTAAATAAACCCTGGCGAGTTCCAGTTAGAGAGGGAAGCAATGTGATGCCAGTCTGCCAGTCACCTGAGAGATCGAGCGTATCGTGCTGACATACTGAAACATGAGCCCTGCACCCTAGTGACGCTGCGAGGGAGAGTTATGACAACAGATGTTGCAGCACACATGAATGGAGCTCCCAAAGCAAATCACAGTTTTCCACTTGAATGCAGAGCGTTGGAAGAGGCAGAGAAGGAGATACAAGCAGCAGGAGGATAGAAATTAAGCACTTTAAGCTATCTGATTCGTTGTGATTCCAGAAGAATGTTTGAAAATCCCATCACATGAGAGGCATGTGAAGGGTCATGGTAAGACTTAATAGCCCTCAAACAGGAAAAAGAACAAACCATGTGACTACAAGACTTTGTCTTCCAGCTGAGGGCTCTGTGCTGAACCAAGTAAGAGATTTCAAAGACCTGGTACACTGGACTTAAAAAAAACGGTACACCAACTTAAAAAAAATACTAATAAAATACTGATTTGTTAAGCCATATATTATATACATTATATTTAAGTTAAGTCCTTAAAAAGTCCTCAAAATAATTATTTTCCAAAGACAAAAACATTCAAAGAAAGTAAAAAGATCATTTATTATAAAGACTATACCGTGCTTAATCAGTATGTTTTCTTTAGACATAACAAAAAATAGTACATAATATAGGTTAGAATAATCTTTTTTTTTTTTTAGTTAATTTCACCATAAATAAAAGCTAAATTAGCTATAATAGGAAAGTAGAATTTTCACTTAAAATAAAATAAAAACATGTCATTAGTCAAAGTTAAATTAGTTTATTTACTACAAATAAAGGCAATTTCAAAAGACCTTAAAGGGATAGTTCACCCAAAAATGAAAATCCTGTCATCATTTACTCACCCTCAAGTTATTCTAAACCTGTATAAACCTGAGTTTCTTTTTTCTGTTGAACTCAAAAGAAAATATTTTGAAGAATATGGGTAACCAAACAGTTGATGGTCCCCATTGACTTACATTGTATGGAAAAAAATATAATAGAAGTCAATGGGAACCATCAACTTTTTTTTTTTTTTTTTTTTCAAAATATATTCTTTTTTGTTCAACAGAAGAAATAAACCTTTACAGGGTTGAAACAACTTGAGGATAAGTAAATGATGACAGGACATTTTTGGGTGAACTATCCCTTCAATGTTTATTGTGGTGTATTTTTAATTTTTCTGTTATGTACTTAAAATATTAATAAAACCAACAATATTTTCAACAATATGTTCTGCACATCAACACTCTGTTGTCATGCAAAAATGCTATTAAAACAAAATTGTTCCTTAATTTTTCTCTGAGGAGTTATTTGCTTTTTAGAAAACTGAACAAAACAGGTTTAAACCTGAAACCATGATTTTAAGTTAGCCCAATAAAAAAAAAAATGCACTTCAAATAAAAGACACGGTCATTTTACTTTTTTTCAGTATACTGTAGCTTACTTTCAGTCTAGTTTGGATATTTGTTTTTCTGTGTAGTAGCCATCAAACTCCATTTTCCAAACTGCTTTTCCTATGTAGAGTTGCAACCCAAGCACTGTCTAATTCCTGCTATAAAACCATTATACCTCTGTACTGAGAGACTGAAACAGCCCAATAAAACAGCCGCATTAGGTGTGTCGTCAGTTTAAAGGTTTGCAGTCTGTTTAAAGTAGCACTAGTACTAAGCACATGTGCTATCTTTGTCTTTAGATCCTCTGTAGGCAGTGCTCTACCCAGAAGGCGCTGCTGTGCCTACATTACAGTAGGAATGATCTGCATTTTCATCGGTATTGGTTTAACGGTGAGTATTGTTTAGTCATAACAAAGTCATAGTCATAACAAATTTTGTTGCGTTTTCTACCGTGCAAAATTTGAAGCCAGTAGGTTTTTTCTTTAAAGAAATGAATACTTTTATTCAACAAGGATGCAAATAAACGTTTGAACTTTCTACTCATAGAAAATTGAAAAATAAAATGCATCATAGTTTCCACATAAATATTAAGCAGCACAACAGTTTTCAACATTGATAATAATAAGAAATGTTTCTTGAGCAGCAAATCAGCATATCAGAATGATTTCTGAAGGATCATGTGACACTGAAGACTGAAGTAATGATGCTGAAAATTCAGGTTTGCATCACAGGAATAAAGTACATTTTAAAATATATAAAAATAGAAAAGTTATTTTAAAATTGTAATAATATTTCACAATATTACTGTTTTTCCTGTATTTTTGGTCAAATAAATGTAGCCTTGGTGAGCATAAGAGACTTCTTTCAAAAACATTAAAAAACCCTACTGACCCCAAACTTGAACATATATGCATATTTATGTATATATGCATCTTTATTTTTATATTTATACATGTATATTTATTTATGCATATGTACAGTGGGTACGGAAAGTATTCAGACCCCCTTAAATTTTTCACTCTTTGTTCAAGTCAAGTCAAGTCAAGTCGAGCTTTATTGTCATTCTGCTACATGTGTGGACATATAGTGGAACGAAATGTCGTGTCTCGCAGGACCACGGTGCTACATACTAGTTAAACATAAGATAAACATACAACAATGCAAGTATAGGAAAAGCAATAGAGCTATACAACAGTTAACTATCTGACTATACATATACTAAAAATACTATAACTGCTATACCTAGTTGTCCACACATACACAAACTGAGACTGTACAAAAAAAACTTTACATAAATACTGTACATGAAATTGTGCAAAAGAGATATATGTACATGAAATTGTGCAGAAAAAATATATATTTTGTACATTATTGTGCAGATTTTGTGGGAGACAGTGCATAGTGCAAAAAGATTTTGTAGTGCAATGCTCAAGTAAACGTATTATTTTGTAGTGCAATGTTCAAGTAGACATATATTTTCTTAAGAGTCTTTGTGGCAGGGAGTGTTTGTAGAAAGTGTCTAGTGTGCATATAGTGGGATGAGTGCGTTACTACAGGTGGTTTGTATAGCCCACTCACCTGTGTGTAGCACATTCAGGGGTTTGGTCCAGAATTGCACTTAGTAAAATTGTCAACAGTTTTTAATGAGTTGGGGGGTGGGAGGGCTGAGGTGTTCATGGTTTCAGAGGGGGACAGGGGGATTGGAGTTAAGAGCTCTCACAGCCTGGGGAAAAAAGCTGTTGAGCAATCTGACAGAGCGAGCTCTGATGCTCCGGTACCTTCTACCTGATGGCAGGAGCTGGAAGAGGTTGTGAGAGGGGTGGGTGGGGTCCTTCACGATGCTGGTGGCCTTGTTGGAGCATCGTGAAAGGAAAATGTCCAGGATGGAGGGGAGAGGGGCACCAATGATCTTTGCGGCAGTGTTCACTGTCCGTTGTAGGGTCTTGCGGTCAGCAGCACTGCAGTTCCCATACCAGACAGTGATGCAGGTAGTCAGCACACTCTCAATGGTGCCCCTGTAAAAAGTGGTGAGGATGGGTGGAGGGAGACTTGCCCTTTTCAGCCGGCGGAGAAAGTGGAGGCGCTGTTGTCCCTTCTTGTTGAGTGACGTGACGTTGGTGGTCCAGGTGAGATCCTCTGTGATGTGCACTCCCAGGAATTTAGTGCTGCCGACTCTCTCCACGGTTGAGCCGTCGATGGTCAGCGGGGGGTGGTCAACAGAGTTTCTCCTGAAGTCCATCACAACCTCTTTCGTCTTACCCACATTGAGGGACAGGTTGTTAGCACCACACCATTCAGCCAGCTGTGCCACTTCCTCTCTGTAGTGCGTTTCATCGTTGTTGCTGATGAGGCCTACCACAGTTGTGTCATCAGCAAACTTGATGATGTGGTTGGAGCTGGACTTGGCAGTGCAGTCGTGGGTCAGCAGCGTGAAGAGCAGCGGGCTGAGCACACAGCCTTGTGGGGCACCTGTGCTCAGTGTGGTAGTGCTGGAGGTGTTGCGGCCGACACGGACTGACTGAGGTCTTGCAGTTAAAAAGTCCAGGATCCAATTACAGAGGGAGGTGTTAAGGCCCAGCAGGTTTAGTTTGTGGATGAGCTGTTGTGGGATTATTGTGTTGAATGCTGAGCTGAAGTCAATGAACAGCATTCTTACATAAGAGTCTTTCTGTTCCAGATGGGTAAGAGCTAGGTGGAGAGTGGTGGATATTGCATCGTCCGTGGAACGGTTTGGACGGTATGCAAACTGGAGTGGGTCCAGCGTGTTTGGAAGACTGGACTTGATGTGCTGCATGACTAACCTCTCAAAGCACTTCATCATGATTGGGGTCAGTGCTATGGGACGATAGTCATTCAGACAGGACACAGGTGACTTCTTTGGTACTGGAATTATGGAGGTGGATTTGAGACACGTGGGGACGACTGCCTGGCTCAGCGAGATGTTGAAGATGTCTGTTAGGACATCCGTCAGCTGTGCAGCACAGTCTTTCAGTACACGTCCAGGTATGTTGTCAGGGCCCGCAGCCTTTCGTGGGTTAATCCTGGATAGGGTCTTCCTTACGTCGACTGGAGAGAGACAGAGTACCTGGTCGTTTGGAGATGTGAGTAGTTTCTGTGCAGGTGTGTCGTTCTGTATCTCAAATCGTGAGTAGAAGTGGTTGAGTGCCTCTGGTAAAGATGTGTCATCATCACTGGCCTGTGATGTTATATTGCAGCCATTTGCTAAAATCATTTAAGTTCATTTTTTTTCCTCATTAACGTACACACAGCACCCCATATTGACAGAAAAACACAGAATTGTTGACATTTTTACAGATTTCTTAAAAAAGAAAAACTGAAATATCACATGGTCCTAAGTATTCAGACCCTTTTCTGTGACACTCAAATATTTAACTCAGGTGCTGTCCATTTCTTCTGATCATCCTTGAGATGGTTCTACACCTTCATTTGAGTCCAGCTGTGTTTGATTATACTGATTGGACTTGATTAGGAAAGCCACATACCTGTCTATATAAGACCTTACAGCTCACAGTGCATGTCAGAGCAAATGAGAATCATGAGGTCAAAGGAACTGCCTGAAGAGCTCAGAGACAGAATTGTGGCAAGGCACAGATCTGGCCAAGGTTACAAAAAAAATTCTGCTGCACTTAAGGTTCCTAAGAGCACAGTGGCCTCCATAATTCTTAAATGAAAGACGTTTGGGACGACCAGAACCCTTCCTAGAGCTGGCCGTCCGGCCAAACTGAGCTATCGAGGGAGAAGAGCCTTGGTGAGAGAGGTAAAGAAGAACCCAAAGATCACTGTGGCTGAGCTCCAGAGATGCAGTCGGGAGATGGGAGAAAGTTGTAGAAAATCAACCATCACTGCAGCCCTCCACCAGTCGGGGCTTTATGGCAGAGTGGCCCGACGGAAGCCTCTCCTCAGTGCAAGACACATGAAAGCCCGCATGGAGTTTGCTAAAAAACACCTGAAGGACTCCAAGATGGTGAGAAATAAGATTCTCTGGTCTGATGAGACCAAGATAGAACTTTTTGGCCTTAATTCTAAGCGGTATGTGTGGAGAAAACCAGGAACTGCTCATCACCTGTCCAATACAGTCCCAACAGTGAAGCTTGGTGGTGGCAGCATCATGCTGTGGGGGTGTTTTTCAGCTGCAGGGACAGGACGACTGGTTGCAATCGAGGGAAAGATGAATGCGGCCAAGTACAGGGATATCCTGGACGAAAACTTTCTCCAGAGTGCTCAGGACCTCAGACTGGGCCGAAGGTTTACCTTCCAACAAGACAATGACCCTAAGCACACAGCTAAAATAACGAAGGAGTGGCTTCACAACAACTCCGTGACTGTGCTTGAATGGCCCAGCCAGAGCCCTGACTTAAACCCAATTGAGCATCTCTGGAGAGACCTAAAAATGGCTGTCCACCAACGTTTACCATCCAACCTGACAGAACTGGAGAGGATCTGCAAGGAGGAATGGCAGAGGATCCCCAAATCCAGGTGTGAAAAACTTGTTGCATCTTTCCCAAAAAGACTCATGGCTGTATTAGATCAAAAGGGTGCTTCTACTAAATACTGAGCAAAGGGTCTGAATACTTAGAACCATGTGATATTTCAGTTTTTCTTTTTTAATAAATCTGCAAAAATGTCAACAATTCTGTGTTTTTCTGTCAATATGGAGTGCTGTGTGTACATTAATGAGGAAAAAAAAATTAACAAATGATTTTAGCAAATGGCTGCAATATAACAAAGAGTGAAAAATTTAAGGGGGTCTGAATACTTTCCGTACCCACTGTATGTATAGTTAGATATATTTGAATGTCACCATGGCAATGGAAACTGTATTTTGGATTACTTTTTTTTTTTAATATAGCAGTATAAAAGTATTTTTAATCAATGTATAAAAAATATATACATTTTTGTTTATATGACAATATCATTTTTTAATACTTTTTTTTTTTATTAAGAAGAGCAAGCTCAAATAGTTTCACATCTAAAAGGGGTAAAGCATATTTTCCATTTAACTTCAGCTCATCAATCCATATTTTAATGTAACAAAAATTATACAAAAAGAAATGGATAATGGAAAAAAATGAAAACATAAGTAAAACACACCCATAAACAAAAGGGAGATACAAATTATGTCATATATTATTTGTTTTACAAAGTCAAAGAATATAAAAAATCATGTCATGTGATGACCAGGGGGTCATTGATTTTGTTTCTAGAAGTGTATTTTGGTGGAAGTTCTCCACAGAATTTTCACTACATGGCACAGCGGATAAAAACAAATATCCTTCCTGGATACACTTAGTAATTTAATTACACTTAGTAATTTTCCTGGATACACAGTGGAAAACTGTATATTTTCCACTGACATGAAGTCACGGTTTTCTTTAGTAACAGATTTATTTCAGTCACGCTTGTAATTTACATCAGGGTCAGATGATCACTCTCACAGTTTGATTTAAACCGTATATTATGTTGCTGTTCCTAAAAAAAGTTACCAACCAACTAACGAGTAACACTCAAATTAGCGCTTGGCAAGTGTTCATTTTGGACTCTGGATATGAACTATTAAACTATGTTTGTTAGCTCATCAGATCCCTGTGTTTTTCCTCTCAGGTTGGCACTCAGGACTTCGCCAGGCGTTACCACGCTACTTATGTGTCCTGGGCCTTCGCGTATCTCCTGGGTCTCATCTGTCTGGTACGGGCCTGCTACTGGGGAGCGATTAAAGTCAGCTATCCAGAGAACACCTTTGCGTAGACAAAGCATCCATCCTTTAAGTCCTTAGTGTTTGATTTCTCTTGATTTGAACAGGTTAACTGTTAGAAGAACATAAGAATCCAGGGGGTTAGGTACTGCAAATGTTTCAGATTGAGTTATTGATTAGCTCTGATTTGAACCCGCAATATGATAGCTTGAGGAATTAAAGTGAAATCAGTGATTCAAAAAACTAGAAAAATAATACAAATAATCCATTCGTGGTACACCTCTTGGATTTGTCATGGTGGGTGGATATCGAACATATTTTACGTACTGCATTTTGTTACCAACTTGACCAAAAGAGATGATCTTTTTTGAACAATTTGCCCATTGCACTACGATTTTATGCAATTCTTCTGTTGTGTTGCTGCTAGTTACTACAGCCATTCTGAGCTGAGAGATGTTATGTGTTGAGAAAGCCTGCCAGCACCCACGGTGGCACTATCTGTCAGATATATTTAACTGTTCTTAAAATCCTGTGCCAACATTTTTTTTGTTGTTCAGTGTCCATTAGGGGATCTCCCTCTGATGAAATTTAGCAGTATTTCCAAACCCATTTAGGCCGCTCAAACTCACTGTGAGCAATAATCATGCATTTTTTGTGGCTTTAAAAGAAAAACTGCATGTACACAGTCAATGGACCTCTAAAACAAAACTCTGGGTTCAATGCAACTTAAGCTCATTCCACAGAACTTGTGGCATAATATTGATTGATTAGCACAAAACTAATTTTGACAATACAAACAAACATGTGCTGATACAATGGAAGTTAATGGGACCAATTCATAAACATTAAAATACTCTGTTGTTCAATAGTATAGCAGCAAGATTTTATATGTAAAAAAGTTCAGCTCACAAAGGCTAAATTTATTTAATCAAAACTACAGTAAGAACAGTAATATTATAAAATATTATTACAATTTAAAAATAATGTGTCTATCTGAATACGTTTTAAAATGTAATTTATTCCTGTGATGTCAAAGCTGAATTTTCAGCATCATTACTCCAGTCTTCAGTGTCATATGATCCTTCAGAAATCATTCTAATTTGCTGATTTGATGCTCAAGAAACATTTATTATTGCTAGCAATGTTGAAAACAGTTGTGCTCCTTAATATTTTTGTGGAAACTGATGCATTTTATTTTTTCATTTTTATATGATGAATAGAAAGTTCAAAACTTTTATTTGAAACAGAATTTAGTTAAAAGGCTTGAATGTGTCCTTGCTGAATAACATTATTAAAGTATTTGCAATAAATTATAAATAAATAAATATGACAAAAGAACACCTAAAAGAACTTCAAAAATGACTGTTGTACAGAAGAATTAATGTCAGTGGATTTATTAAATTATAAGCTTCACATTTCTACTTTCAAATACTCCAAAATTGGCCCCAGTCACTTCCATTGTAAGAGCCTCACTGTAATCTTCATGTTTGCTGAAAACTGTTTAAAGAATTTATTCTTGTGGCCACAAATGCTTGATCTTAACTTGTATTGAACCTGAAATATTCCTTTAATTTAACTCACTGATCAGACGCTTGGTGAATGGGAAATGACATGTGCATGATTTTAATTTGATTCTTTTGTACTCAAAAACAGTTTAGTTAGTCTGTTACTGACAGCGCACAGTGGAAGTGTTACGCCATGTGTCTAGTGCTCTTTCCTGTGTGTGGAATGTAAACGCCCCACTGCTACCCGCCTAATTCCACAACTCACCACAACCTTGCTAGTATTGCTGTAGCTTACATTTACAGTATTTCAGTATTTTGTCTAGACAAATGGAGATAACTATACTATCTAAACTTGTTCTGAATGTGACAAGCCAGTGAAGTCCTTGTACATAGGAAACTGAGCACACAAAGTCTGTAGTTCAAGTTGGAATATTGCTTGGGTCTTTTTAAAACAATAATTTCTCAATAAAATGCTAAAATATTCCCTGCCCTTTGACGGTGTGATGCTTCGTGCCAGCTTGACATGAAATGTCATTTTATTTTTGACGTATAATCTCAAATATGTTATTTTGCATTGCACAAAAGCCTCCTGATTTCCTTTCATTTGGCACAATGTGTCATTTGGACGACTAAGGCGTGATTTGCTTTGTAACAAGTGGCATCATTAGTATTTTTGCTAAGAATATTCTTGTCTCCACTGTCACACAGGCTTGTTAATTAAAGATTCAGGAATGCTCTTTGTGTCTGTTTAATGTAGACACACGACATAATTCAGTAAGAAGCCAACACTGTCTCACCGTCTCTCAAAGGTCAGGCTGTCATTAGTGTGAACATGTTCACCTATAGCAGCGGACAACAGGGCCACGCTTGTAGTTATTCACATACACTGATTAGACCTCTTCATTTATGGGGAATCCTATCTTGCCTCAAAATAATTAATTATTAAACAATACAGTTCTGGTGAAAAGTTTACAAACTCCTTGCAGAATTTGCAAAATGTTAATTATTTTGCCAAAATCTAAGAGGGATCATACAAAATTCATGTTATTTTTTATTTAGTATTGTCCTAAATAAGATATTTTACATAAAATGAATTTATAATGTATAGTGTATAATGTATAGTTTTAACAGACCCCCTATTAGTGTGCAGTGAGTTTTCTGGGAGGTAACTGAGCATGAATGGAGAAAAGTCACATGAGAGGAGGCAATATGATTGTATATGACTGGTTATGTTCGGCTGTGATTGGTTCATGCTATAAATCCCACCTCTTGTGTTCTTGCGCATTCGCGAATCAGTGAATGAACAATATAATGGCGTTAATGGGAAGACTAATTTTAAAAAGTAAACAACTCACACATTTAGATATAACCACGATGTTACATCAAAATAAAACTTGAAAACGTGATCTTTGGGAATTTTTAGTGAGTACTGGTCCATGTGACCAATATTTACCAAGCTTTGATGACTGATGATCTGAAAATTTAAAAAATAGTTAAAAATGTAATATTCAAATGTACAATTTTCAACTCGCATTGTTACACTGACTATAAATTTAAAGAAATGAAATAAAATATCAAAAGCATTTTGAATTGTGGTATCCATATTATTGGACCACACTATATATTTTCAGAAAACTAGTTTAGTTAATTTATGCCAATATATTTATGTCCTTTCCATCCACTGGATGGCAGTGTTGATTCTTGAGCAATGGACGCAGGACTCAATGACTCATCTGGCTCTGGGAAATAGTCTGCCACAATCAGTCCTCTCTCTCAGTGGACCAATAAGAGCTTTCATATGTGGTCTTCATCTCCAAACTCCATATGATTACATGTAGAACAATCCCAAGAGAGATTCAATGAAAATAAGCCAGTATATCTGCTTAGAAACTTTATTAACCACTTGATACTACCTCTACTTGGCAAAACTTAAGACGAAAATTGTGGTTGGTCACATTAATTTCATATGTTCATTCTGAGCTGACAAACTACATAAAATCCAATAACAGAAGTACATCTTCTCAAAGAAATGGTGATGTCAGGAGCAATGACATTACAAGAGCTGCTACATGAGGAGACACAGACCCGTGCTACAGACAGACTGACAGCACTCAACACTGTACTGTCACGGCACAGATGAACACATATCTTATGCATCTTTGATGGGATTGGAGTTCTATCACTGGAGAACAAAGATCTCATTGCTTTATTTGATATCCTCTACAGTTTACACTACTCCTATAGAGCTAAGAATGTAACAACATGGAAAGCTAGCACTAGTCACGATGACTATACAGCAAATATGAACACAATGTGTTCCTGATGACGGATACAGATGTCAGTCCAGGCTTGTGTGATCCTCATAATGTCTGCTGTCATCAAACGGAGTCGACAGATTCTAGTTATTGTTGAGGACCCACCATGATGCTTTTGAAAGAAACAAATATATTTTTATTATATATTTTTAATATAATAAATAAATATGTTTAAAAATATAAAAATTATGAAATTAATTATAAACATTAAATAACATAAAATGAGAATAGATTTTTAATGCTGTCAAATTAGCGTGTTAACGCAGGAGATTAATTTTTTCAATTTAATGTGTTAAAAATATTTAACGCAGTTAATGCAGGGGCGGAATATTTTATTTTCAAAGAGTTTCTGTACTGTATTTTACCTGGAACCAGCATAGTTGTCATAATCTCTGGCGTCTCTAAGAAATCCACATTGCCTCTCTGGAAGGTTTTGCTGTAATTGGTCTGCAGATGACTATAAATAGAAAACAAAATAGGCTTTTTATCCAGGACTGTATCAATTAGTGTGAGAAATGGTCTGAATGAGTGAAAATGTGGGAGTGACTTACTTCTTCCACACGCTGCTTTGCTCCCAGAACTCATACAGTATGAAGCGGGATTCGTTGGCAAGCCGCTGAACTGCAACGCTGCAGAGAGAGCAGAGCCAGAGTTTGGTTAAACCGGTTCTTTAGAGTTTGAAATAACTTACATTTACATGTGGGTGAAGGTCTAATTCTGTGTGTTGTTCAAAGGTTTAAGAAATGTAAAAAATAAAATAAAATAAAATAAATAAAAAATAAGGAATGTAAAAAAAATAAAATGACATCTTTCTATGTAATTTCATAATTATTCATTACAATCACAATTCACAATTATTCATAATTCTATTTTCTTTGAAATATGGTTAAAGTGTCAAATATACTGACAAGCATTTATAATAAAATAAAATATACTTGTATGTCATGTATTTAAATATATTATGTAATTACACATTAAGTTGCAATTTAAATGCAACTGATTAACACACTGCATTTTAAATTTGACATACAATCAAGTATTTTACATGTTCTTGGTATGTTATCAACACACTAAAATAAGCACAGTTAAAGCACAACAAAAGATTAATAAAAATGATTTAAACTGTACTTTTAAACTTAAGTGAGCTCTCTTTAAGTGCACTTTAATGGCTTTTTTATTTGTAAGATTTGAAGAACACTTCAAGTGTACACTTAAAACAATTAAGGACACTTGTTTGTTACAAGTGTTATGATACTTTATTTTTGTCATTTTTGGAGCCCTAGTCCACATTCACTTTTACTGAACATAAACGAGCAGCATGAACATTTTATAAAACGTCTCATTTTGTGTTCCACAAATGTCATACATATTTGGAACAAAATGAGGGTGCGTAAATGTCAGCAATATAATTTTTGGGTGAACCATTCCTTTCATTAACAAATGAGAATATTGGTAAGCCATCAAATCTTTCAATGTTATTGGCATGAAAGGTCAGTGAGTCATTTGAGCTGAAGTGCTTGAAGCAATCAATTATTTAATAATCCAAAACAGAACTCTTCATCCAAGCCATTCCCACTGTTAATTAGCCACTTAGTAAAAAAGCTCATAATTAAACTAAACAAACTGTCTACCTTTATTAGACAGTGTTCCACAGAAATCAACTGCTACCTAATGTGATCACTGACATTTTTGTGATGTCTGAGTTAAAAGTCAAACCTGGACTGAGGGCTTGTAAACACACGGCCACATGCTTACAGCACGATGCAATTCATTCACGGACCGCTGTAAGCTTGCTGACGTTACACCAGCTGTGCCACGTGAGCAGCTGGATGTCTTATCTTAGATATTTCTACGTTTAATTGGATTCTTAACAGTAATAATTACAGGTATTTCTTAAACACCACTCAAGCAGAAAACGACAGCCTCCAGGTGTGAAACGAAACATCTAATTCATCGAATTCAAACACATGGATGTGAATACTGATCACTTGGCGAACTGGCCTAGACTGACCCCTCACAAACAAAGCTGTATGCAAATGCACCAGACAGTCACCCAGATGCCGTGGCGGTGTGAACTCACTGGAGGCAGCCGGTCTGGGCGTTGGCGCAGACGATGTACTGCCGGAGAGCTAGACGAAACTCCTCCACTTCCTCCTCTAGCACTGAGAGCTGCCTCTGCACGATCAGGATGTGCTGGGAGGGAGGTCACAGAAGAGAGCAGCAGTCAGAAAACATGATTCATATAGGATTTCAACCATGGGTTATTTATAAAAGCGTGCAAAACTGTTCCTGGATCAGTTTTCTCTTGCCGAAAATGAAGTACTAAGAAGACCTGATTAAAGGGATAGTTCACCCAAAAATGAAAATTCTGTCATTAATTACTCACCCTCATGTCGTTCCAAACGCGTAATTCCTTCGTTCATCTTCGGAACACAAATTAAGATATTTTTGGTGAAATGTGAGAGCTTTCTGACCCTCTATAGATAGCAACGCAACTGACACGTTCAAGGCCCAGGAGGTAGTAAGGACATCATTAAAATAGTCCATGTGGCATCAGTGGTTCAACAGCAAATTTCTGAAGTTACGAGAATACTTTTTATGCGCAAAAATAATATATATATATAATGACTTTATTCAACAATTTCTTCTCTTCTGTGTCAGTCTTCGACGTACATTCATGAGAGTACCACAACTTTTTTTAACAATGTCCTCACTACCTTTCTGGGGTTTGAAAGTCTCAGTTGCATTTCTGTCTATGGAGAGTCAGAAAGCTCTCAGATTTCATCAAAAATATCTTAATTTGTGTTCTGAAGATGAATGAAGGTCTTACAGGTTTGGACCAACATGAGGGTGAGTAATTAATGACAGAATGTTAATTTTTGGGTGAACTATTCCTTTAAAGATCTTATTCCAACAATATATCTGATAATTTTTTAAATATTCTCTATCAAAGATAGAGATAATATGCAAAGTAACAGCAAGCTAAAATTGAGTCTGGACCAAAAAGGCAAGGTGAGAGGGTTGAGAGGCACTGTAAAAAATTTTTATAAAATATTGGTAAGGTCTGTAAGATTTTGTTGATTGTTTTCTATTCGAATTTCTATTTCTATTCTATTTACAGTCTTCAGCATTACATGATGCTTCAGAAATCACTGTAATATGCTGATTTGATGCTCAAGAAACATTTCTTATTATGTTGAGAACAGTCAGGGGCTGCTTATTATATTTGTCATTTTCCAGGATTCTTTGATGAATATAAAGTTCAAAAGAACAGCATTAATTTGAAAAAGAAATCTGATAGAAATTTATATGTCTTTACTATCAGTTTTAATAAATTGAATGCATCTTTACTGAATAAAAGTATTAATTAATTTCTTTAAGAAAAAGGTAAAATTACTGACCCCAAACAGGTATGTGTATATGTGTTTGTAATAATAATTTTATTTTTTTATGTAATTATTTTATTTATTATACAGGGCTTTTTTAGTCACAGTTAAAAGATGTCAGATCAACACTATTCCAGAATGAAGGGGTTCAGAGCACTGAATCCAAGCGGACCAAACAGGATTTGATGGGGTTGGATTAAAACATGACTAAAACATAAAATTCCCACATATGGTGCTGTGACTCTGATCAGTGTGAGAATAAAGAGAAACCCCTCAGGTCTCGAGCGTCAGGTAAAGCCATGAAGATGCGTGTGCGTCATAATAGCTGCTTTTTATAAAACAGCTTGTTGACAGGTAAATGGGAGCTGAAGAGAACAGGAACTGAGAGTTCGTACCCTGTGGGACATGGTGACCTCTCCACAGGCCTTTTGCTACTGCCATTTCCCATCTTTCACAACTTTCTCTACCAATACACACAAATAGAGGAAACTGCATTTTGTTTTAATGCTGTTTTTTTGTCCAATGCATCCCAAAATATTCTATTCCCATATTTATCTGCTACAAATGAATGTAATGTCAAGTAGAAAGAGTTTCCTGTATAAGTATCATCAAATCAAGGAGATCTGCTTTGAACATAATCAGTCTTATTAACATAAACCACAGCTGAAGTAAGACTTGAATGCTAAATGAACATAAAGCAATGAAATGATACAGATGCATTAGCAAGGCTGAAATTGTTATTCCATGCATACAAGTTTGTGCTAGTGAATATCACGGTCTGTTTAGATAACTGACAAACTGATGATAGACTATTTAACTTCAGCCATGAAATATAGCTTCATAGACCATGGAGAGATAAATGCTTCTTCATTTGGATGTATGAGAATGGGATACACACAAATGCAATAAATCAGACTTGAAATATCGCTCCTAATAAACCGACTGCTAGATCACACAGTTGCTTGTGCAAAGGACTTTGTATAAAAGCCTTGTGAAATAGGATGGGAGTCATATTTGAAAAAGGAACTACTCATTTGTGTGTAATTTTATGCTTCAGCATGTCCAATATAATGTTGTATTGTGTCTCTGGCAGCAGTCACGCATAACTGTGTTTACAGCCATCATCCGCAGGGGTCTGGGTACCACTCTTCTCCTGTTGTTCACAAGCACGGAGTCACAGACACACAAACCGCCTATTTAAAATCTGTCAACAGCATCTTGTGAGCCTCAGAGAAAAGCTCTCTCAAAGTACTGTGCAAAGGATGGCAGAGCCAAATGAGAGAGGAAGAGCACTGAGAGACGGAGGGAAAAAAGGAAATCAAAAAGAATAACTTGGAACTAGTTTTTCGATCCTGCTGTTTCCTAGACGACAGGCGTCTGTGGTCTCTGTGAATGATTTTCTGAGAATACGGTGACATACAGGGTGACCATAAATGACTTACTGATTTGGTGGAGCTTTCCAACACCTCCTCTTCCACTGGCTCCAAACGCAGTTCCTGTGAAAGAAACAACCAGTTTTACCACATCTCTATTTGAATCTCATGACAACAGATGACATTTCAGCCCAAAATCAAAATATAAGAGATTATATTTTGCAATAAAAATAAATGAAGCCTCTTTTTTAGGAAAATCATTTTTGCGTGACTATGAAATATATTTTACCTCAAAATTCATATTTCTATAATGCAAGAAACATCATTCTTATCAAAGTAATGCAGTTTATTGTCATTACAGTAATGCATCTGGCCATTTTTCTTTCTTCTTTATTTATTATTATGACATTTTTCATTATTCCCAGTAGTGATTTTAATTAGATTATCATTACTGTAATGCATTTTTTTTATCAGCATAAATTAAAGAAAGTAGAATAAATACTACCAAGATTTCTTTTCAGTAATGCTATGAGATGCATCTCATAGTCTTAAAAATAGACTTTTTTAAGCAGAATATTATTTTTATATGACTGAGACATGTTCTTGACAGGTTTCATGACATTTACCCTCAAATGAATTTTAAAGATAGAAGAAAGAGTGATGACAGACAGAGAGAAAGCTTCTTAATGAGAAAGACAGAATTCATTTGTGTAGCCTGTTGCCTTTTTCTCGAGACGGTCGATCAGCTTTTGCAGTCTGTTGATCTGAGTTATCCATTGATTGTCCTCTTCATACAGACCTGCAGAAACACACATTTCAGTACACAAATACAGCTCTCTCTCTTGTTCTCTTGCCATATGGCTCTAGGAGGCACTTGCTCTGACTGAATGAAATTGAATTGGAATCGAATTGAATTGGGAGTGTTATTTTGGCAGCATGTTTTATGACATGCTCTCTAAAGGATTGCTTATTAATTTGATAATCTCCAAATTTTCTATCAGCAATGAGCACAAGCAAAGATGCTTTTCAGCTAATACTGTCACATTCATTGTCCCCTTATTACTCTGGAGTCTGTACTATATTCTTTCTTCACAATCCCTCCTACCTAAACTTCTTTACAGATCTGCTGTCAGCTGCTTGCCCACTGGCTGTGCGTATGTGCCCTTTTCTTTCTCCAGTGCGCTGAGGCTCAGAATAATCACCTGAACTGACAAAGTTCAGAAGTGGGTTGTTCGGAGACAAGCTGTTATTCCTTTGAAGTCTTCGATTAGATCTCCTTCCTGACCACTGAATGGGTAGAACCTCTGGCTTCACAGGCCCCTGTCTGTGATCGAGACGGCACACACACACACACACACAATTCAGATGCTCAGGAATGAGAGTAATATGTTTTTCTCATATGCTCATCTCATTAATAACTTCTCATTATTCTGCCCAGAGTCAAAAATAACTATAAACATCACATATGGCCAACTGATAAATATCAGTAAGGAATTTAACACCTATCAGAAACAATAATTTGCAGAATAGAATTTATATAACACTTTATACAATAGATTGGTTTAAAGCATACAGCTTTACAGTATTAATCATGAAAAACAGTGTCAGTGTTGCTTTAAATGAGAATTAAAACTTCATTTCTACTGTAAAGCAGCTCTCCAGTGTGTTCTTGTTTTTACTTTACTGACCTTGACAGACTGAACAAAAGAAATTAACCTGAAAAGATTTCTGTAATTGCCACAGACCAATGGTATTTCGAATGTTCTTACCAGCTGGAACTAACTTTTCTGGAAAGTTCGCTTTGCCAAGCTGTTTCAAACTCCTGAAACAAACTTCTTTTTGGCCTGATTTTGTTTGAAATGACATCCCACCAGTACATTCATTGATTTCGCTTCAAGTATCAGGGCCTTTAGACTAGTTCTCGATAAAGAATCCTGCTGAAGAGTGAAAAACCTGGTCTTTACTTCTGACTTTCCAACAGTTTTGGTGCTGTGACCTGGATGGAGCTTCTCGCTTAACATCACTCAAACCTTTTCCCCTATGATTTGGTGAGTGTTACTCTATGCAGAGTACCTCTACAGAGAATTCCAGAAAGGTGTACTTCATTCTTTAAAATAAAGGTTCTTTATTGGCATTGATATTTTAACATCCATGGAACCTTTCCATTGCACAAAAAAGGTTCTTCAAAAGGTTCTTCAGATTATAAGATTTTCTTCACACTAAGAAAAAATTGTTCTTTAAAGAACTAATCATTGAAAGTGTGTTTTTTTTCTATGCCATCACTGCAAAAAAAAAAAAAAAAAAAAAAAAAAAAAAAAAAAAAACTTTTATAATTAAGAGTGTAGCTTCTTCTTCCTGGACAGACAGTGAGTCCAGATAATTGTTAGAAGAATGAATGGACTAAATAGTGACAGTCAGATTTGACAAGAAATATAGTATTATATGGGATCCAAAACAGATTTGGTTTCTTGAAGAATGAAAAAAAGTACTTGGGGAAAGAAAAATATAAAAGGCTGCAACAAAGGCTATAACATCTATAGCACAAGAATGAGTTCAATGTATTGTTAGAGTTAGAAGAACAAAAACAATTGCACACTCAAGTGTCCTGTCTTACTGAAAAGTTGGGCTGTAATAAGGCCTCAATCAAATATGATTTAGAAGAACAACAGTCAGATTCTCAGTCTTTCCGTAAACAAGAGGACATTGGCGATACTGCATTGGTGGATCAAGTGAGTGCAGTGAGAAAAAAGGCTAGAGTAGAAGAGGTTGACACTGGTCCATCTGAAACTGCCATAGATCAGCTGGAGACCATCAATACAGCTGTAGACCCTGAACCAGTAGAAAGAATAACTCAGAGTTTGCCATCACCACATCATAGTCTTTTTCAGTTTAAGAGTGTGTTGTACAATAACATGAAGCTCTCTAACATGTTCGTAACTGAACAGTGTTACGGTGTTCTGAGTGGATGCTTAATAGCCCCTCCAAAGATGGTTAAGGTCCCGCTATAACTGTAAGTCTATATAAATTATTTCATCATCCATAATAGCACCTCCCCTCAGCAAGTTGCATGATTTGAAGTATCATTCATGTCCATAGTACAAACAGTGTGGGATGAGACATACTTAAATGTATAGTTAGTATTATGGGTTTCTTAAAATCCCTAAACCATCATATAAGAATTAATAACCGTGATTCTTGCCTTTAGAAATGTGTTATATTCTTACATTATGAAGGGCTTTACACTGCAGGAAAAGCTAAAATGCCTATGCTAATATCATTCATACACTGCATCTAATTTAATTGCATTAACAGAAACACAGTCTATTCACATGCAAATGATGCTTCAACATTTTCATCCAGCATCAAAACGCAGTTCTTAAACATCACGACTACACTGATGCCTCTTTGATTACACAAGACCTTTCTGCCCTGCTTCTCATGCTACCAATTAAAATGTACAAAATAAGTCAGCAGGTTTCTTATATGCTTGTCAGACACTTAGAACAGGGAAGGGTTTCTATGTAGACTGTTTTTGCAATTAGTCATTTTAATCTTGGATATAAGAGAGTGATGGTGGTTTAATGTTTGTTCTGTATTACACAGGTTTCTAGACAAATTATGCTCTAAACTGTGTAATTGCAGAATTTTGCGACTTCATGAAAGCGTAAATAGACTTCAGTACTAATTTTACAGTGAGCATAAACCTTTTAGATGATAAAGGTGTGCCCAGTTAAAACAAGAAAACATTGCTTGGACAAAGATGGAACCAGTTTGAGACAAAAAAAAATATATACTGTAAGACTGTGATAAATACTTTAGTGAACTAAACCATAGAAAAGTAACTTTGAATTGTAGACTATTAATAATAGATTTATATTTTGATATTATATTTTCTTTTTTTGTTTTTTCTTTTTTTGCAGAAGCTTTAAGCTAATCTCCAAGTGATGTATTAATGTTTGTAAAAATGTTTATTTCTAATCAATAATAATATTTTTAAATATTAATCTACAAGTAAAAAATTAATATTTTAAATAATATATTTACATTTACATTTAGTCATTTTGCAGACGCTTTTATCCAAAGCGACTTACAATTGGGGAATACATAAAGCGATTCGTCTTGAAGAGGAATTTTATTATATATATATATATATATATATATATATATATATATATATATATATATATATATATATATATATATATATATATATATATATATATATAATAAAATGAAATATTATTTACATTTTATATATATATATATATATATATGCTTGAATCAATGAATCAATGAATCAATGAACAAAGACTTGAATGAACAGATGCAAAAACCTCTAAGGCTGTCTGGGATTTTTCTTTTAAATAAGCATTTTTATCAGGTTCCTATGAAAATAACATTGGACATTTTTGAAAATAAGGCATTCAGTAACTGACTAATAACCTCTTTGCAATTAAAGTGAAAGTACCGAACCTAAACATAGGAGTCTGATAAAAATGCTCATTTAAGAGAAAAAAAATCTCAGACGGCCTTTGAAGTCTTCATATAAATAAATGAATAAATATTATATGATACATTTATTATTTATCTATTTATGTATGCAAGTAATATACCTAGAAAGACACCTTGATCCTGATCATCCAGCTAGGGTTTATTTTGTCATAATGACAACCTGATACCCTTACTTTTATGAGGAAGTAATCATGTGTCATCAAACACTCAAAAAGATGATGAACTGAATACCATTTTACTATTCAGTTGTGGGAGTGAAAAATGATTATGTGCAATCTAATTATATCTATTGTTGAGCTGTTCTTGAGCAGCAGAGGAATGTTGCATCTATTTTAACTCTGAGACAATGAAATAAATGTAGGCAGGCAGGTGTCACAATTAAGGCTCGGTTGGTTGCTCATTATCCCTAAAGACACTGTTGCACAACGAACGCCCTGAGGGAAGCTTACCCTCCGCGGTTAAAAATGGCTCACAACGGCATCAGCACACTGAAATCAGCAGCAAATGAATCAGCTAGAGCCACACAGGTGATTTAAACTTAGCTGGAATCACATCCACATACCTGCATGAACCCAAGGATCTGAACTGACAAATGCAACAAACTGTTCTCCAGAGACCTGCCTCTTCTCATACAGGAAATTATATGGAAATGAAGCAGTGTGAAAAACAAAAATGGAGGTATATCAGCAGCAGTGCAGTTTCATAATAGCTGGTAATGGTGTGCTTCGCACACATAGATGAAAGCGGTGCTGTGAATGGGGTGAACGCTCCTGTGAGCTCTGGATTCAGATTTGAGCTCATCTCCCCTGTTTCATCCCTGTGTGCGGTGCTGCTCCTCAGAGAGACTGACTCGACGCTTCAGACGGAATAGAGAATGGACCACACTATTTCAATTTGTTCTGGCCACCAGCCACTTTCAGCACATCTAACGCAGAGGGAAACAGTCCCCCTGACCAACTCACAATGAGCTGGCCACATAACGCCATCTCAAAGCCTTTAGGCTCAAAATGTGTATACGCTATCTAAAAAACACTAATGTTATGAAACTCCACACTGTCAACTGTGACACAAAAGCATGGTGACATAAGAGGTTACACGTGTGTAGCCATGTGAAGACATGCACAGGTTTGCTCTGTGCTTAAAAAAATGATGAAAACACTCCTCAAATGGATGGTTCGCTCAAAAATGGAAATTCTGTCCTCATTTATTCACCCTCATGTTCTTTCAGGGAACATAACAGGAGAAAGCTGACTTTTCCATACACTGAAACTAATGGATGAACATGGACTGCTATTCACTTGTGAAAAGTGTGCTTAATTTTATTGAATGTGTACTTGTAGTGTACTTTCAATGTTAAAAGTATATTTCTTTAAAAACAACTGCAGATAATAAAATATTAATGAAATGAAAGGCCACTTAAGTGTACACTTACATGTTTTCACGAATACTTTCATGAATATGTTTCTTAACAGATAAAAGACAAAAAGTGCACTTTGTAATAATGTCAAAATGTCAAAAGTTTGAGTTTAAATTACATTTTCATTGTTTTAATCTTTTGTCATGCTTTAAAGTACACTTATTTTAATGTGTTGTCTAACATACTAAAGCACATGTGAAATATTTGATTATAATTGCAAATAGTGTGTTATTCAATAATACATTAAAAGTTAATATATTTTACTAAAATGTGTGATTACAAATATATTTAAATACATTAAATAGAAATTATATTAAAGCATATTTTATCTTACCTAAAATGCTTTTCAGTTAATTCATCAGCACACTTTAACCGTATTTCAATAACAATATAAATAATTACGAAATTAGATATAAAGATGTACTTGGATGGTTCAAAAAAGCACTCAATTTCAAATTGCATATTATATCAATTAAAACTTTAATGCATTTTAGCTTAATTTCAAATAACATGCAGTTAAGTGTCTGAAAACATTACATTCAGTTCATATTTAAAGGGATAGTTCTCCCAAAAATTCTGTTCTTAATTACTCCCTCATGTCGTTCCAAACTCGTAAGACCTTCATTCATCCTCAGAACACAAATTAAGATATTTTTGATCAAATCTGAGAGCTTTCTGACCCTCCTTAAACAGCAACGCAACTACCACGTTCAAGGCCCAGAAAGGTAGTAAGGACATCATTAAAATAATCCATGTGACATCAATGGTTCAACCATAATTTTACGAAGCTATGAGAGAAAGCTATGAGATTTTCAAAGAACATAACGACTATATTCAACAACTCTCTCCACCGAGTCACCCTTACTACCTTTCTGGGCTTTGAACGTCTCTATGGAGGGTCAGAAATCTCTCGGATTTCATCAAAAATATCTTAATTTGTGTTCCGAAGATAAACAAAGGTTTTACAGGTTTGGAACAACATGAGGGTGAGTAATTAATTACAGAATTTTTATTTTTGGGTGAACTATCCCTACAATTGAGTATGTTTTTTAAAGAGTGCACCTTTTTGGATCTTGACAGTATTTAACAGAGCAGCGTGAACATTCTGCATAGCATCTCCTTTTGTTTTCTATGGAAGAAAGCTAAAAAGGGTTTGCGACGACATGGTTAAATGATGAGGAGTTTTCATATTTGGTGAACTATCCCTTTAACTGTGTAAATATGTGCTCTGTCAAAACTCATCCAACCGAGATAAAGGTCAGAGGGGACTTGGCATGGCAGGAGTGGAGATATTTTGAGTGTGCTCATGGGATTGTGAGTGAGGCTGCAGACTTGGTACAGCTGTATTAGCAGCATCAAGATTTGTGATAGGCTGACTGAAAATGACTTGTGAGGACTGAGAGATGGAGAGATCAGGCCAAAGCCAATGCCACTGAGATATAAAAACATGTTTCCAACGTGAAATAATTTAAAATATCTTTGTACTAAATGTGTACTAAAAACTATGACTGTCAAAATCATGATTAATCTCTTAATTGTCTGATTAAACATTAATTATTCTGATGATTTATCATTAAACAAGTACATTCAGTTTAGTAAATGTATGTAAAATTATGAAGTTAAACATTTTGATAACACTTTTCAATAAGGTCTCTTTTGTTAACATCAATTAACGCATTAGCTAACATTAACAATTTATCACTTTTTAAACATTGCAAATGTTAGTTAATAAAATAAAGTAAAATAAAATAAAAAAATGTAAAATTGTTATTTGTTCATGTTAGTTTATAGTGCATTAACTATGCTAACAGATGAAACTTTTTATTTTAAAAATAATACTAGGATTAATAAATGCAATAGAAGTATTGTTCTTTATTCATTCAAGTTACCTAATATATTTAACTAATGTTAACAAATGGAAATGTATTGTAGATTCCTATATTATAAACTATATTTGTCACGACACAGGCTAGGAGACACAGAGGTAAGTGGTCAAACAAGGGTATTTATTGACGGAGACAGAGGAGATAACCAGGAGGGGACGAGAGGTGAGTGTTGCACAATAAGAAAAGATCCAGATGGCTTAAGTAGAGGTAACAGTCCTTTGTTTTCTTGCAGGAATCACGTGGAACGGCAGGAGCGGTGGAGAAACAGGAATGTCTCACACTCAGGTAAGTATTAAAGGGGTCTGGTTTGGTTCAGGTATGTGAACGGTAGACTGGACGAGGAGGGAGTGTGGAGAGTGTGCAGATATAGTGGAGCTTGATGAGCTGCAGCAGGTGCGGGGAATTAGAATGCAGGTGATCTTGTGAACGTCGGTGCTGATGACTGTGGTGACTGAAGTGACTGTGACTTTCTGACAATATTTTATGTTAACTATACTTTATGACAGTCCTATAAATGAATAAATACCATGACAGAGTCCATCTCTGAAAAGAAGAAAGATAATACTTCACCCAAAACTGAAAAAACTGTCATCATTTACTCACCCTTAAGATGTTCCAAACCTGTATGAGTTTCATTCTTCTGACAAATATTAAAAAAAGAAGATATTTTGAAGAATGTTGGTAACTAAACAGTTGCCGGTAGCCATTGACTTACATAGTTTTTTTATTATTATTATAATTTATTTTTTTCCATACTATGGAGGCCAATGGCTACATTTTTCAAAATATAATATAAAATATTTTCATTTTTGGGTCCCTTTAAGTTTTATTAAGAGTACGATAGGTTTCAGAGTCACATATCCTCAAACTATATTAAGTACCATGAAGAACAATTTTTTTTTAAAATTATAAAATAACAAATTTTAATAGAAGCTGAAATTAAACACAGGAGGGGCTGAAGACCCCCTAAATATTGTCTATAATTGCCTCTGTTTTTACTAATAACTGCTATAAACGCTGTATATTTCAGTGGCGCATATTTATTAAGTTAGACACACCGTATCGCCTGCAGAGGCGATAATGAGGTAATTTAAATTTACCAATTAATTAGGATGCGACTGGCTATATCAGAGCCAGAGTGGTTTTAAGTACAGACAGAAAAAGAAAAAGAAGCACTTCCTTATAAAACCCAACTTCAGCATCCTTCATTTCTGTAGGCCAGCTGCTCCAGCTAATTTTCTTGAGATCATAAGGTGAGCGGAGCAGCACAGCTGCTGCACACTGAGAGGGAGGAGAGGTAGTGGGCACGTTGTGACACACACACACACACACACACACACACACACACACATACGGTCTCAGGCACACAGCACTCTGTAGCATGCAATCATCCAGGTGCTGGAACAAAACAGCTCATTTTGCATTCTAAATTCTGTGCTCTATAAGGAGCTGCTGACCCCCACGGTGGGCCATGCAGCAGACCCTCCTCGGCACACAAACGCAGTGAGTCAGAGATGCTGTGAGCTCAAAATGAGCTGCTAATCAAGCACAACACACATGCAAGCGCACACACAGGTTCTGTTGATTCGGTGACTGTTTAAACTGGCATCCATCCCCTTTCTGCACAAAAACAAAGGCCTGGGTCAATGGTCTGCTGGTCACCTGGTCTATTAACCCGCTGATGCTCTAGATATTCAATACCAAGGATGGCTGTGCACAGAATCCCTTTTGCTTGAGTCAGTGCACAATTGCTGTCTACATGCATTTTCAACAGTGTATGTTTAGATCTGTGGAGACTACATGTCCACTGGTGCAGAAGAAATCCACTCAATATCACTAAAAATGCTAGAGGTTTGATGCTTTGGGAGTGTGTGATTGCTTTTAGTCAATAAAGTCATCACATACACTACCAATCAAAGGCTCGGAATAATTCAGATGTTTTAATGATTTTGAAAGAAGTCTCTTATGCTCACCAAGCCTGATTTATTTGATCATAAATACAGTAAAAACAGTAATATTGTGAACTCCTTTTACAGTTTAAAATAACTGTTTTCTATTTGATTGTGTTTTAAAATATGATTTGTTCCTATGATGGCAAAACCTTTTTTTAGCATCATTACTCCAGTCTTCAGTGTCACAGTATCCTGCAGAAATCATTCTAATGTGCTAATTTGCTGCTAAATTATTATTGGTATTAAATTATTAATAATGGCTCTCATTCTTATCAATGCTGAAAATATTTTTCAATTCCTTGCTGAATGAAATTATGTATTTCTTTCCTTTAAAAAAAAAAAATTATACCCTGAACTTGTATCATGGTTTTCACAAAAATATTAAGCAGTACAACTGTTGCCAGCATTGATAATAATAAAAAAAATGTTTCTTGAGCAGCAAATCAGAATATTAGAATGATTTCTGAAAACACCGAAGACTGGAGTAATGATGTTGAAAATTCAGCTTTGCATCACAGGAATAAATTACATTTTAAAATATATTTAATAGAAAATAGTTATTTTTAATTGTAACAATATTTCACAATATTATAGTTTTTACTGTATTTTTAATCAAATAAATGCAGCCTTGGTGAGCATAAGAGATTCTTTTAACAACATAAAAAAAATAATTACTCCAAATTTTTTAAGTAGTGAATGTATAATTACAATTGAAAGAATGCATACTTTATATGTCCATGCCCAACATAAACATACACTGTCACTTTAATGTTTCAACATTAATTCTGTCACAGTCTATATAATGAATAATAGCCATAATGAAAGCACCTAAACAGCATTTAAATCTGAATTAAATACTGTAATGTTAATTGTATTAAGTCAAACATATCTCAATGTTATGATAATACCACCGCTTGTTCTGCTCTGCTGTCACAGACAATCCCCTGAAAGAGCCTGACGTTCAGCTTCCGAAGACAATGAATTGAAAATATGCACTCATCTCATGTTCACTCCACATGTACAGTAGAAACTGTATGTTTAACAAAATGTAAGCGTGTGCTCTGTGTGGCTTGCCTCTCCTGCCGGGTCTGTTCGGCTGTGGTCTCCATGGCACACTCGAGGGAGCTCTGGAGAGACTGCAGCTGACTGGTGGTCTCCTTCAACAGGAAACGTGTCACAAACTGCTCCAGATGTGTGGCCTCCTGATAGTCCTGCAGATTAAAGACAGAGGGTGCTCTATCTGTACAACATTCATTCACAGTGGCAGGATGTAAAGCGACAGTTTCAAAGCAATTATAACGAATATAAACAAAAAGCTCAGTGTAGGTTTTTGCACCCAGACAGCTGACTGAATGCATCTGAACCAAGCTAATAAAACCACCTAAACCTGAACATTTCACTCTAGGCTAAGTGTTTTTTGCAGGTACTTGCAATCCATTTATGTGACTGAAACAGTTCATGAATCATGGCATTCAATTTAAGAATATAAAATCTCAAACTGCAGTGCCAGGAAGCCTCTTTATCTTTTTGGATGAGATTTTGTTTCACATCCGCAGTCTCAAAGGCAGGGCTGCATGAGTATGTTATTTGCACATGGTACGTCGCTTATTCAACGTTAGGAATCAACAGCCGCCTCTATAATTATGTCGCACGCCAAAGCAACCGTGTTCTGTCACAAAGAAAAGCCATTATTAAAGCTGAGAACATCCCTCAGCTAACAGGACACATAATATTCTTCTGAGCATCCAGTTATGAAACAGGTGCTGCACGGCACGTCTATTATGAACTTGCTCAAGATGTTGACAGTCACAAATCCAACAGAACCACCAACACATGTGTATTTACAAAGTGGGTTAAACACACAGACCTTTACAATAACCTCAGTGTGAATCACTGCAACCAAGACCTGTATAACCTAAAGCTGTTTAACAAGCAACAAATCTTTCCTTCCAGTGCCAGTGCTTGAGGCCAGCATTTTACACAACAGCCAATCATGTAACCACAAATCAAGCAATCAATACAAAGTGTCTGCAAATCACAATTAAATTCTTCAGAATAATCATATTGATTGTGACAATAATACATGCACATTCATTTTGCTATGCATAGACATATTTAATTCTCTTTTTAGGACTTTTTAGCTAAAAATAAGCCAACTAATAAATACATGAATAAATAATATTCCATTGTTTTCAATGACAAGCTGTTACATCCCAGCAGGCACAAAACAGGCACACAACGTCATAAGACGTTGATATTTGGTTAAATTTTGGTTGCGACGTCAGGTGACCAAAATTCGATGTAAATTCAACATCTAATGTCAATGTTAAATTGATGTCCAATACCGACGTCAGCTGACGTTGAGATTTTGTTGTTTTTAGTTTGTGCAACCAAAATCCAACGTTAAGTCAACGTCAAATTGACGTCAAATTTTGACATCAACCCGATTTTCATTTTCAACCAAAATGCAACGTCTGTCCGACGTCATGTCCAACGTCAGCCTGACGTTACATAGACGTCTGGTGCCTGCTGGGATAAGTTTGAAGCTGATGTGTGATCCTGTAAACATACTAAATGAGAGACTATAAGGTAAGAGAATCATGTTACAAAGATGTCATTCTTATGAAAACATCATTTGGAGATAAAATCATTATATAAAAACAATATTTTTAATAGTTGAGCTATAAATTTGTCATGGCTCTACCTGAAGGCAAGATATATTGGCTGGATGATATGAGCGCTCACAGTATGATGTTCATAAGTGTGGTTGCTGTTTATAGAGTCCTGTCCTGAGGGCAGAGACCACATGCATCACAGCAGCTGGTTTGCCCACCCACTTGTGGCCTTATGCAATAAACACAACACTATTTGTTGCCATACAGCATCACTGTCTGTTGTTGCTAATCATTAATGGACCTCATGCAATAGAGATGTACACATTATCAAGTGGTGTGAAGAGAGAGATCAAAGAAAATTAATTTGTTAACACATTATTTTTTCTTTATCACCACAAGTAAGAGTGAGATTAGCATGATTTGGCCACTCAAAATCAGTCTTTGCATTCATAATCTTCCAAGAGGAAATTTGAAAGCATTGCCTTTGCTCTTCAAGGGATAGTTCACACAAAAATGAAAATTCTGTCATTAATTACTCACCCTCATGTTGTTCCAAACCTGTAAGACCTTTGTTCATCTTCAGAACACAAATTAAGATATCCAAGAGCTTTCTGACCCTCCATAGAAAGCAACTGACACATTCAAGGCCCAGAAAGGTAGTAAAGACATTGTTAAAATAGTCCATGTGACATCAGTGGTTCAAACGTAATTTTATGTAGCTACGAGAATACTTTTTGTGCGCTTTCGGGTACTAACATGCACGTGTCACGGTACTGTCGTGAACGCACAGCAGAGACTGACTCAGAAGAGAAGAAATCGTTGAGTAAAGTCATTATTTTTGTTTTCTTTGCACACAAAAAGTATTCTTGTAGCTACATAAAATTAAGGTTGAACCACTGATGTCACATGGACTATTTTAACGACATCCTTACTACCTTTCTGGGCTACCTGGTCTCATGAGGAAAATGTACCTCTGGCAACTTTTTGCGCAAGATGGGAAATACGTACCAATAAGTACATATCACTGCAGTTTCCAACAGAAATGAACACTAGAAGCAGTAAAACATTTTTTGTACACAGTTATGATTACAGCTCCATATGTTTCGGATTCCGGATGCAACTTGCTCGGTAGCTCAGCCGGAACAGAATTGGACTTAGGATGCGGAATCCTTGGGTACGAATCCCATCAAAAACATGACTCACGATGAAAAAGATGAGAGATCGAAAAACAAGCTAAAACGGCATGCTTGTGCTTTGTTCATTCTCTCGGGTAGGTTTAGGTGTAGTGCAGATGGTACATTATTTTAAAACGTCATGGAGCATTAGACTTATAGCGCCACTCAATTGACATTTCGAATCAGAACTGCGGTGACACCTACAAAACCAATGTCACATAAAACGTAACAGGTACGTTCATCTCTTCTGGGGAAAAAAAACTAACACTCTTTAAGCACCACTCAGTGGACATTTCACATAGAACATGTCACATAATGTACACGGCGGTACGTATTTCACAGCTTGTGAAAAAATTCCCAGAGGTATGTTTTCGTCATGAGACCAGGTTGTTTCTGGGCCTTTTTTTTAACATTGATAATAATAAGAAATGTTTATTGAGTGGCAAGGATCATATGACCTTTAAGACTGGAGTAATGATGCTGAAAATTCAGATTTGCAGCACAGGAATAAATTATATTTTGAAACATATTAAAATAAACACATTTATTTTTAATGGTAATAATATTTCACAATATTACTGTTCTTTTTTGTTTTCATTTATTTTGTGCTTTAATGCCTAAAAATGTTTTTTCCCTCATATATTTTATGATTATTGGATACTGCTGTAAATTACAACCAATGGAGGTTCAAAAACTACACAATTATTTAAATATTTTAAGCACAGCAAACACAGGCATTCAAATGATGTCTATTCTTCTCCATCTTCTCGCACTATTTCTCTCTTTGAGGTTTAATATTGGGAATTGGGCTCTTGAATCTCAATGAGTAGTGTGTTATTCCTCATGCTCTTTGAACATTGAAAACCATATCAAATCAAAACGAAATTCTGGCTGAACAAAGACAGCACCTGTCAACGCACCTAAACCTTTAAACCATGCAGTGATAAAACAATTAATCACAATTTGCACCTCTCTCTCATCATCTTCAGCAGACAGCCACTTCTCATTGTGAGGATTTGTTTTTACTGCTCTTTTGCTCACAGTAATGCTGAAGGTTTAAGGACATATAATAAACCACAGATGCAAATGCCAGTAGTCTTTCACAAAAAAGTCCCATTGAACTTATTAATCGTGTTTCACTTTCTCTGTCTGGCTCACTAATCAAGCGACATAATGAAATGACACAACACTGCCCTTCATGCCGACGACTTCTGAGACGCTCACATGCATTAAGTGGCATGTCTGCTGGGCCTGGAGTCAGCGCTTGGCTAATTCATTATCTGTGCAAGGCAGCAGACAGTCTCGGTTAAATGGCTCGGCGGGAACTGAAGCACGCAGCTCATACCTGCGTGTTCCTCTGATGGTCAGTGTGCCCATTACTGACATCAGACGCTTGACAAGATAAACGTTCATACTGGTTCAGACCAGAATGTCAGTGCTGATAACCACCGACAACACTGCACATCTATGAGCAAGACCGCAACCAATAGCTCAGTCAATACATCTGTGAGCGGCTCATTGTGTGTTTCAACATGAGAGATGCAGTGTATTAAAAACTCTTTTATATGTGACTTTTGATATGTTATTCATGCATCTAATATACAAACTGTTTTGAAGATAATAATCATTGTGGTGCAAAAACCAAGCACAACAATGGTAATTTATTGAAGCTGACAATCAAGTATTAAAAAAGTAATTATTGTCCATAATTCATAGCTTAAATCTACAAGATCTCTATTAAATCTTTGAATATGAACATTTGATGGAAATTGAGGCCAGTGTTTGGGAGTAACAACCCTGAAGTATCGACACTGCTAACTTTATATACATTTTTCAGTATGTGACAGTAGTTAGTAGTGTAAAAATAGCATAGTTTTTAGAAAATACCACTGTAATGTGATAAAAAGTGTTTTTGTCACTGTGTATCACTATCCACCCTATTTTTATGCAGAAGTAAGCTATTTTCTCTCATTGTGCGAGATTTTAATTTCATTAGCTGCTATAGGTAAATAACTCGAAGAATAAAAAATAAATAATTTAAAAAATAAGACTCAACTTTCTTGCATGGGTTGTAGCACATATTTATATTAAAACTATATGTGCTATAAACCATGCAAGAAAGATTGATTCTTATTTATTTATTTGTTTGTTTTGTAGTGAAATACATATATACTATGCATTTCATATATATATATTTACTTAAATATATATGTATTATGAATGAAAATATTTATTGTTTGTATTTTTAGTATAAAAGTACCTGTTTAAATTCTATTTTATGCATTCACCCCAGTGTTATTTTAGTATCACTGACATTTCAAATTAGATGTTATTCTTATAATTTCTGTTTTCATTTTAATTTTAATTAAAGTTTTAGTAATTTTGTTACTGTTATGTGTAATTTTTTGTTAGTTTTTTAAATATGTCTGTATAGTTTGTATGAAGTTTTACTTTATTTAGATGTAGTTTTTTAGCACTTAAACATAAACTAAACAAAGATGAGAAATGTTGCCTTGGCAAGTACCTGAAATATGTATATTTATATATATACATATATATTCTTTTCAATTTAAGTTTATATAAGTGTGTGTATATATATATATATATATATATATATATATATATATATATATATATTTTTTTTTTTTTTTTTTTTTTTTTTTTTTTTTTAAATTAATTAATTAATTAATTTATTTATTTCAGTCAATGTTTATTTTATTTCAAGTAATGAAAATGTTTTTAGGTTTAGTTTATTATAATAACCCCTGATTAACCCTAATTAAATTTGTTTTTTTTTTCCAAATAATTTAAAATATTAAATCACCTAATAGTTCTTTCCCTATTAAAAGTTCAAGCTACTTTTATTAGAAGACGGTGGTGTAGCCGTCTTTTATAAAACGGTAGGTTGTGTATAGTTTATATAACAGTATAAATGAAAAGAGGTTCTTGAGGTAACTCAAAAATGATTCCTAATGTTGTGGGTGACGTACAAATGTTCTCAAACATCAGAGTCCTCAGCTATTTTAAACTTCAATGTACCCCTGAGTAAAGAACCGTGAGTAATTTTTAAGTTCTTCAAAGAACAGTCATTTTTGTTAATGTGATAAACCCAAAATGTTCCCTCAATTGCCTTCTCAGTTTTACAGTACAGTTTGTAGCCACATAATAGTTTGATTTTGAGAGTATTCTGATTTTGATTCTTGATAAATAACATCTATTTATCAATAAAGTAACATTAATAATGAAAAATGAATAAAGCACTATTTCATATTGAGATCAAACAGTTTCATCTCTCCAGCAGCATGTTGAGGACAGACAGGTTGTGGGCAGCAGCACGGCTGTGTGTGTCAGACAGATGTGAGTCTGAACTAGTGCAGATCCATCTTCATCCACTCTCAGAGCTCCTACAGTGCACGGCGTGACCAGTTTTATTACAACTCAGAGAAAATTACACACAACGGCCGCATTAGGGGCCAGAGAACATGCTGCGTGTGTTTAAGATAAGACACTGACAGCCTCCAAGAATGCATGCAGAATACTAATTTAATGCTTACAGGTATCACATCTATCTGCTGCCTACTCACAAGCGCTAAAACAAATGGCAGCGGCCACATAAATACACAAAGGTTACATATGTTCAAGTACACAGCTAACATCACTTTCAGTCGGAGGATGGCCAGATATACATTAGATAAGAAAACTATTTTCCATCTTTTCTCATAGATGTGGTAATTGTATGTAATTGAGATCATGTCCATTTGTTGAACCCTATAGGCAGAAAAAATAGGAAGGCAACTTACCTTCTTGGTTTTGCCCATGGCTTTCAGTATGGATACGTTCAGGTCTTCCAAGGCAGCGAGGACATTTTCATATTCTCCAAGATGCTGAGAGAAGTATTCTAAAAGAAAGAAAGACTGTTTAAAATTTTGAGGTACATGTGACAATGTTTTTATAAAAACACATTTCAAATATCATTTGATATAATCTCATATTTTGTTAATGTTGGAAATAATTCTATGCATTAGCATAGAATAAGAATTTCTATAGAAAATATATTGTTCAATGTATTTGTTCAATGTATTTGAGACCTACTGTAAAATATGTATATATATTGTATTTATCTAATGCAAAATATACTTGATGTTTACACTTTTCATTGTAATATTTTACTAATTTACTTCATAAGTTACTTTCTTCCCTTCATTTATTGGGGCTCAACAGGGCTGCATTTAATTGATCAAAAATACAGTAAAAATAATAATATTGTGAAACTGTTACAATTTAAAATGTTTTTTTCTATTTTAATACATTTTAAAATGTAATTTATTCCTGTGACATAAAGTTGAATTTTCAGCACCATTACTCCAGTCTTCAGTGTCACATGATCCTTCAGAAATCATTCTAATATGCTGATTTGCTGCTCAAGAAACATTTCTTATTATTGTCAGTGTGTTGAAAGCAGTTGTGCTTAATATTTTTGTGGAAACTGTGTACACTTCCATTCAGAAGTTTGGAGTAATAAAGTATTAAATTCATACTTTTATTCAGCAAGGATGCATTAAATTGGTCAAAAGTGACAGTAAAGATATTTATAATGTTACAAAAGATCTCAAATAAATTTTGTTCTTTTGAATTCATCAAATAATCCTGAAAAAAGTATGATGATTTCCACAAAAATATTAAGCAGCACAACTGTTACTTATAATAATTTGTTATTTATAACATTTATAATAATGAGAACCAATTATTAAATTGAGTACCAATAATAGTTAAGCAACAAATTAGAATATTAGAATGATATCTGAAGGATCATGTGACACTGGTGTAATGATGCTGAAAAATTTATTATTTTCAGGTTTCTCTGATGAATAGTTCAAAAGTACAGCATTAATAAGTTTTACTAACCACAAAACTTTTTTATATAAATGATTTATCAAAAAAAAAAAAAAGATTTTGCCCATATTTACTGTATATAAATCAGTGTAATACATTACAAATCAAATATAATTTGAATAGAAAAAATAAAAAATGAAAAGATACTTCAGGCAGAACCCTCTGGAGAACCTCTAGGCAGCCTGTAAAGATGTCTTACATATCCTACTGTCTATTCAAGTAACTTCTATTCAATAACAATTGACAGTCTTTAGATTTTTTTGCATGTTCTTATGGCTTCCTCAGTGAACTGTCATTTCTGAAGAGTGTCTCCAGAGGGTTCAGAGGAACCCCACATGCTGCCTCGAGTATCTTTTCATCATCACAGTGAACCTCCCAGTAATAACAATAAAAAGTGTTAACTCACCACATAGCTCATCCGTGTCCACATTGCTATAAACAGATGATAAGCAGACATGTTAATTTCCACAACATGAATGTTACAACATGTTAAAAGACATGTGAGTTGCATCTAAACGTGATCTAATGTTCTGTGCTGATTTCAAGTTATGCAGACAGCATCTCGCTCAAAGGCAGGTCCTTTGGGACTGTGATGTTTGTCTAATGAGAGAGGGTCATATTTAGACAGCTAATCTCTAACCCTGAATAACACCCACCAGACAAACACTGAGTCCAATGACAAGTCCATGTCTCAACCCTGTGCAATGCCGTGAGGTAAAGTCATCATCTTACCGGATGAGAATATAAAAAGTCAGAATACAGGTGCATCTCAATAAATTAGAATGTCGTGGAAAAGTTCATTTATTTCACTAATTAAACTCAAATTGTGAAACTTGTGTATTAAATAAATTCAATGCACACAGACTGAAGTAGTTTAAGTCTTTGGTTCTTTTAATTGTGATGATTTTGGTTCACATTTAACAAAAACCCACCAATTCACTATCTCAACAAATTAGAATATGGCGACATGCCAATCAGCTAATCAACTCAAAACACTTGCAAAGGTTTCCTGAGCCTTCAAAATGGTTTCTCAGTTTGGTTCACTAGGCTACACAATCATGGGGAAGACTGCTGATCTGACAGTTGTCCAGAAGACAATCATTGACACCCTTCACAAGGAGGGTAAGCCACAAACATTCATTGCCAAAGAAGCTGGCTGTTCACAGAGTGCTGTATCCAAGCATGTTAACAGAAAGTTGAGTGGAAGAAAAAGTGTGGAAGAAAAAGATGCACAACCAACCGAGAGAACTGCAGCCTTATGAGGATTGTCAAGTAAAATCGATTCAAGAATTTGGGTGAACTTCACAAGGAATAGACTGAGGCTGGGGTCAAGGCATCAAGAGCCACCACACATAGACGTGTCAAGGAATTTGGCTACAGTTGTCGTATTCCTCTTGTTAAGCCACTCCTGAAGCACAGACAACGTCAGAGGCGTCTTACCTGGGCTAAGGAGAAGAAGAACTGGACTGTTGCCTCTTTTCAGATGAGAGCAAGTTTTGTATTTCATTTGGAAACCAAGGTCCTAGAGTCTGGAGGAAGGGTGGAGAAGCTCATAGCCCAAGTTGCTACAAGTCCAGTGTTAAGTTTCCACAGTCTGTGATGATTTGGGGTGCAATGTCATCTGCTGGTGTTGGTCCATTGTGTTTTTTGAAAACCAAAGTCATTGCACCCGTTTACCAAGAAATTTTGGAGCACTTCATGCTTCCTTCTGCTGACCAGCTTTTAAAAGATGCTGATTTCATTTTCCAGCAGGATTTGGCACCTGCCCACACTGCCAAAAGCACCAAAAGTTGGTTAAATGACCATGGTGTTGGTGTGCTTGACTGGCCAGCAAACTCACCAGACCTGAACCCCATAGAGAATCTATGGGGTATTGTCAAGAGGAAAATGAGAAACAAGAGATCAAAAAATGCAGATGAGCTGAAGGCCACTGTCAAAGAAACCTGGCCTTCCATACCACCTCAGCAGTGCCACAAACTGATCACCTCCATGCCACGCCGAATTGAGGCAGTGATTAAAGCAAAAGGAGCCCCTACCAAGTACTGAGTACATATACAGTAAATGAACATACTTTCCAGAAGGCCAACAATTCACTAAAAATATTTTTTTTGTTTGTTTTTTTTATTGGTCTTATGAAGTATTCTAATTTGTTGAGATAGTGAATTGGTGGGTTTTTGTTAAATGTGAGCCAAAATCATCACAATTAAAAGAACCAAAGACTTAAACTACTTCAGTCTGTGTGCATTGAATTTATTTAATCCACGAGTTTCACAATTTGAGTTGAATTACTGAAATAAATGAACTTTTCCACGACATTCTAATTTATTGAGATGCACCTATACACAATATGTAATGTGTCCCAACGCACTGTGTGTAGTGGTGAGAAACTAAATATACTTTTTGTATTAAAAAATCACTATGATTCAAAATGTAGTGGTAATAATGAATGGGAACATACAAATTGGCTGAAAGGTAAAATTAGTGTTTTTACTTTCGCACTGAACATCAGTGCGAACACTGAGTTTTTATTGAGAGAAATATGCCAAATTTAACAGCAATTTCCATTAGCTTCACAGAGTGACAGTGATTAACCATTTTTTCAGCACAGTGGGTGGAAGATGTGCAGCATTTGGCAGTTGTCTGGAGGCAATGACTGAATTCATTGGTTGTTTAGACTCTAAAGGATGGAAGGACACAAAAAAATAACTATTGTTAGACCTGCTGGATAAAACAGTCACAGGGGGCTTTGCGTCTTGGTTGAACTGTTAACTGACTGAGCTACCTCGTAGTGGGAGGTAAAGCCTTCAATAAACAGACGAAGACAACACATCAATAAGGCCTTAAGCACCTTCTGTACACTGTCAATAATATTCATATCTACCTGCTCCTCTAGACATTACACCATAGAAAGGCAGACCTCAATGTAATGGACACTAAATAATCTATAATTGTTTGCTCTCAGATTATAATGTTGTTAAATATATTCAACCAGTTAAAGCATTATTGGCTACATGGATTGAAATTTTCATTAAAATGTGATGAAATCACTATCATTAAGTTTCTGCCTTTTCAGTTTTAGTGGGTTGAATTTTTTTCAGTCTAGACATAAAAAACCCGGAGCTCTTCTCGCACCTAAAGATTAGATTTTAATGGTTGGTTCACTTTCAAGGAAAGATTTATGAATACTTCTGAGAGAACGTTTTCAAGGAATCCTTCTTCCAGGAATCTCTGTCTGTGACCAATGAATTGTGATAATCCATATACTGACAATCTGATGTGTGATGGTGGAATGGATATATTTAGATAAAGACCTCTGTCATCCGTCAGTACGCTCAAAGTTATGCTTTCAATTATTTTCTCAGACATATCAAACACATAATAGTGCCCGAGACACTGAAAGTAAATGCAGGACCCCTCATCTTACAATATTTCATACTGATGCCACTTCCACAAATAGTACAAAATAAAAGTGTCTAAATGCAGTATAAAACCCTGAAAATCCAGCATAAAACAAATGAAAGACATTTTGTATTAAAATAAAATAAATGGCTGCAAGTAAAGAAAAATGTTTGGGTTGGTAAATGAACAAGCCTGACAAATGCACTACAATTTGTGTAAAACTCAAGAAAATTATCATTTTAACTTGTCTCCCTGTCATACTGCAGTAAGACTAAAAATGATGTTACTGCTTGGATGACCGTTTTAATGACAATTTAGTCACATTTTATTTTAAGGTCCAATTCTAACCCATGAACTATGACTTTTTCCTCAAACATAATTTGCTGCTTATTAATAGTTAGTAAGGTAGCTGTTAAGTTTATGTATAAGGTAGGATTAGGGATGTAGAATATGGTCATGCAGAATGTGCTTTATAAGTACTACAAAAAAAAAAAAAAAAAAAAAAAGAGCCAATTGTCATGGTGTGGTACAGGAATAATGCACGAAGATGAAGAATAACAGTATACCGTCTTTAATAATCCACATAGAGATAGTCCAACACAGGAGGGTAGCAAACACACGTATACATCGACGAGACCGGACGAAGAAACACAGAATGCAACTTAAGGGGAACATAAATGAGGATAATTGACGAGACACACCTGAACATAATGACACAATCAAGGGGAGACAGAGTACATGGGGAAAGAAAACAAACAAAAGTCCATAACTGTGACAGTTCGCCCCTCTCCCGGAAGGCGCGACCCCTTGAAAGGGAAGGAGACTGAGGGATGGCGAAAGGTTGGCACAAACAGACAGGAGGAGGTTCCGGTGGTGGCCGGATGACCAGAAGGAGGACAATCCACAGAGTCCAGGGTGGTGATGATTGAGGAAGGAGCCAGGGTGGAGACAGTAGGACCCAGGGCAGATCAGACGGAAGGAGCCAGGAGGGACTTGGAGCAGGAGGAGCCAGGTGGGACCCAGGCCACAGAGGAGCCGACGGAGAGAGGAGCCATGGTGGAGGAAGGGCTGACGACTCCAGAGGGCCGACCGACGGCGGTGGAGCAGGTGGTGGTTGAGCCTGAAGTTGAGACAGAGAGCCGATGAGCCAGGCCAACGGGGAGGATCCGGAGGGCCAGGGTGGAGCTGAGGACTCTGGCGACCGAGGCAGAGGCCGGAGATCCGCAGCAGAGACGGAGCGACTGAGGACCAAGGTGGAGCTGGAGGGAGGGAGGAGCGCAATGGAGCCAGTGGGACGGAGCGACGAGGAGCAGCCAGTGGAGTGGAGTCCTGAGGCGATGACAGGTCGACGCCCGACCAAGGCGGAGCCGGAGGGACAAGGGAGCCCGGTGGAGCTGGTGGATCGACGGGTGACGGTGGCGGCGAGGGGGCTAGGAGCCAAGGCGGAGCCGCTGGGTCTACGGGCCGAGGCGGAGTCCGGGCCTCGGAGGCTGGAGGTGGAGTTGAGGGATTCTCCAGTCACGGCGACGCTGGAGGATGGCAGACCCGCAGAATTCGCACCGTATTGATGGTGGGCTGAGGGTGAGCAGAGTGGCTGCCAGACGACAGCGGTGGAGGAGGCAGGAGCAGGCAGGTGGGTGGACATTCGTTGAGCCTCCGGGCTCTCAGGGTTGCCCTCCAGGATCAGAGCCCACTCCTGGCTGAACTCGGGAACTGAGTCTCTCTCTCGGCTGGACTGGGAAACGGGAGCCCACTCGGGGTTAAACTTAAGAGCCCTCTCCGGGCTTAACAGGGGGGCTGGAACCGACACTGGAGCGAGCTCTGGGGCTAGAACGGGCACTTGAGGGCGCTCTAGAGGAGCAGGCTCTGGAGGGTGCTCTGGACTGGATTCAGGACCTGGAGCCCTCTCTGGGCTGACTCCACACTCTCTCCGTCCACGGCTTGCTCCCTCGTGGGGAGCACTGTCGCCGGCTCTCGCACCTGGTCTGACGGGTTGGGCTCATCGTCCGGGGCAATCCTCCGCTCAGTCGCTCGGCTTTGCGCTGGCTCATCGATCACGGCGGGAAATGGCTCTCCATCATTGGTGGGCTCGGGCTGATGCTCCGCACCGCGGGGAGATGGTGGGCTGGGCTCTGGGTCAGGAGTGGATCTGGCGAGATCATCCATGGGGCAGATGGTGAAAGGCTATCCATTTCTCGTCAGAATCCATTCCACAAACGCGGCGAAATCCACTCGAACACCATCTTCAGACGACGGCGCTCTGCACGTGGTGTTTAAACTTGCGTCGTAGAACGCACAGAGCGCGTCGTCCGGGTAGCTGGTGGTGTTAGCTAGAATCAGGAACAGTCTAGTATAGTCCTCGAGCAATCGCTCCCCCTGCTCCAGCAGGAGGAGGAGGAATTCCGGGCAGACTAGGGGATCCATAGGAAAAAAAACACTGAATAAAACAAGAAAACAAACGGAGGGGAAAACACGGAGGTTACTGTATAGGGTCCGGTCTTCTGTCACGGTGTGGTGCAGGAATAACGCACGAAGATGAAGAATAACAGTATGTCGTCTTTAATAATCCGCATAGAGGTAGTCCAACACAGGAGGGTAGCAAACACAAATATACATTGACGAGACCGGACAAAGAAACACAGAACAGAATGCAACTTATAAGGGGAACGTAAATGAGGATAATTGACGAGACACACCTGAACATAATGACACAATCAAGGGAAGACAGAAACTAGGTCACAGAGCACATGGGGAAAGAAAACACAAACAAAAGTCCATAACAGTGACACCAAGGCATGCTAATAAGCAACTAGTTAATAGTGAGAATTGGTCCCTGTACTAAAGTGTTACCGACAGTTTTCTTTCTTTCTTTTTATTTATTTATTTATTTATTTATTGTAATGTGTGGAAAATCATGCAGTAACAAGGTTGCTCAAATTATGACCTCTGTAAGAATATAGACAATTTATGTGTTTACATACCAGGTTAATTTTACATAATGTTTCATTTTACATAACTAATAGTTCTCAAAACAAAAATAACATTTTGGATCATAATTCAGGTAAAATGCATTGTATAACAAGTGGATAGTTACTTTGTGGGCATTTTCCTTAGAAAGCTATCAGGTTCACACTTTAATCATTTCCATCTATCATAATGAATAATTGATGCTTGACCCAAAACAATATTATGCTTGTGCTAAGGGGAAGAGCCGACCATTATGTTGGCACAGGAAAGCGATTTTTTTCTTTGAAATACTACATCAAACCAAATTGGCCCCGCCACACAATGAATGGAAAATAAAATCAGAAGCACATTCTCATCAAACACCTACTACCAAAGGGAGCATGTACCAGCCAGGAGAGCTGCTGCTATGGAAACCAAGATGACTTAAGTGACATGGAATCATTCTGCAAGGAGGTGAAGGCAAGATGAAGATCTACTCCTTGTAACATATGCTACACAGACTTCATTAATCACCACATGTTATGAAATATTGGGCTATTTATACAATTTTCATTTTTGGGTGAACCCTTTAAATGTAGGTTTGATATTTCACCTTCCACAAAAAAAAACAAAAAAACAAATACTTCAGATTTTTCCTCCAAAGCAGAAGAAAGCAAACTTCTTTATCTCTCTCGCACAAACACACACATCAGCATGGACCATTGACATGGCTTTGTCTAACAAGCCAGAAGCACGATAAGCATCAGTGTGACAGGACTTTGTCGTGTTTGAAAGACAGCACACACTCATCCTCACTGGATGTTACTCACAGCAGACGCTGTAATGACATCATCAGGACAGAGAGGCTGCCGAGTGAAGTCAATGCTTCCAGCTCTGAGTTAAAGTGAAGGTCTTGCATGGTTGCTACCATGCCTTTTTGTGACAAAATCATACAGCAAGAAAAATTGCAAGAATAATGTAAAAATGATAAAAAGATACTTGAGGCACCATTTAGGGTTCTAATCTCCTTAGTATTTGTGGTTATTCGTATGTAAGGCTGGGAGTCGATTCCAAAAAGGATGCATTCTTTGATTCAGAGGCATCGGGTAAACTCAGGTAAATCTCTCTGGTAAATTGGATGTGTCCATTACTCTAATTATCAAATAACTGAAGAGTCAAAACAGCAAGTACTGAGTGTTTTGATTCAGCCCAATAAGTCAAATGTTATGACTCTGTTGCCCGAAAAAAAAAAAAAAGGAGATTACAGATTCATTCAATGATTTGTTCAGTTTTTTCTTTCTTTTTTTTTTGGTTTGTTACATCATTATACAACACAATTAGGTGGAAATCAGTTACAGTCTTTGAGATGAGTGAGTCTTTCAATGATTTGCTCTATTCAGAAAGGCATACTAGCATATACTGTTATTCTTTTTATTATTTTTTTCTTTCTATGGCAAGAACAGTAAGAATAATATGCTGGTATGTGTCTTCATCCTTTTTCTTATCAATCAAAAAAATTAGGGCCAGATTTACAAAACAGGGCAAATTAGTTTTAGAGTGCAATTCCATAAACGCGCCGATGGGAGAGGAAAATTCTGCGTGTGATTTACTGACAATGCGCACATTAAAGAACACAGACGCAGCCAGATCATTTCCATAATGACCAGTGCAATCTACTGAGAACAGCGCAAATTACCACCTGCTTTAAGACATGCTTTTTTTGGGTGTTAAATAATGGCGCAAATACTAGTAATTTGACAAGCGCAAACATTAGTAAATCGTGTTGCGTGATTCATTTTAATACTCCCCTCTATGGGTGTGCAGCGGAGCCATTATTTGTATCTGTATCTGTATCTGTGACAGTCTCAAAATTATTTTTATCTGTATCTGTATTCGGGTAGATACGGAAGTGGGCGTGGCCTAAACAGGAAGTTCGTCAAATTACATGAAAATACCATTTTAAATGCAAATCTGTTCATTCGTAGTTTTCATTTAACAAATATGCCTTGTATAACTAAAGAAAGTATTTTTTTTAATTATAACTTTGTAAATATCTTCTATTTAAAACTTTATCAAAAAAGAAAAATAACTTCATTCTTCTTATTTTCCAGTTAAACTTTGTGTACAAATTTGATAAGAGAAAGCATCCATAATCTTAATTAAGAGCACTAGTAGAAAAAAAGTTCGCTTGAACTTTAAGTAACTTAGATCATGTGTTGCGGGAGTCTGTGATCATTTACGAGCTTTTCATCAACAGCGCAACAAATCATTTGAACCCTCCAAAAGCCTTGATCAAACATCGCTTTTCTTCGTCTTGTATAATTAAATGTAATGCCATTCACGAAAAGGGCTAATGTAATGCATTTTTACAGTTAGATTTCGAAAAGGTTTGAAGTTAGGACCGTTTTAGTATATTTTTGTCGAGTTGATATAACTCCAGACAAAGCTCTGATTTCTGAGAGACGCGCATAGACACCAACGCGACTATTGATTTGAGCTCATTTCACATGTTGCCAGATCTAGTTATAATAAGCGTCGCTGGACTTGTTTTAATACTTAATGTAACAGCATTAATAAAGTAATTAGAGCATTAATAAATTGGGAAGTTGAAGGTTGAGGTTTGAGATTCCGTATCCTATTTGCAAAATACAAGATTTAAACTTATTTTGGAGCATTTTCAGGAGATTGTTTGGGTTTGTTTTTTTTGTAGCAAAATCTGGCAACACTGCTTCGCAGGCCCTGAAAGACAGCAATCAAAAAATAGTTTATTGCTGAGGAGGAGACCACATTTTTTAGACAAACGCAATGATCACCATGATAATATCTGTACGAAACTGTGTCAAACGCTATCAAATCAGTACTAACCATTATTATTGCACAAATCTTAACAACCGCAGACCTCACTAATGTAGTGCTGTTCCAGCAAACATGTGATTGTGTCTGCTGATTATTTTTTTCTGTTATTCGGATAAATCCGTTATTCGTTTTGAAGCCATTATCCGTGCCTTTCCGAATAAGGTATTCGGGTTAGAGGACACCCCTACTCTCCTCCCATTAATTTTGCATCTGAAAGGGAAACAAATGCTTATTTCAGGCGCAAAAATAACTGTCCACGCCTTTTCAGAGCTAATTCTTCACTGTGCGTCTTTAGTAAATTCTTACAGTACTATTTTAACGCCAAAAGACTGTTTGCACTGGCGCAAGCTGTTAGTAAATCTGGCCCTTAGTCTGGTATCAACTCTTGGAACTGATTTTGAACACTTGGAATCAGAGGGTATATTCACATGAAACAGCCCTGCCTGATCATGTGGTTGTAGCTAGTGTTTTATACTCTCGAGTCCAAGATCATATTTTTGTCTTGATTCGGACTCAATCCTCTTCTGGGTAGCGTTTCACCAGCAAAGTTTTCACTTAAACTGGAATGTAAAGTCCACACCAGAGACTAACTACTAGCTAGTCTGCAACTAATTCTGTACTTAATTTGGTTGCACTATTATTTCTTGAATCTAGTAGGCAATGCATAGTTGCATAATATGACATTTACCTTCAATAATCCAACAGCAGCCCTCAAATTGTTAGCAGAAGTTGTTTTTAAATGCTGTACATTTCAGTTTATCCTGTTAAGGATACTAACTTCTTTTACATAACTAACAGTAAAAATACATTTCCATTGAAATACTACACTTAATAATGAAATAATGAAGTAAGTATTTTATATATTACTAATGACATTCAGAAACTGCATTTGAAATCAATAAGGAGCAATAAATAAATACTGATCCAAAAAAACATGAATGATTTGAATTGGCATGCATAACACAGAGCAATGCCCACAGAAGCCTGCTGTTTAGTTTGGATTTGTGTTGAAGAGATGCTAACAAGTCATTTATTCACATAATGTTCTCTCTCCTAAAAGTGTAAATGTCAACATCATCATATATGTCTGTCAGGTAGAACAAGAGCATAATGATACAACTGAACAAATCTGCTGTTTCATTCCAACATTTACTCCTGGTCACTGGCAGTGTTGGGGAAAGTTACTTTTAAAATATATGCATTACAATATTGCGTTACTCCCAAAAAAAGTAACTAATTGTGTTACTTTTTATGGAAAGTAATGTGTATACGTTACTTTGGCATTACATTTTCTCATCTGAGATGGGCTTGCTTGTTATTAATATAAAAAAGTTCTATTTTTTGTAAATGTAAAGCCCTTTCACACCAAAAGTGAAATGAATAAGCCTTGTTTTTATTCATTTTAAGGAATACTGAATCTGTTTCTGAGCAAGTGAGATGAGTAAATGCATGTTCACATTTAGTCTAGAACTACAGTAAACATCATGTTTACACAGTGCACAAAACACCTCTGAACTTACTCCCAATTTCTCTCAACATGGGGAAAGGAGAGCTGTCAGCCAATAAATGGGAAAACAAAGTAACTGGCCTTACTTATTTGAAAAAGTAACTTGGATATTTTCTTGTAAATTCAAAAGTAATATGTTACTTTACTAGTTACTTGGAAAAAAGTAATCTGATTACATAACTCACATTACTTGTAATGCGTTACCCCCAACACTGGTCACTGGCTGCGATAAATATCTAGTTCATACACATTTACATTTCAACTAAGTTTAGTGGTGCAAAGCAAACATATTTAGTACACGTAAGTTGTAACCTAGAGCCTTTATGTTGTAACTTTCACACAGCTGTTGCAACCGGCTCCAGATCTTTGCCTGGACTTAGACTTAAATGAGTTGGTTTTGACTTCAACACTGTTTCTAGCACACATATATTCTGAGAGTCTAGACAGTGAGATTCTGGCTACGTGATTGTATCTGAGTACTGAACTTGGACACATGAGGTTGTTACAGTTCCATTTTGTTATGGGTTCTGTGTTCAGAAAACTGCCATTTTTGAAAGGTTTCCTAGAGGACCTCCAAAGGGTTCAATCAGTGTATCGATCTGAGGAACCCAAAATGGTGCCTTGTCATTAGCATGTGTATGAGAATGAAAAGCAGCAGTACTTACTTTGTGTTATGAGTGTCAATTGTATGGAAAAGCTCCTTTAATTCATCTCCTGACAGAACACCATCTGAGAAATAAGCCTTGAACTCGTCAAAGGACAGCTTCCCATCATCTTTTGAGAGGAAAATGTGGTTAAAAAGTTGCCTTGAAAAAAAAATCCAACTCAAAAGTATTTCAGATTTAATAAAGACAGTCTTAACTCTATAAATGAGAAAGAAAGCAAAGCCAATTTAGCTCATGCATGTCAGATCTCAGGTGTTTGGGAAAACATGAACACACAGATGCCGCGAGACCATTTTTGTGACAGGGCTGAGGGCTCATGTTAGTTGGTGCAGACGCCCAGAGTTTTTCAAACAAACAGTGACAGGTGAGTCATGCCAGCCTATACTCAAAATAGAATAAATGTACTGCTGCACATGCCGTGTACTATACACCTACTAATATACAATATGAAATAAAATGCAGTGAAAGAGCCTCAGAATGAACACAATAGGAGAAAGAGGGAAAGAGGTGTGCAGAAATTCTTGTGCCTGACTTTATACACTGAAAAAAAAATTTTAATTGACTGTAATTGAAAACTGTAATTGTTACCATAAAGAGATATTTCTACCTAATTTAACCAATAAAAATTAGTTTTGTTTGTATAAATTCACATTTTTAGGTTGATTCAGTGATGTTAAATAATATTTCACTATCGCCTGCTTAGTCTTGGTTTAAAAGACACTTAAAGGGGTCATATAATACGATTTCACCCTTTTAACTTTTGTTAGTGTGTAATGTAGCTGTGTGTGCATAAACAACATCTGCAAAGTTACGAAGCTCAAAGTTCAGTGCAAAGGGAGAAATAGTCTTTTACAGAATTAGCATAGCATCGCCTACAGTGAACAGGCGTTTTTTTTTGTTTGTTTTTTTTTTATTGAACAATATCAATTTACAAACTCAAATAGGGAACAATAACATGCATATGACAAAATATACACTTTTCCAATCACATCTCCATCATATATAAATGTCCGTGTATGTATATATATATATATATATATATATATATATACACAATAACAACAAACATTCTTTAAACATTTCAGGAGGTTGCAAGGAAAAAAAAAAATGGTACAAAATCTTACCAGTCTTTAGAAGGAAAGAGACTCATACATGGTTTTATACAGTTCCCCAAAGGATTGATTATCTTTGGATATGTGTTTTAAAGATTCTAAGTATTTTTTACATTCATTTTTAAAGCAATTTAAAGAGGGTTTACTGTTATTCCTCTTACTTTTGTGTATATGATATTTACCCATTGTAATAATAATGTTTAACATCAATGACATCTTTTTCGAAAGACAATCTGCATAAACCAAAACCTGAAACAAATTTAGTGATGGAATATCAGTGTTAATATCAATATTTAGCCAGCTGTAAAGATCCTGCCAGAACTTCAATGTGACTGGACAAGAAAAAAAATAAATGTTCAATAGTTTCAGACTCTTCTAAATAAAAAAACACAAGGATCTACCTCAAAACAGAATCTTTTCCGTAAAATTTCGGCAGCTGGATACACATTATTAATAATCCTAAACGGAATATTCTTCATTTTTGGTAGAATTGGCCATTTAAGATAATTACAGAATTTGTTTTTAAATATTTCATTTTCAAATTGTTTTAATTTTGCAGGTGTATTGAAGCCTGAAAATAATTTACATTTTAATACATTCCCTGTTACTTTGTTCTTACATTTTTTGTCCCCAATATATACTTCTCCAATCTTTAACTCAGGCAATTTAATGGATACATTTGAATACGTAAGAGTGTTTTGTATTAATTGTTTTAAAGCAAGAGGGATGGCTTTACACAAAGTATTAAATTCTCTAAAGGAACATTTTCCAATAATACAAAATCTGTTTGTGGAATTCTGAAAGCTTAATTGGCAATTTGGAAACCTCAAAATCACATTTCAGCAAAGAAATCTAACCCTCCAACTTTCTTGAATACACATTTTGGTATATGAAACCACACTGAGTTAGGCTGTGCTAAATACATTTTAATCCAATTCAGTATAAGAACTTCCACCATTGATTCAAATTCAGAGGCTTTCAGACCTCCATTTTTATATTCTTTAATCATCTGAGATTTTTTAATATAATGAGTTTTGTTTTTCCATATAAAATTAAACATAATAGAGTTAACCTTTTTTATCAGTTGAGGAGAAACATAAAGAGAGTAACATGGGTAAATTAGTTTAGATATGCCTTCTGCTTTGGTCAAGAGGATTCTGCCCATAATAGACAGATCTCTCATAAGCCAATGATTAAGGGATTTTTTCATACTGTCAATTCTCTCATCTGTGTTTACTAATTCTCTCATATGTATTTCTTTAGACATTATTAAACCTAAGTATTTCACTTCAGATTTAACAGGAATGGATTCTATATTTTCTTCATTACATGAAAACAAAGGAAAAAGTTCACATTTTTTAAATTTAGGCATAAGCCTGATGATCTAGAAAAAAATGAAATAATATTCAGGGCTTTTTTAACTATAGATTTATCTTTTAAAAATATTACTGTGTCATCAGCAAATTGACTAATTCGATATTCATAATCAGAAATGGTTATTCCTTTTAATTGAGGATGGTTGATAACCAAATAAGCTAACGATTGAGTGCATAATATAAACAGTTTTGGAGAGATTGGACATCCTTTCAATTCTAGGATTCATACCTGGATTAAGGGATATATAACTATAAATGTTGTTATAGAACATTTTAATAACCTTGCAAAACCTTTCCCCAAACCCAAACATTCTAAGCGTCGTAAATATAAATTTGTGCTCCACCGTATCGAATGCTTTAAAAAAATCAATAAATAAAATGAGGCTTTCTGATTGTATCAATAATTGATAGTCAATCATATCCAGGATTAGTCTAATATGGTTTTGAATATATCTTCCCTTAATGAATGCTGATTGATACTCCTCTACAAATTTCCCAAGTACATGTTTAAGACAATTAGCATACACCAGTGCAAGTGATTTATAATCTGTACATAATAGAGTTATTGGTCTCCAATTATCTAATAATAGCAATTGTTTTTTGGGTTTAGGTAGCAAGGTTATTAACCTGTTTTCATAGTAGGTGATAAGCTTCCTTCCTGAATGCATTCTAAAAATGCATTATATAATAATTTCTGAATATCTTTCCAAAAATGTTTTAAAAATTCAGTAATTAATCCATCTATACCTGGTGATTAACTATTATTCATTTGTTTTAAAGTTACATCCATTTCGTCTAAAGTCAACTCATCATCAACTAAGAATTTGTCTTCCTTCATTCAGTTTACGTATTTTATTTCTTATAATCACAAATAAAGAATCACAATAATCTTTTTTGTAATTGGATTTATAAAGGTTAGAATAGAAAAGCAAAATCTTGATCATCTGTTATAATTTCATTAATCTTAAACTTACAATTGTTTTTCTTTGTTTGTCTTTGTTTTTCAAGGCCGAAAAAATATGATGAACTTTTTTCTCCTTTTTCAATCCACCACGCTCTTGATCGAATATAAGCTCCATTTGCTTTTTCTGAATACAACTCATCTAGCTGAGATTGCAGTGACTGTAATTTTGCTGAATTTTCTGGTGATTCTTGTGTATTAACCGCCAATTAGTTTATTTCTCCAATCAGTTCCCTTTGTTTTTGTTTTCTCCTCACTGATAAAAATTTGCCTATATCAACTGCTATTTGTTTAACCTTAAATTTAAACCATTCCCATTTATTTAAGTTAGACATATCTAGCTTTTCAATCTCCTCAATGAGTGCCAACAACTGTTGATAAAATCTATCATTCTTTAACAAGTCATTATTAAACTTCCAAATATTAGGAGAAATTTGAGGTTTCTTAAAGACTGATAGGGACAGAGTAACCATACAGTGATCTGTAAGTGGGGCAGCTGTAATTTTACATTCCGAGACAATTTTACATAGTTCACAAGAAATAAGCCAATAATCTAATCTCGAACATTGTCCATTTCTTGAGGGGTTAAATCATGTATACTGAATGCTGTTTGGGTTAGATACCCTCCAGTAATCAACCACATTTACAGTTTTAGAAATTCAATATAGTATCGTTATACACAGAATGTGAACCTCTTTGAGGTCTCCTGTCTAGCCATAAATCAGGGACTATATTAAAGTCACCCCCTATTATCACATTTTCAGCATTATACTTTTTTCCATTCATTTACCAATTTACCAAGTTTCTCAAACATTTCTCTATTAGCCACTTTGTTATTATAACCATAAATACAGAGTAATATATAACATCTGTCATGGATTTCTACTGCTATCATTAACCAATGGCCTTCTGTGTCCCCTTTATGAACAATTACTGAGCCTTCAAATCTGTTAAATAATTCCATCCCTCCAGCTGAATGTGAAGATCCATGTGCAAACAAGGCTAAATCACCCCACTGAACTTTCCAAAATCTTTCATCATTCAAAGCAGAATGAGTCTCTTGTAAGAAAACACAGTTTGCTTTTTGTTCCTTGCAAAAACAAAAAAATAGCTTTACGCTTAACACTGTTTTTTAAACCCCTAGCATTCAAAGATAGAAAAGAAATAGACATAAATTAAATTAACGTATAACTTTCTCAGCACACACTCAACTTTATACGCAGGAGTGAACATGTTGTCCTTAATAACTCTATAACAAAACCATACCAGCTAAAACATGCAGTATTACCTTTAGTTAAACACCTTTTTTAAACAGTTTTATCAGATTATTTTCATCTGATATGCGACAATCTTGAATACTTTAACGAGTCTACGTGTTACCTTGTGATCATCAGTTACGGGTCAACTCTGAGTCCATCAATAAGTGCATAACTTTCTTTTAGGAAGGCTCTCTTCCCATTTTTTCTGGCTTCTTGCACTTTTGGCCACAACTTAGCATGAGCTTCGCGATCTTCATTTGAAAAGTCTTCTTTGAATTGGATGTGGATCTCTTTACACACTCTTGCCTCTCTTGATTTTTTCCACACTTCATCACGCACAGTCCGCATCGCAAACTGGATGATCACTTGCCTGGGTAACTTGTTAGTAGCAGCGTTGTTTCTTCTTCCTAACCGATGCACGGTATCCACCGACTGCCGGAGCTTCTCCACTGACCATGGAATCACCCGCGTAAGAATTCTGATCACCGTTTCTCTTGTGTCTTCTTTTTCCTTTTCTGGAAGACTGATTAGTCTGAGATCCCATCTTCTCTTGTATCTGGCATGCTCCAAACACTGCTGCCTCAGTGAGATGTTCTCTTTCCTCAAGTCTGCTACTTCCTTTTTCAGTTCACTAATGTCTTCTTTATCCTCCATTGTCTTTTCAATTACTTTCAGACATTGATTTTGCTCGTCAAATCTCTTAATTAGAGTTTGAATTGCATCGAAAATCACTTCATTTGTTATTTCGTCTGTTTGTTTAACTTTGTCTTTCGCCTTTGTTCTTACTTTAGGATTCGGGGTGGGCAGAGGTGGTCATGTCTTGTTTTGGCAATTTTTACCATCATAGCTTCAATTTCTTCTTCATCACATGCCTCTGCTAGAGCATTTAAGTTGTAGTCCTGATCAACTAGCCTGGTATCTGCTTGGTTGGTGTTTGCCATTGTTTACATTCAAGGAAAAGGAGAAAACTTGTGTAGTTAGCGCAACAAGTCCACAAGTTGAAACAAACTTGAAAATAACTTAACTACTGGTTGTTTTTTTTTATGTCAGAGGTGACACTTTTAGGACGTTTTCAAGCTATTTTTCTCAGAGCCTGCATAAACGCGACTGCTCACTCCGCCATCTTGGAATGCAAATGGCTGGTAAGGGCCTACAACAAAATGCTTCCGGGTTAGTGACATCATAAACCCCCGGGAACATGCAACGAAGGGGACGAGGCCATGCTGCGCTGCTTTAAACCGGGCATACACTGTGCGATTTCTGTGCGATTTCAGCAAGGTATCAACTCACACTGTACGAGAAGATTGCATGCGATGTAAAGTAGGGATATGCCGGTATCAATTTTTCATGTTGCGATTAATTGCTAATGTTTTATCACGGTATACGGTATTATCACAATATTGAAATTTAGTTGCAAAAAAAGTGTTGTCATATTATTACAGTATGTTATATTGGCAACTATGGACGTGACCTCACTGTATACTAACATCCCACATCATGAGGGTTTATTGGCTTTACAACATTTTCTTGATTTGCGCGATGATGATGATGATGGTCTTCCAACTAAATTTATCATTGAATTGGCTGAAATGGTACTCACTAAAAACTATTTCCTATTTGAAAATCAATATTATTTACAGGTTGAGGGCACCGCCATGGGGGCCACTATGGCTCCTGATTATGCCAATTTATACTTGGGTTTTTTGGAGGACAGATAAGTTTTCAACAATAATCCTTTCTTGGACAATATTATTTTGTTTAAGAGATACATCGACGATTGCTTTGTCATTTACAAAGGTTCTGAAAGTGATTTTGAAGCATTTGTTTTGTATATGAACTGTCTTAGGCCTTCCATCAAATTCACATATCATGTGGGGATCACTGATGTCAATTTCTTGGACACTTCTATATCAACTGTGGATAATCAAATAGTCTCCTTTCTTTATAGAAAAGACATCGCTAAAAACAGTCTCCTTCATGCTAATAGTGCCCACCGAATGCCCTTAAAACGTGGTTTACCCTATAGCCAATTTTTGAGACTCCATCGTATTTGTTCTAAGAAAGAGGATTTTGAGGCTAAAGAACAGAGCCTGTATATGGACTTTAAATCACAGGATTATCCTAATAAGTGGCTTGACACTGCACTGGAGAAGGTTTCTAGCTTACAAAAACAGGAGGAAAGAAATTTGACTATGAATAAAAGAAACAGGAATTTTTCATGCATTTTTAAATCCACATACAGTCCACTGAGTAATGATATTAAAGCTATTATCAAGAATCATTACATTTATGCATTTAGCAGACACTTTTATCCAAAGCGACTTACAGTGGATTCAGGATATAAATTTTGTTTTGTTTTATCAGTATGTGTGTTCCCTGGGAATTGAACCCATGACCTTTTGTGCTGCTAACGCAATGCTCTACCACTGAGCCACAGGAACATATCATTGGCATGATATCCAAAGTGATCCCCAGTTATTGAACGTATTTAGTGATCAACCACTCTTTGTCTCTTCCAGGAGCTCTAATTTGAGGGATAAGCTTGTTTATGCTGACACCTACATCTCTTCTCCAACTACTCTTGTCGATGCCCAGGGTCCTATTCCATGTCTGTTCATCAACTGTTCATTCTGTACTAAGTATGTTAAATGTAAATCATTTACACATCCTCGTACACTAAAAACTTATAAGATTAGACAATTGATTACTTGTAAGCGTACATATGTTATTTACATTATCATCTGTCCATGTTCACAACTATATGTTGGCAAAACTACACGTGCATTACGCACCAGAATGATTGAACACACAAGTGCCATTAGGAGGCAGGATGATACATCTTCAGTTTCTCATCATTTTAACTTTGCCAACCATTATCTGTCTGACATGAAGTTCCTGGGCATCGAGAGGGTTCTACCTCATAGAAGAGGTGGAGATAGAGATAGAAAGTTATTACAAAGGGAGGCTTTCTGGATCTTTGAACTTAAATCTTTATTTCCTGCGGATATGAATGAAGAACTTGAACTCTCTTGTTTTTTGTAAAAATTATCATTACTATATTTTTTTTCTCTCTTTTTATATTTATATTTGTAACGTTGAATCATTCTTTGAAGCTGTGCACTTGTAATATTCTGCTATATATGTACATGATAAAACTTTCTTGGAATTCTGCTTGTGATAATTAAGGTTTAACAGAGACAACTGAATTCAGCTGATTGTCCTTAATTGCTGACCCGCTTAAAAAGGGTGAATGTTGTTTGCTAAGTGAGCACCGAAGATAGCAATGTGCTGAAACATTTGCTTGCTGGTGTCTATCTGTTTTTAACTCACATGCACTTTGCACTTTTTGCACGATACATTTTATAAAATAAAAAAAAAATGTTTTTGTAAACTTTTCCAGTCTTGAGTGGATCAGTGTGCGGTTATCCACCCTTTTTGCTCATTTTCGAGTATACCATTGGCTCGACGCACCTGTAGTACAAGGACCTGCAGAACAAGGACTTTTTTCCTGTTTGGAGCGCTACAATTTTCTCTAGTCATATTACAGTATAACAGGTTTAATAACTTTTTTCTTATAACAAAAATATCTGAACATTTAAATACAATAAAGCAATATACAAAAAAAAAAAAATATATATATATATATATATATATATATATATATAAGTTAAACATTTTACACTGATTAAAGTGCAAAAGAATTAAAAGACCAATAGGTATCACTTTACAGTAAGATCTCATTAGTTAACCTTAGTTAATGCATTAACATTATCAGTGAGCAAAAGCTACATTTGCTACAGAAGTTATTAATCTTTGTTAAAAATAATACAACTCTTAGTTCATGTTAGCTCGAGTTCATTTAAAAAAAAAAAACAGTTTATAACACACAGTTTATCATTTTGATTTTAACAATGTGCTATTAAATATTTCAATTACCTAAGATTAATGAACGTTTAGAAGAATTTTTCATTGGAAGTTTATGTTAACTAATTAATTAACTAATGTTAACCAATGAAGCCCTAATGTAAAGTATGACCGAACAATAAAGAATCAAAACACTTTCAAACAATATCTCTAGGGCATGTTGTAGTCCAGATTAAAATGTAAAAAAGTTTTAAAATAAATAGACTATTTAGTCTAAATATTAAAGCATTTGGCGCTGTGCTGAACACCACTGCGAATACAAAAATCTGAATGGCTATTTAAATCATTTAAATACGTTTTAGAAGTAGCGCAGCTGCTTTGTTTACTGGGTTTCCCGGGTAATAACGCTGCATCTGCTGTTCAGCGCCATCTGCTGTCAGAGAGAGAATGTGCGCTTTCATTCAGAGCGTCTCTCACGTGTTCCGCCATGTGCTTCTCATCCGTGCTTTTTTACATCAGAGTGCACACGTGTCTTTGACGCAGCATGCAGCGGTGTTGTGCATTTAACCAGTTAATGGGAGAAGTATTCTTAAAATGCATTCAAAATTCGGAATAATTTTTAATAAATAATTATTTTCGGTATTTTGAAGTGCCCACGATAACAATAGCGTGCATGTTCATTATCGTGATATATCGCATTACCGAATACCGGCACATGTCTACTACAGCCAAAGCTCACGATATAAAGGTGCATCTCAATAAATTAGAATGTCGTGGAAAAGTTCATTTATTTCAGTAATTCAACTCTTGTGAAACTCACGTATTAAATAAATTCAATGCACACAGACTGAAGTAGGTTAAGTCTTTGGTTCTTTTAATTGTGATGATTTTGGAGTTTAGGGCAGGCGGTTCGTAGCTCTGCTTCAACTGTGCGATACCCCCACGAGGGGCACAGAAATTTATACCCCCACAGAAATTTATCTGACCGTCCGATTGCCTGTCGGGAGAGGCTAATCGCTTCACGTTTCCCCCTGTACACTGCACGACAAACGACGCACGACAAAGCTGAAATTCGGCCCGACTCAAAAAAGAGTCGCACGAGTCAGAATTCGGCTCAAAAACGGATGAAAATCGCACAGTGCATGTCCGGCTTTAGAGAAGAGGAAGAAAACTAGGGGTGCACGTACAAATCAATTCATATATGAATTGCGATTCTGTCTTCTAACGATTCTAATGGATTCACAAGTTTCAAAATCAATGTTGTGCTTATAGTGAGATATTTAAAACAATTACTTTATGTTTCTTAATACTGTTGTCAATAAAAGGGATGTTTTTTAATGGTATTTCTTGAATTGTGGATTGTTCTATATCTTTCTATGCTGAAGTAGTATCACTAGACCAGTATTTAATATATTGTAATTGTGTGACTAAAAAATAATAATAGAAATGTGGTGCATCTAATCTTCCGAGAGGTTTAGGTTTCTGCAATGTTGACAGTTTAATTCTTGGTTTCTTTCCTTTCCAGTAAAATGTGTTGACAATTGCACTGAGAGAAGTGAACCAGCTAGAAGAGGGACAAACAGGTGTCATAGAAAAGACGTAGTTAATTTTGGGTAGGACATTCATTTTAATATAAGATATTCTGCCTAACAGAGAGATCTGCAGAGCTGCTTTATAGCTGAATCAAATTTTGATTTTGCAAAATCAACAGTTTTTTAATCAAACTAAAACAACATTGGACTGAATCAAGCAGAACTGAATTTGTTTCATAATTGATTAGCTTGAACAGAACTGAATCAATGCTGAACTGACTGAAGCTGAATAATGACACTATTGTCTTTTTTAGAGCTGCTTTATTGCTTAAATTGAAAATTTGCATTGTTTATGTTATTTTTACGTTTATTACTATGAAGCTGCTTTGAAACAATCTGTATCATATAAAGCACTATATAAATAAAAATGACTTGACTTGACTGTGAAATTGCATTGATTGACAAGATACTATTCAATATTACAATATTTATATATTATAAATGCTTCAAAATAGTGTTTACATACTGTGAAATTGTAAAAATTGTAAAATTCAATTACATTGTACAATATGATTAACAGAAATTTAACATTTATATTACAGTGATTAAACTATCATAAAATGTCTTAAATTAGGGTATAATTTTATAATAATTGTAATATTAATAAAAATAATTTTATAATTTGAATTTTGTTTCAGTATGTACAATTCATAACAACTCATAACTTAAAATTCACACTAATCAGATACGTAAACTTACAATGAACATCATTTTAATCTTATTCAATTATTTGTGTGTACATTCAGTTTCAGTTACTTTATGTTAATCCAACAAATCATTTTATAGTGTACTATGCATGCTAAAGCAAAATAACTGAGTTTGAATTCATAATACCTGAACTGGACTTCACATAAGAAATCCAATCAATGCTATTTTTTAAATTCTATGGTTGCTAAAACTGAACTATAAGAGATTTTAAGGAGGAGCACAGTGACATTTGTTTGTATCGCTCTGCTAAAATATTGACTAACATTAGAAAACATATGGACAGTGTTTCCATGACAACAGAGCAACAGCCTAGACTGAGAATGGACAACCATTCAAACATATAGATGCACAGTTAGAGTAATGTGTACTAGACTAAAACAAACACTTTATTAAGCAGGTGAACAACAAGCACACAAAAAGGCAATCTCTTACCATTTTTATCAGCTCTTCTCAATATCTGAAAGCAAACAGGACAATATCAGTTAATAACTAGGGGCCATGGAAAATTCATGCTGCGTTGATCATGTAAAGGGACTCAAGCATTGTAAATTATTTAGGTCGAGGCCTAAAAAGAGCAGAGATGAAAGAAAAAGTGATTATGGCTATGTTGACTTTGAACACCCAGACGCGCTGTAGTGGTCTGTTAAATAAAGTCCCAATTCACAGCGAGAATATTCACACTCTAAATATGGTCCTCTGCTAGGCATGCCAAGACTATGCTGAATTTAGCTTCCTCTGTAGAGGAGTGAAAAACTATGCCACCAATCTGTCAAGGACCAGTGCTTCCTTATTCCTGTATGATAATTAACAATACACACCTCATGTCTCTGGGGAAGCTCTTTAGACAGCACACTACAATTTAATTAGCAACTAAAACCGCACTTACAATCGCTCTTTAGAGCGTGTCTTTGTTGGAAAAGAAGATCCACATCCATTACAGAGCAGAAAAGAGATTTAATGACCAAATGTGTATAAACTATGCACAATGACTAATTAATAATATGCTAATTAACATTATGCATATTGACTGCAAAATGATGATAGCATAACATGAATATCTATGAAGAATGCCAGTCTCACATCAACAGAGCACTTCAAGTTCAAGACCTGAGATCAGTTTATACACACACATACATACATACAAATAGATAGATAGATAGATAGATAGATAGATAGATAGATAGATAGATAGATAGATAGATAGATAGATAGATAGATAGGCACACATGTCTATAAATATTTCTATATGAAATGAGCTGGAAGTGATTTAGTAACTGAAGAATATAGCTTAAAAATAAGCTAAAAATGTTAATAATTAATATTAAGCAAATTAACAAAACTCGTGCTTCTTGAGCTGTATTAAATCTGCATGTGGACACTCAACACAAAACCCTATACAGCACTGTGTAGCATCAACAGGTTGTTTTATGTCTCCAATTTCCCCTTGTCGTTCAGCATAAATAATTCGTTATTTAGACACGATTTAAAAAAAAAAATGCTTTAATACTCACATCCAAAAATATTGACATTCCTTTCTTCAACTCGATGGGAGTGCTGGCTTCATCTGAGAGTGACTGCACCTCTTCAGAGCAATCCATAGTGATTTCTTGTGGTAAATAATTATCTAACTGCAATACTTTGTTTCTAGGTATAGTAATTCGTCCACACAAGCGCGCGTTCTGCTCTATGTCGCTGTAATGTGCGTGAAAGGAATCTCCCGCTGTACTCCAGTGATGAGCCACAGGTCTCCAATGCTGCGCGGCGCACCAATGACATTCGCTTTATGCTGTGCTATCACGCTAGTCATTATTCCCTGTCTGTCACAGCGGGGATAAACAGTTTTGTTGTTTTATGATGTGTTTCTTCATGTTTGTTTTGATGCAAATGACAGAATAATGGAAAACTTACAAAAATCAGTAGCTTAATAATTACGTTTTGATCGTGTGCTTTCGTGTTATTAATTAGTGTTATAAGAGAATAACATTTAAGGCATAGTTTGTCGCAACAATTAAAAATTTTTCATCATGTCACTATTTATCACTCTCATGTCGTTCTAAATATCACTTGCTTTCTTTCATTTGCAAAAAAAGAGAAATTCTGAAGAATGTGCTAGTCGCTCGTTCCACAGAATGAAAATGGTGTAGAAAGATGTCAGCATAAAAATGTAATAACAGTATAATAAACGTTATTACTCACTCATATTTTCCCTACAGCAATACATATGACATGATTTTACATTCCTAAACTATTACTTTAAGTGATCATAGCACAATTCAAAATATTTTTTACAGAAAAAAAAGTGATTAACTTTTAACCATTTGAAAAGTTCTTTCTGCTATTCCACACACACACACACACACACACACACATACACACAATGGTTCTTCAGCGGTTCTTTGGCGTGGTTAAGGTGCTATATGGCTCCACTGCCATACAAAGAACACATTAAGCCCCTGTAGTTCTTCAAAGCTTTTCTAACGCTCTCTTAGTATCTAAGTTTAGTTGGGAAAAGGATTAAAAAATTACATAAAATACAGTGTATTTCCTGAAGATAACATGGTTAAAGGTAAACCTTTTTACCCCCAAGGCCCCCCATAAGCAAATATTCCAGGGCCCCCACACATGATTTTTTTTTTTTTTTTTTTTTTTTTTTTTTTTTTTTACCTCAGAAAAGCATAAAAGTGATTCAAGACAGCTTTTGCCATTGTAGTACATTTCCATTTGAGAGTGGAGTAACATATCTGAAATCTAAGGAGGAGAATGGGATTCCTCTTATGGTTCTACAAAACACCATTTGACAAAGGTGCTGTATAGCACCTTTAAAGATAGGTGCTATATAGCACTTAAAGTGTTTCCCCTATGAGTACGAGCCAATGAACCACCTTTAGTGATATTTAGCACCATTTTTTTATAGTGCATCTTTAAAAAAAAAATTGATTATGATAAAACTGACTGTGAAATGATAAAAGTAAACGAGTAAAAATCACTTTTAACCTAGATGACAGAAGGCAATTACTTGCCATGAAGCACAAAAATCTCTCTCTGAATTAAAGGTGAAACAGCAGCGACATCTTGTGGTAACACATGCCAAGAACAGAAGCATAATTTAAAAAGAAGTTTACCTTTGAAGCTTTTAAATAGCTAATTTGGGACAAAAGATGTCCCACACTTTTACCTGCCATTGCTTTTTAAAATAGCAACGTTTCCATTTTCACATTAATCAGCGAAATCACTGATTATTAAAAAATATATATATAAAATAAATTGTAAATATTAAGTTACATTAGTTTGGTCTCAAGTTGAAGCTCATTAATAGGGCAGCTGCTAAATCACACAAAAACACCCCCCCAAAAACTAACACAGAATTAAATAAGCAACTCAATGACCCGGCCACATTAAAAGATTGTCTGTGGTTTATGACTAAAACTGCCATTCAGGAACCACTTGACCAAGGCCAGTGCACAAAGACTCATAATCTGTTGTAAAGAGAACAAAACCATTACCCTTGAGCAGACTGCAAATAAATGTACTGTGGCCAGATGAGTCAGGTTTCTACATTCATACACGTTTACTTATAGACAAAGCCAACTGTTGCCTTTAGCCCTCAATGTCTAAAATCACAGACAATCCGTAATGACATGGCAGACAGGTCTGATGATTGCTCAGTGTGGTAATACCTAAATGAATGGCTATGATGCAAACCCTGTGCTCTCAAGCCATTCCCATTCCAGTCTGATAATATTCCCATAAATACTGATAAAATCATTCAACAGTGGTTTCATGAAAACCAGGGTAAAGTCCAATGCTTCCATAACCTTCCATCTATTTATCTTTCAACTTTTATGGTTCACTCTAGTGTGAAGAGTCCAAATAGACACCACCTTCATCTGGGAGAGAACCAGTGCTTATCTTCTCATGATTATATGTTATTCATCTGTAATTGTGAAATGTACAAACTACTGCACAGTTAAGGGCTTGTGTCACGAATCCCGTGCCTGCCCTTCCGTTCACTCACCACCAGAGACCGCCCGCTCACCACATAGACTCTCACACTACACAGACTGTTACATGTCACTCTGGACTACAGTTCCCATCATCCATTGCACTGATTACACACACACAGCTGTAACCAATGAGACACGCTTTATAAGCCTTGGAATTCCTCGTTATGATCGCCGAGTATTGTTTGCAGTTATCTCTCTCCTAGCGATAGCAACATTACCGAGCCTTTCCGTCTTTCCTGAGTTCATAGTTTAGTCCTGTTCACAGTCTATTTACCCGTGTCTTGATCTTTGCCTGTTATCTCGTCTCGTCTGATCTCTGCCTATCCTTGAGTTTGTTGCCTGCCTTGGATATTTCTCTCGCCTTGTTGTTTAGATTATGTTTGCACCTTGCCTGGACTATTGATTGTGTTATCGGACTACACCTCTTGTCAAGCCCTCTGGATATTGTTAACCCCACGCCTGTGTATTTGACTGTGTCTCATCTAAATAAAAGCCAGCAGATGGATCCTTACATCACTCAGTCTGTTCACTCCGTAACAGCTTGTGTGGCAGCATTCTTGCATGCCAAGAGGGACAGGAACTGTTTTAAAGGTAAAGGGTGTCAAATATCAAAATTATGAACACTATTAACACTGGAGATCTATGGCTAGCTATTATTTCACTTTACCATATTTTAAATAAAATCCTTGTGTTTGCTGAAGCTGTTTCTTTTTTACTCTTGCTGTTGAACAAAGTGCACAGGACAGACTCAATGACGGCTGAGTAGAACTGTGTGAGCAACTCCTGTGGCAGGTTGAATTTCCTCAGCTGACGAAGGAAGTATAATCTTTGTTGGGCCTTTTTAGCAATGGAGTCTATGTGAGTGTCCCTCTTCAGGTCCTGAGAGATGATGGTATCCAGGAACCTGAATGTCTCCACTGCAGCCACAGTGCTGTTCATGATGGTGAGTGGGAGAAGTGCAAGGGGGGTTTCTCCTGAAGTTCGCGATCATCTCCACCGTTTTGAGCATGTTGAGCTCCAGGTTGTTATAACTGCACCAGATAGCCAGCTCTTTAATCTCCTGTCTGTAAGCAGACTCGTCGCCGTCCTGGATGAGACTGATGACTGTATTGTCGTCCACAAACTTCAGGAGCTTGACAGAGGGGTCTTTAGAGGTGCAGTCGTTGGTGTACAGGGAGAAGAGCAGTGGGGAGAGAACACAGCCCTGAGGAGCACCAGTGCTGATGGTGCAGGAGTTGGATGTGAATTTACCAATTCTCACTAGCTGTTGCCTATCTGTCAGAAAACTGATGATCCATTGACAGATAGAGCTAGGGACAGAGAGCTGGGTTAGTTTGGTCTGTGGAGTGTTGGGATGATGGTATTGAAAGTGGCGCTAAAGTCCACGAACAGGATCCTCACATAAGTCCCTTGTCTGTCCAGATGTTGAAGAATGAAGTGCAGTCCCATGTTGACTGCATCATCCACGGACCTGTTTGCTCGGTAAGCAAACTGCAGGGGGTCCGGTAAGGGACCAGTGATGTCCTTCATATAAGCCAACACCAACCTCTCAAAAGACTTCATGACCACAGACGTTAAAGCAACAGGTCTGTAGTCATTAAGTCCTGTTATCTTAGGTTTCTTTTGGACTGGGATGATGGTGGAGCGATTGAAGCAGGTAGGGACTTCGCACAGCTCCAGTGATCTGTTGAACATCTGTGTGAAAATGGGGGCCAGCTAGTCAGCACAGGTTTTCAGACAGGCTGGTGTGACACCGACTGGGCCTGGTGCCTTTCTTCTCTTGTTCTTTCTTTCTTGTTCTTTTCTGAAGAGATGTTCGGAGCGGGTGTAGGGTGTTAGACTGGGAGTTTCAAATCTACAGTAAAACTCATTCAGGTCTTCAGCAAGTTGTTGATTGGCCTCAGTGCTGGGGGATGGTATCTTGTAGTTGGTGATGGCTTTCAGACCTTTCCACACTAAAGCTGGGTCATTGGAAGTGAACTGATCTTCCAACTTTTTAACGTAGCTCCTCTTAGCCGCTCTAATCTCCTTATTCAGTGTGTTCCTAGCCTGATTGTACAAGACTCTGTCCCCTTTCCTGTAGGCGTCCTCTTTGGCCTGACAAAGATGTCTGAGTTTTTCTGTGAACCATGGCTTGTCATTGTTGAATGTTGAGTGAGTCCTGGTAGGGATGCATATATCCTCACAGAAACTGATATATGAATTTACAGTCTCTATGAGCTCATCCAGATTGTTGGTGACAGCTTCAAAAACACTCCAATCAGTGAGGTCGAAACAGGCTTGTAATTCCCGCTCTGTTTTGTTGGTCCATCTCTTTACAGCCTTTACTACAGGTTTAGCAGATTTAAGTTTTTGCCTGTAAGTTGGTATAAGATGAACCAGGAAGTGATGAGAGAGCCGCAAAGCTGCCCGTGGAAAGGAGTGATATGCATTCTTTATTGCGGTGTAACAGTGATCCAATATATTACTGTCTCTGGTGGGACATGTAACATGCTGCCTGTATTTTGGCAATTCACGGGAGAGATTTGCTTTATTAAAGTCCCCGAGAATGATAATAACAGAAACTGATCGTGTTAGACAAAAAAAAAAAACAGGAAAAACTAACAAAAACAGTACAAAAACTGGAGAGAAAGACTGAGGCTGCCGTCTGCGGTGCCATCTTGTACACTAATGAGTCAAGTCAAGTCACAGTTGATCGTCCAGAGTCTCGTCACGTCACAGCTGTTCGTCCAGAGTCTCGTCACGTCACAGCTGATCTTCCAGAGTCTCGTCACATCACAGCTGATCTTCCAGAGTCTCATCACTTCACAGCTGATCTTCCAGAGTCTCATCACGTCTCTGCTGATCTTCCAGAGTCTCGTCACGTCTCAGCATGCTTTAGAACCTCTCGAAGTGGCAGTGCTCGCTTCAGCACCTTGCGTGGTAGTGACGCCCAGCAACGCACTCTCAGCCTGTCATGTCGCGGTCAAAACAACCGTTGCTGAACTCTCCCTGTATCTTGATGGTACTACTGTAGAACCTCCAGAAGTGGCGGCATCCGCTGCAGAACCTCTAGAGGTGTCAGTGGTACTCACTTATGAACTCCCATCCTGTCCTTTCCCGGCCAAGGAGGCTGTCTGTGAACTCTCTGCCTGTCATTTGCCATTTGTCTTACCGGTCTCAATTCATGAACCTAATTCCGAATTATTGGTAGTTCCTGTTTCAGTCCATGAGTCTGATGTTGAACTGTCTGTCTGTTTTAAATCCTGCATCTAATTGTGAACTGTCAACCCAATCAGCCTTTGCCAATGTATCCAATATTGAACGGTTTGTCTGTCCAGCCACTCTCAATGAAACTAACACGGAACTTTCAGCCCTGTCTGTCACAGCTCAAGAACCTGCCTTTGAACCCTTAACTCTGCCTGTCTTGAGCCCAGAGATTATAAATGCACCCCATGTCTTTCACGTTAACTCTGTCACTGCCATAGAGACCATTCAAGAACTGTCTGCTTGTTCTGTTTCCCCTAGTGTGTCTGTTGAACCGTCTGCCTTACCAGTTCTAGTCTGTGATCCTGTTTATGAACTGTCAAGTCAAGTCAACTTTATTTATATAGCGCTTTTAACAATACAGATTGTGTCAAAGCACTTAACAGTATCAAATTGGAGGATAGAGTGTCAGTAATGTATAATAATAAGATTAAACACTCAATTTTCAGTTAAAGGCATTTCATTATTGAATTCAGAGATGTCATTGTCTAGCTCAGTTTAGTTTAAATAATATATATGAAATCAAATTGATGATAATCGTTAGAAATTAAGTGTCCCCAACTGAGCATTAAGTGTCATTAACTGTCATCATGTCCAGTTTCAGTCAGTGAACGTGTTTATGAACTGTCTGCCCATCCAGTTTCAGTCAGTGAGCCTATCTATGAACTGTCTGCCTGTCCAGTCTCAGTCAGTGAACCTAATGATGATTTTTTTGTGTTCCCTGCCACGGTCCCTGAGACCGTGAATGCACTGTCTGTGTTGTCTGTCTCTGCTCTCCCTAGGTCTCGGTCTCTGCCATGGTTTCCTGATCAGTCTGGCTACCCGTGGTTGCTTTCTGCTCCGTCTGCTCCGGTCTGGTGGTCTTCTGCTCCGTCTGCTCTGGCCTGGTGGTCTTCTGTCCCGCTCTGGTGGTCTTCTGCTCCGTCTGCTCTGGCCTGGTTGTCTTCTGTCTATGTCACGAATCTTGTGCCTGCCCTTCCGTTCACTCACCACCAGAGACCGCCCGCTCACCACATAGACTCTCACACTACACAGACTGTTACATGTCACTCTGGACTACAGTTCCCATCATTCATTGCACCGATTACACACACACAGCTGTAACCAATGAGACACGCTTTATAAGCCTTTGACTTCCTCGTTCTGATCGCCGAGTATTGTTTGCAGTTATCTCTCTCCTAGCGATAGCAACATTACGGAGCCTTTCCATGTTTCCTGAGTTCATAGTTTAGTCCTGTTCACAGTCTATTTACCCGTGTCTTGATCTTTGCCTGTTATCTCGTCTTGTCTGATCTCTGCCTGCCCTTGAGTTTGTTGCCTGCCTTGGATATTTCTCTCGCCTTGTCGTTTGGATTATGTTTGCACCTTGCCTGGACTATTGATTGTGTTATCGGACTACGCCTCTTGTCAAACCCTCTGGATATTGTTAACCGTATATAGACCCACGCCTGTGTATTTGACTATGTCTCATCTAAATAAAAGCCAGCAGATGGATCCTTACATCACTCAGTCTGTTCACTCCGTAACAGCTTGTGTGGCAGCATTCTTGCATGCCAAGAGGGACAGGAACTGTTTTAAAGGTAAAGGGTGTCAAATATCAAAATTATGAACACTATTAACACTGGAGATCTATGGCTAGCTATTATTTCACTTTACCATATTTTAAATAAAATCCTTGTGTTCGCTGAAGCTGTTTCTTTTTTACTCTTGCTGTTGAACAAAGTGTATTTGTATAGGCTAAATTACTCTTTGAAAAATCATGAAAGAACTTTAAAAACACAAAACGGGAAGGGAAGAAGTGAGATTTGTCAACCTGTCAAAGTGCTTCAGTGGATTTACAAAGAAAACTAGATTTGTATTTGCTAAATGAAAAGCAGTGATAGATCAGCAGCATTAAATTTTTAAGACTGGCTTTAATGCTAAAAAAATGAAATGCTACTGTACATCAGTGCAGCTTTGTGTTGTCATGTCATGATGCTTAATTTGTGTCTTTTAGCTGAGCGTGAGAATCAACACATGGCTTTTTCACATGGCTTTTAAAGGCTGAATATTCTATTAGTGTAATTCAAGATTTACTGACATATAATCTTAAATTTATTTATATTTATAGAATCTAAACTTAAATATATCTAAGATCTAATGCTAAATTTATTTGTAAAATGAGGTGAAGTACTAAAAATTCACAAGAAAACAAAAAAGGTACATCACTCAATAATAACAATAAGTATTGTTTTTACTATATTTATGATATGATGAAAGTAATTAAAAAATAAAATAGTTTATTAACCTCCTAAAAATGATCAGTTAAATATTCTCATTAGTAAATGTGTTAGTATGTATATACAGGTGCATCTCAATAAATTAAAATGTCGTGGAAAAGTTCATTTATTTCAGTAATTCAACTCAAATTGTGAAACTCGTGTATTAAATAAATTCAATGCACACAGACTGAAGTAGTTTAAGTCTTTGGTTCTTTTAATTGTGATGATTTTGGCTCACATTTAACAAAAACCCACCAATTCACTATCTCAACAAATTAGAATATGGTGACATGCCAATCAGCTAATCAACTCAAAACACCTGCAAAGGTTTCCTGAGCCTTCAAAATGGTCTCTCAGTTTGGTTCACTAGGCTACACAATCATGGGGAAGACTGCTGATCTGACAGTTGTCCAGAAGACAATCATTGACACCCTTCACAAGGAGGGTAAGCCACAAACATTCATTGCCAAAGAAGCTGGCTATTCACAGAGTGCTGTATCCAAGCATGTTAACAGAAAGTTGAGTGGAAGGAAAAAGTGTGGAAGAAAAAGATGCACAACTAACTGAGAGAACCGCAGCCTTATGGGGATTGTCTAGCAAAATCGATTCAAGAATTTGGGTGAACTTCACAAGGAATGGACTGAGGCTGGGGTCAAGGCATCAAGAGCCACCACACACAGACGTGTCAAGGAATTTGGCTACAGTTGTCGTATTCCTCTTGTTAAACCACTCCTGAACCACAGACAACGTCAGAGGCATCTTACCTGGGCTAAGGAGAAGAACTGGACTGTTGTCCAGTGGTCCAAAGTCCTCTTTTCAGATGAGAGCAAGTTTTGTATTTCATTTGGAAACCAAGGTCCTAGAGTCTGGAGGAAGAGTGGAGAAGCTCATAGCCCAAGTTGCTTGAAGTCCAGTGTTAAGTTTCCACAGTCTGTGATGATTTGGGGTGCAATGTCATCTGCTGGTGTTGGTCCATTTTCCAGCAGGATTTGGCACCTGTCCACACTGCCAAAAGCACCAAAAGTTGGTTAAATGACCATGGTGTTGGTGTGCTTGACTGGCCAGCAAACTCACCAGACCTGAACCCCACAGAGAATCTATGGGGTATTGTCAAGAGGAAAATGAGAAACAAGAGACCAAAAAATGCAGATGAGCTGAAGGCCACTGTCAAAGAAACCTGGGCTTCCATACCACCTCAGCAGTGCCACAAACTGATCACCTCCATGCCACGCCGAATTGAGGCAGTGATTAAAGCAAAAGGAGCCCCTACCAAGTATTGAGTACATATACAGTAAATGAACATACTTTCCAGAAGGCCAACAATTCACTAAAAATGTTTTTTTTTAATTTTTTTTTTTTATTGGTCTTATGAAGTATTCTAATTTGTTGAGATAGTGAATTGGTGGGTTTTTGTTAAATGTGAGCCAAAATCATCACAATTAAAAGAACCAAAGACTTAAACTACTTCAGTCTGTGTGCATTGAATTTATTTAATACACGAGTTTCACAATTTGAGTTGAATTACTGAAATAAATGAACTTTTCCACGACATTCTAATTTATTGAGATGCACCTGTACATTATGTAGGCTATCTGTCTATCTGTCTGTCTGTCTTATCTGCAAAATAAAGTTTGAAAAGAGACTATGGTCAACATGTTCAGTCTGGACTAAAATAATTTAGACCAAACCTACATAGTGTAGTGTATAGTCAAGTGTATAGCAAGCCAATTTCCAAAGTAAAACATTTATTTATTTATTTAGTTAGTTAGTTAGTTAGTTAGTTAGTTAGTTAGTTAGTTAGTTGTCTTATGAGGCAGACATGGGCCTCCAAAAAAATTATATATATATATATATATATATATATATATATTACTTTGGACAAAGAGTCTCTAGTCAGTTAGTGTCCAATGCATTTTACTCAATAACACCAAAAAGCAAGATTTCTAGTAAATCTACATGTATGTATCTATATTTAATATACTGAATTTATCCAAAACTATCATCCGATCATGAGTGAAATATTTCCACTAGTGAATGTACTTTACACTGAAGTGTTACACTGAACAGCACTTTCAGGTGAATCAGAGAGCAGTTGTGTGTTATCGCGATACTCACAGTGACTTGCGCTGATGAGATCACGTGACGACGTCGCACAGAATGCTGGGAAACAAACAGTGGTATGAATAACGCTTGGCGTAAACATCCCTGACTGATGTGTGCAAGAGCTCGCGGAGCGCGAGTAAACAACCCGTCCGGCAAACGCAGCGTCCACCGTCTTTCACAGCTTTTATAACCGCGGTCAGCTGAGCGAAGAGATGTGACATGTTGAGCGGCGCGAGCGGCGGGACTTTGGACGGGAGCTCTGCGGGGAGCTGTGCCTGGAGTCGGGAAAGTTGAGCGTGTGTGTGATTTATCCGTCAGACGCGATCTGAGAGGGATTTTACTCCTCTGATGTTGGGATCGAGAGTATGGGGCTCATAAGTGAACGACAGCTGACACGCTTGCATCTCAAGTCCTTGAACTGGCGCGACTCCACATCAGTTTTTCCGAGATAAATTACTGGATTATAAATCACTGGACTGTTAGTCTTCGCTATCCAAGGGAATCGTCGCTGATCGCTTTGCCAGAGGAGCGTTGGGCGACGTGTACATTCAAGGGTCAACATTTTGGACTGGTCCAATAGGTCACTCCAGTGGAGTCATATGAGGTCGGGATGAATATGAGGAGCTCGGGGCCAGTGCAGGGTGTGCTGAAAGCCCTGAAGCACGCCGCGGGGAAAGGACACCTCCAGCTGAGCCGCTGGCTGCAGCGCACGCCGGACCCGCTGGACTGCGACAAGATCGACATCTTGATCTGTAACGTCTTTGACGAGCGAGGGAGCGTCGGGAAACCGGAGGCGGACCCCGCGGGTCACACCGAGACCGGGGCGCCCTTCACTCCCGAGTTCAGGCATCCGTGCTGCATCACCACCTGTTGCTTTAAAAGCGCCCTGCTGGCGTGCGTCCTGACAGCCGTCTGCTTCTCCTCGGTGGCTCTGGTGCGCCAGTACCTGAAGGATGTGTTGCTGTGGGTGGAGAGTTTGGACAGTTTTGTGGGAGCCATGCTCTTCATAGTGGGCTTGATCGCGGTGTCGTTCCCCTGCGGCTGGGGCTATATCGTGCTGAACGTGGCCGCGGGGTATTTGTATGGGTTTGTGTTGGGCATGGGGCTGGTGATGGTTGGGGTTTTGATCGGGACTTTCATCGCTCATGTGGTGTGTAAGCGACTGCTGTCGAACTGGGTTCTGGGTAAGATCGGCAGCAGTGAGCAGCTGAGTGCTGTTATTCGGGTGGTGGAGGGTGGAAGTGGACTCAAAATTGTGGCCTTAGCGAGACTAACACCGATTCCTTTCGGCCTCCAGAACGCGGTCTTCTCGGTAAGTCACTTTTCTCCATTTATGCTGTTGACATGCGTTAATTCCTTGTCAAAAATAACAATTATGTGTCATATTTGACAAGGAATTAACGCATGTCAAATGTTTTCAATCAACTATTTTTTCTCCAGTATTTCTTTAGTGTCATTGATATATTGTTACATCGTTTTCATTATTTTTTGCAAGTTAGATTTTTTTCTCTTACAGTTTTCACTTTAATTTGAAAGTTTTTTGTGTATTATTTATGATTTGTATTAGTTTTTATTTTATTATTTTAGTTATTTTATTACTTTAAGTGAGAAATGTTGTTCTGGCAACTAGCTAAAATAAAATAAGTTTAAGATTTTTAATATATTTTATTTCAGTTAACGTTTATTTTGTTTTAAGTAACATTGTTTTTAATGGTTTTAGTTAACCCTATAACCCATCAGCAATTGCTTTTATACAGCAGTTCACTAGAACAGAAACAATAGACAAGTAATAACAGATAATAAATAACAGATCATTTATATTGTTAAATTTTCCTTTTAGACAAAAAATAATAATAATTACCAGTTAGTTAATATATTAGTTTAGCTTTGTTGTTATCAAGAAATGTCTGAAATCAATTCCTTTTTATTAAAAAGCCAATCTGGATCAACATATGATTGGATTGTGATAAAGGTTTCCCATCATATAATCATTCTGCTCGAAATCCAATCCGAGATTTACACATACTCACTAGAAAGAGAAACCTGCATTGAGTGACCCTGAAGCAGAAAACACAAAAATGCTGACATTCAGGCTTTCACAAACTTTTTTTGCGCCGGAGCAAAACATATGATTCTCCCTATATATTCATGTATTTTTAAGTTGATCAATTAATTTATTTTATTTATTTTAGCAGAGTAAAAAGACACCCAGCACACAAAGGTATCTGATTAATCGCATTGAAGTGGCTGTTAATCTTTTAAAGGACATCCATTTGGTTTTATTCAGCTTTGCTGGAATTAAACAATTAAGAACTCCAGCTCAGAGCCAGATTTAAATCAAACATAACTGCTCTTCATGCAGGATCAAGGGTATAAAGACAGGTCTCACTGTACTTGAAAAATTACCTTCGGACACTTTGCACAACCAACATAATACATTTTGGTCACACTTTATATTAGTTGGCCTTAACTACTATGTACTTACATCAAAAAATAAGTACAATGTAATTATTGTGGTCATGTTTTATTGCAAAACACTTTTGCTGCTATTGTGGTGGGATATGGGTAAAGTAAGGGACAGGGTTGGTGGTATGGGTAGGTTTAAGGGAGCGTTAAGGTGTAAGGGATGGGTCAACAGTGTAATTATAAATGTAATGACAGAAATTTATTACAGATGTAACTACATATAGGTATTTTTAAAAATATAAGTACAATGTAAAAACGTATGTACACAATAAGTGCATTGGATCAAATGATTAATTAAAAGTAAGTACATAGTAGTTAAGGCCACCTAATATAAAGCGGGACCTACATTTTTAATTAGCTGACACACGAAGAGAAAGAAACTGCAACCTTTAACAATGACAGAGGACAGTAAAGAACAGTGATACATACCTACTGCAGTGTCTGACAGCATTTTTAGCCTTACTCAGAATTACTTCTAACCCAGTTTCTTTAACCTTTTTGATAAATACATGGTGACACATGTAAATATACAGCAACATTTAAATAATTTGCCAAAAAAGTTACACAGTTTTCTGGGCTCCTAAATGTGATTTTAATGAAATTTGAATTTTATGTAAATGATTTAGTGTAGTCACTATTCAGTGAACTGTGTTTTATTCTCTTGGTCCAGAAGTTGCTTCTTAAAACAAAGAGAGATTACAACTGCTTATATTGAATTAGATTTGAGATAGACTTTCTGGGGCGTTAAGGCTGGTTTGGTTTTTGATATGAACTTGTGGACCTGTAGCCTGCCATTTTGGAACATATTTGACTATTGTTTGCACAATTTGCATAATTTATTCACTGGATAATTCAAATGTTAATGTATTTCTCATTTGAAGGTTTTTATGATGATGGCAGTGATTATGAGCAGATGTTTTTTAATACAAGTTGAATGTTTTACACCACTTCCACTTGACAGATCATGTTAGTTTGGCTGACAGTGACTGATTAGGGTTTCAGGAGTGCTGGAAATAAACATTGAACACCTGCTTACAGCAGAAATTTGTGTCATTTTTCTAGGTTAACAAACAGCTTTAATGTTAAACAGCTGTTTTTTTGTTTTGTTTTTTACTAGTTTTACGGCTGCACAGTTAATTGAAAATATTCAAAATTACAGTTATGGCTGCTGTAATTGAATAATTGTAAATATTGTCATTTACAATACATATATTTTTTGCAGCGGTTGAACATTTGTAATGATGTGTGCATGAATGCAAAGATGAATCAGAATATTTTACATTTGTATTAGACTTATTAATAAAGGCAGCTGTTAAATATTGGATGCTGAAGCCACATCACCTGGCACACAAAAAAGCTTTAAAGCCAAAGTAATAGTTATTAGTAATTTGCATTTGCGATTTGTATTTTGTACAACACCCAATATATACTGTAAGCAAAACTAGAATACTCCCATTATAATCAGCATGCCGTAAACATTCTGTAATAAAATATTGATTATGTTGCGTAGCTACGGAGTCCAAACTCTCTGTGTGAGCAGTCTGGACTCAGACTGTTGTGTGAAATTGTGTAAACTAACAACAGACAGGATGGGAGTGTTCTAGTATTGGCATGTTGCTCGCTTTCTGTGTATAATTAATTACACTTTGAGTAACAGTTTTGTTTTCATGCAGTTAAGAGGACCAGTAAAAAATTGGCCATTTGTGTGCAGTCTTGATTTACAGATGTATAAAATCACAATAAAATCAGAAACGCTGATTTCTAAGCATGTTTTAAATCAGTGTTATTAACGTTAACTAAAACCATAAAAACATTTCCGTTACTTTACTTTAAATATTAACTGAAGTGAAATAAAATATTTATTTTAAAAAATATTTATTTCAAATTGTTTTTATATCAGGAGATATAAAAATAAAAACTAATTCAAACGTTAATAAAAGTTATATAGCTCAGTGATGCTAAAATACTAAAATAAAGAGTATGACTTGCAGTTGCCCTACACAAAATAGAAAAAAAAAATACTTCTGATTTGTCATAATTGTTCAGCCCTCTTTAGCCATCACTTTTGAGTCAAAAGTAACCTAAATTACACTAGTACAGTGTCATGCCCTTGAAGCAACCCTAAGTCTTTGTTGTTTCTGAAGGTTGTTGTAGTGATCGAGCACTAGGGTCATCTCAGTAACTCTTCAGATTTGGGTTTGCTTTACATGGGATTGAACCTGATACCGTGAGTTAGTACTCTTGCTCCATTAGCCTGCCACCCTCTACTTAGTAGTAGTAGTAGTAGTAGTAATATCTTTATTTGTCCCTTTACAGGGCAATTTAAGCAGCTTCAAACCTCACAAAACATACAACATTATAAAAACAAAAACATCACAAACATCACAAACCCCGGGCATCTACAATAATTCTTCATGTGCTGTTTAAATTCACGGTACACCTTTATCTTTTGTTTCAAATAAGCATTTACACTCATAACTGCATTTGACATAAAAGACCTAGAAGCTTTAACAGTCCTCCACTTGGGCACTCTATATCGCCTGCCTGAGGGAAGCAGTTCAAATTCTAAATACAAAATGTGAGATGTATCATCCAAGATAGTCAAAGACTTCCTAAGAACATTCCTCTCACACAGAGCAGACAAACCCAGCTGTACAGAGCCTGTAATCTTTGACCCTAAATTAACAATGCTCTGCAGCTTGGATCTACTTTTAACATTTAATCCATAAAACCAACAGATCATAGCAAAGGTCAAAACAGTTTCAATAAAAGATCTATAAAACATTATCAATATGGATTTATCCACATCAAAGGACTTAAGCTTCGTCAATAAATATAACCGTTTTTGTGCTTTCAATATAATCAGATTTGTGTTTTCCACCCAACTAAGCTTATCATCGATTTACTCAAATACTAGTATGAACTGACCTTCTCAACTTCTTTACCTGCAATAACTACTTTAGATGGAATTTCAACAGAATTATAAAATTCTATCGTCATATCTTTAGTTTTGGAGACATTAATTTGTAAATGAGAACTCTCACACCAATCCAAAAAAAAAATTCAAAATGGGCCCATGCTCTGTGTCACCTTGCTTTAACAGACTTAGCACCACTGTATCATCGGCATATTTAATAATATGTCTATCTGGATATTGACTTCTACACCTATCTGTATATAAAATAAATAATAAAGGTGAAAGAATACAGCCCACTGAAGAATAAAGTTCCCGGGAATGTTCTCCATTTACCCGTACTATTTGAGATCTTCTGGTCAGAAAATCTAAAATCCAGGCCACCAAACCTTTAGGAACATCAGATTCGGAGAGCAAACATTCAGCTAAAAGAATTGGTTGAATAGTGTTGAACGCTGATGAAAAATCTATAAATAATAAACGAGCATGACTCTTACCGGTATCCACATGTTTATATATAAAATATAAGAGTGTCAGGGTGGCATCCTCCACACTCCTATTTCTCCTTATAGTTCTAATATCAATGAGGATGTTATTCAGTTTGTATCAGTCTACAGTTGGAAAGCGAGTGAACAAAGCAAGTGCCACTGACTCTAATTGTGTTAAAACTAATTGGTTTTATTCCACCTTTCTTTTTTTTACGTAACAGAGTGATCACAGCCCAAGGGTATGATGTATGTCGGCACTAAACAGGTCACACTAGAATTATGTTTCGCATACCCACAGTAAGCACGTCCTATAGAAAGGGCTGTATTTCAATGTCCCCTGCGTTTTTTGCTGAAGCAGAATGTGATGCGTTATGTAGGTAACCCAACACAATGCATACGTCTGCATAGTGCATACTTAAAATATTGCTTCACAGCAATTTACAGTGAAGTCGCTTCTTAGAACAAGAATGCATCATTTTATCTCGTTCATGAATATTAATAGGTTGACGCAACCCGAATAAAACAATGCCTGCATCTTCGCCAGTTTATTAATGAGCTGAAATAGAAGGGTTTCACATCATGTTTGATAGTTGAAGCACTTGAAGACAGAGGTTTGCACCATGTTTTACAACTCACACCCAAAGGTGATACAACTGAATTATACAACGCTTTAATGCGTTTATGTAGGGCGCGTTTGCTTAGAGTCTAACAGACTTGCAACAGGACAGAATTGCTGCTTAAAGATTTATTTTTCAAAGCATTAGAGTAATGCAGTACAACCAGTAAAACATCCTACAGGTGTTGCAGTACAAATCTGTGCATTACGTTGTATTTACATAGGGATGTAAAATGTGAAATTAATTGTGTTAAAAAAAAAAGATTTTAAAATTGCTAGCATGTCAACATATGATATAGAAAAGAAAAATTATTGATATCGAAATGTTTTCAGTTCTATTGCATTAGAGAGGCTAGAAAAGTCCAGTTAGCTTGTGAAGGGGCTAAACGAGGCTGATGACACATTCTTGCAGGCGGTGAAAACACTCTGTGATTAATCTTGACCAACTCTATGACCAAACATAGTTGTCCCTCTCTTTGACAGATCACAGATGTGTCCTTGCCAAATTATTTAGTGGCTTCCTCAGTGGGACTTCTCCCAACACAACTCCTTAACTCATATCTGGGCACCACCCTGCGCACAATGGAAGACGTGATCGCAGAACAGAGCGTCAGTGGATACTTCGTGTTCAGTCTACAGGTAAGCTTCCAAAAACAAAAATGAAACCGGAAAGGATCTGAAAGAAAATCAGCAAGAATCCTGTATGTACAGTTTGGCTCATAAGTTTACATACTCCTTGCAGAATCTTCAAGAAGTTATATTAGTTTATCAAAAGAAGTTTACATTCACATTTGGATCCAAGACTTTGCATTTTAGCAGGCGCTTTTATCCAAAGCAGCTTGCAAATGAGGAGCATCACTAGTATTTTTTTTGTTTGTTTTTTTTTGGGTCACGTTTAGTTTGTCACGTTTATTTGTAGAGCTTATTCTAAACAGAATGCAATGCTGACTCTCTTCCTGTTGATTACTCTATTACCTGTTTTTTTGTTTTTATTAACATAGTTACACACAATTAGTGGTGCACAATATAATGTTGCCTTGAAGCTGTTCATTGTTTTGTAAAGTTCTTTGGTTTCCTAGTATGCTTTGCATAATGGAATTCTCAGAATTCACTGGAACTCTCAGTGATGTTTGGATTCAGCTTTGCCACTTGGACAATTGAGAGACTCACAGACGACAATCATAAAAGGCTGTAAACAGTGATTAATGCTAAAGAGTATAACCCAGTGTTAAAATCCAAGGATGTGCACAAATGATTAAACCAGTTAATTTGTGTAATTTCGTTTATTTTGTCTTGTAGAATATACTTGTTTGTGTTATATGGGCCATTCTACAGAATTGGTGCAAACAGCTGTCCCACAACCAGAAAACACATTTAAAAAGCATTTAAGTATTGAAATCTTAAATGTTTACTAAGATCCTTGTATTATCTATTGAAACCCACAATAATATTTAAAATATTAGTAAGCTTAATATATATAAAATCATCATTTATTGGGTATTTTCAGTTGGGAGGTGGCTGTCCCGAACCCTAACCTCTAAATTTCAACTTATGAAAATGATATTGAAATAATTTTTGTATTTTTTTCCATTATTGTTTTTAAAAGTATGTTTTTGATTCTTTTAAAAAGTGAAGAATAATATTTATTTTATATTTTCTTTGTAAATTATGAAACTATGTAAAAAAAAAAAATAAAAAAAAAATGTGTCCCGCATTTTCATGTCACTACCGAAACAGTGTATGTTTTAGTCCACTGGCTGAGACTGATTTTAACTACACCCCTAAATTTATGATCAGGAAATATTCCTGTGTCCCCCTTTCTCATAGCTACAAGGTGTGAGCAGATAGGTCCCATCACTTTGAGGTAAATTGTTTTCAGAGTCTGAAAATCTGTGTGTAACTTTAAGGAATGTCACTTCTGAACATCTTTTTTTCTGCAATTAAGCACACTTTTTTGGGAGCTAGGTTCAAAATTATCTAAAATTGTCACTACCGAAACAGTCACTACCAAAACATTTGGTAGAGTTAAAAAAAAAAAAAAAAAAAAAAATGGGTGTTATACCATAAAATTGTCACGACCGAAACATGTCATCATTGTTTCGGTAGTGGTAAAATGGTACACATAATCCTCAAATTTCAAGGTAAATAAACAAAATTTTAGTAGTTATGCAAATTTTTTGTATTTTAGTATTTTTTAGTAGTGTCTTAGTATGCAAGTTCAAATTCTGGAATGTGGTGTGGTTGCTACCAAAGCATTACTGTCACTACCGAAACATGGGATGTTTCGTCAAAAATAAAGTATACGGAATAATCAGCTAAGATGTTATGATAGTTTCTGGTTCAATGTAAATTCAAACTAATGAATCCTTATGAAGGATGAACTAATGAAGTTTGAAATCAGTATGATCAACTTTTTGCCTTTTCCAAAGAAAAATTGGATTCAAAATACAACAAATCTCATAAATTACACTTGAAATATTGTTAAAAATGTAATTATTGATTTTTACCTCTGAAAAAATTTTAATAAAATAGCGAAAAAAATATATTTGCGTTGTAGATGTAAGCAAAATCTTAATAGATCAATATAACCCTTCTAATTAAATTATTATTATTGTGTTTCGGTAGTGACAAATTTGGAGAGAGGAAAATATTCCAAAACTTTCTGAAAATACAATATGAGAATTAATTACACAATTACTAGAAATGTGTACCTTAGATATTATACAGTTTGCATACATACAAATTTTTTGGATTTGTATTTGGAAATTTTTTTCAAGGCGTTTCCAACTCATTCTGTAAAATGGCCCATATATGTCTTCTCCTGCACTAAAAATATATTTAATAACAATTTAGTAACATTATAAAAAAAATAATACGTTTATATATTTAAAAATACATTTATTTATTTAAATGGTGTTTTGCAGATTCTGCAAAGAATATGTAACCGTATGAGCAAATGAAATATTTATGTCTAGTCTAGATTCTTGTGAAACCTGTAGTAAACCATAATTATAGATGGTCATTGGCAGAGCTTTGACCAAAAATGTGTTCTTATTTTGCATTTGCTCTTGTGTGTAGTAAAGTTAGATGCCAGTAATGAATTCTTGACTGAAACAGGATGTTTCGATATATCAGCCAAGGAATTATTGCTTAAATTTACAACCACACTGAATAAGTCTCATCATGTGGATCTTTGAATTAACTGTCATCCAGCTCAGTCAGCAGATCCGCCCAGTGACGCACTCTGTCTGTTCCTCTCATCAGATCTTCATCAGCATAGGCCTGATGTTTTACGTTGTACATCGAGCACAAGTGGAACTGAACGCCGCCATTGCAGCCTGCCAGTTGGAGCTGAAGACCTCGTACATGAACGGCGGGATGGCCAACCACAGTGGCTCAAACTACTGCAGCAAACGGGCTGCCGCGGGAGGGGGGATCAACGTGGTCTGATCAACGTCCTTCTTGCTGATGAACATATTTCAACTCTACATCCATCTGGGCTGTCCTGACTGGACGGATGGAGATCTGTCCTGGCTGTGTCAGGGAGTCTTGGGAGCTGCTACAGTCCCAGCCAGCTGTACTAGTTACGATGGAGGTCTGATGTGGAGCGGCGCTGGACTGTCAAAGAGACGAAGAGCCCATCATCAGACTCTGGTGGAAACATTGCCCAAAGATTGGGACCCTGGGCCAGTATTATATGAGAAGTTTATGAGATTGACTTGAGATATATTTGTTTTTGCGGTACGTTTTCTTTTTAAAATTCTTTTTTTATGATACTAATATAAAATGATATAACTTTTTATAGGCGGTCTAAAGCATGAAATGGGTAAATTAATTAAAGTAAATGTTATAGAATTGTAGTCAGTTATTAAAGAGGGCCCAACTAATATATCAGGTTAATATGTTTAAGATATTTCCTTTTTTGTTTATATATATATATATATATATATATATATATATATATATATATATAATATGAATTAATATTAATATTAGTTTTTGGTAAAAATGAAGATTGATTAATTTTTTTTATACTTTTTTTCTTTTAAATTCATCTAAAGGTATTGCTTGATGGATTGTTTCTTTTCGTATTATGTCTAGAGTAAGAAAAAATATTATCAGCTAGTACCACCTGCGTAAAATTGTGGCTTTTGCCAAACTGGGAACACTTTTGCTACTCTGCAGTTTTGTAAGGAACAGATGGGAGGGAAGGAAATTTTCTTAGCTGGATATTTAAGGATGTCCTGCCAAGAACCTTTAGTACAGCATGATTAGCCCAGTGGTATGATCGTACGTGTTCGATTTCTCATTCTCATATTGAGAGGACTGAAATTCTTTGCCTTCTTTCTTGTATTATTTAACCAAATGCTTTATTATAGGGCTGTTAGCAGTTTTGACAACACTTTTGTTAATTTATTCATTGTTAGAATCATAATTTAGAACATTTGCACATATGGAATTTAACAAAGTGAATTTGTAAGATAAAGACGAAATGCATATAAACGGGCAAAGGTAATTATTATGAATATATTCTATATATTGAATATATAATATATTTGTATAATTATATGTATGTATAAATATAAATATTTTCCCCAAATTAGGAGAAATTTTATATATATATATATATATATATATATATATATATATATATATATATATATATATATATATATATATATATATATATATATATATATATATAATATAAAATAGGAAGCATTATGTTAGCACGTTATTCTTATTATGTAATGAATGCTGAAGTTCAACATTATTCACATCAGTCTAATGGGTTGTTGGCACTGTGCTAAAGTGGCTCACAGTTGCCTACAATGCATCTTTTAGCAGTTTTTCTTAAAAATGCACACCAGTGAAATTTCAGCTCAAAGCCTCCACGGCACACTTGAGTGCGACGAGAACAGCTACAAATAACTGACAAAACTGCAAACTACAACTAAAATGTTATTACACGACTCCAGTCATGGTAATGTCTGTCGTTCCCTCCTTAGAGATTCACCTAATTAGAAACAAAAGACTCCTGAGCATTGACTGACGTATTTGGGTCCCGGCTATATAATTTAGCACGGGCTTCTGTTAACGAGCTCAGAGCCGCAGTGAACTCACAGCTTCCACACCGGGAACTTGAAATCCCTCCATGCAGGGTATTTCACACAATCCCGGTGCTTAGTTTGTTTGTTTTGTCTTCTCATCACATTCACCCATACACTACGGCACTGTTGTGCTGGTTGACATGAAATTATACTGTAAATCCAACCGTTCATGCTGTAAATCAGTGTGGAGATGATTTTGATGTAGTTTGATTTTGTCATTGTGAGCCTTTAATCCACTTTTTTTTAATATATAAGAAACACCATGCTCTCAATGATGGATTTCCCAGTACCTGAAATGTACACACGGCTGGTAGTGACTTCATTCTCAGTGTCATTTGAGACTCGCCGTTTGGTTTACAGCATCAACACTAAAGTGTCACCATAATCTGACAATCAGTGGAACACTGGCGTGCTGCTCATTCCGAAAAACCATCTCATTTTACTCTGTATTTACGTCTCTAGTTATAGTTTTGCTGCTACTTAGACTGTAGGGTCTGAGTGACATGCTGACAAGGGCTCGAATTAATATTGCAATTTTACTACAAAGTGATCTACACCATCTTGTTTTTTTCTTAAATGGAAAGTGTGCAAATAGATTTTCTATCAAGTTGTTACATTTACTTTGAACAGTGCAGGTCTAACTGTGCACAAATGGACACATTCCTTAACTTAAAATGGGACGAATGTTTTTTAATTTAATTTTTTCCAAGGAAATGGAATAGCCCCTCTGTTTTCTGAATTTAGCAATAAATAAAAACTGAACATGCTGACTCACCATCTGAGTTACATTGTAGAGATCCAACAATCCTGGTCTTGTGTTACGATGTCAACCTGCCTTGTACCTCTTGCTGCCTAAGACATTGAAACGGGACACTTGCCTGCAGTGTGTTCAAACTCTAATTTGAGCAGGCATGGGGTTGCGATAACCGAAAAGCTGAAGATTCTTGGGATGTCAAATGCAAAAAGAATCAAAATCGAACATACAACAAAAATAATTGACAATTTGAGGATATGTATCAGTGCTTTCGTCTTATTTTTCCAGTTCAAATGACGGTGGGATATGCAACAGTGCGTATAATAGCAAAGGGGTCTTGTGAGGTTCTTGGCAAACCTTAATCTGAGATTACAGCACATTAAAAAAAAAACTACAAATGTAATTTCAGATTAGGGCACATCAGGTACTATACTGAAACCTCTTGACCCCTTTGACAAGTGCATTTTACATACTGTATTTTGTAATACAGAGAATTTTGCAATGTAAATGAATATTTATCGCTGTACCGTGCTTGTTCAGTGTTATTTATGAAATAAAACTGTTGAAAAATTACACAAGCATCTTGTGCTGTGCTCTCTAGTCTACATAAATACCCCAGTCTTTCTGCATTTAATTCAGTGTAAGAGACACGTATTAGAACGGCTCTTAACAGAAGACGATTTGTTTGCTGATAATTCACTTAGTTACAGATTGACAGTGCTATATTGTCTGTTTACACAATTACTTATTTCATTCCTCACATGGTTGCCTACTCTTCCAGTATCTGTTATCTTGGAGTTGCAGTGACATGGTACAAACTACACCATTATCTAACCTAAAGCATGCAATCTGAACTGTGAAATGAAAGGGAAGATCCAATCCAGTCTCACAGGATGTATGTATGTAACTTTTTTACAAGGTAGCAATTTCATATGAAATTGCACAATGTGAATTGTAGGATAACGTGTTTTTTTTAGGAAAAAACTAGGTAACTATGAAGGTCCACCCCTTACCCCGACCCTAAATATGATTCACATCATAAAAATATATGAAACTGCCACCTCGTACATTTTGTAGGAATTTTTATTATTTATTAATTTATTTAGTTTTACAATGTGAATCAAACAGATGCAATTTAAAAAAAAAAAAAACAGAACAGAACAAAAACGAATGATTTTTAGAAAATAACCATAAAGGTCCACCCCTTTAAACAAAACCAACCCAATATTATGAGAAAACTATTCGTAAACTATTTTATGAAGTGACAATTTCATATGAGTTTTTACTATGTGAATTGTACAAAAACATACAAATTTTAAACAAAAAGCATGTAGGTCCTTCAACTCCATCTCTAAACATAACCAAACCGATCTCACGAGAAAGCATAACTGTTTTACAAGGTGACAATTTCGAATGAATTTTGTACAATGTAAATTGAATGAAAAAGTAACCATGAAGCTCCACCCCCAAATATAACCAACCCGATCTCACTGGAAAATGTAGCTATTTTACAACGTGGCAAGTTTGTATGAATTTGTATAATGTGAATTGTACGATGTAGTATGATTTAAAAAAAAAAACAAAAACAAAACAAAACCATAAAGGTCCACCCCTAACCCAACCTCTAAATATAACTAACCCGATTACAAGGTGGCAATTTCGTATGACATTTTATGATGCAGTATGAAAATGTGTGTTTAAAGGGACAGTTCACCCAAAAATGAAAAATTATTCATTAATTACTCACCCTCATGTCGTTTCCAAACCCGTAAGACCTTTGTTCATCTTCGGAACACAAATTATTCACCAATTTCTTTAATATAACAATTGTTATTTTTGTTCTCTTTATTCTAAAGTATTCTCGTAAAGTATTCTTTATTAAAAGTATTCTCGTAGCTTCATAAAATTACGGTTGAACCACTGATGAACTATTTTATCGATGTTCTTACTACCTTTCTGGGCCTTGAACGTGGTAGTTGTGTTGCTGTCTGTGGAGGGTCAGAAAGCTCTTGGATTTCATCAAAAATACCTTAATTTGTGTTCCGAATATGAACAAAGGTCTTACGGGTTTGGAACTTTTTTGGGTGAACTAACCCTTTAAACAAACAAACAAAAATACAGTAAGCATGAAGGTCCACCACTAAACCCCAATCTCATAGGAAAGTATAAACATTTTACCAGGTGGCAATTTCATGACTTTGTATGATGTGAATAGTAGAAAACATACAATTTTTTAGAAAAAAAGTAGCCATGACGGTCCATCCTAAACATAAAACAAGAAAATAATAATAAGTTCACATGAATTATCCAGCAATTCACCAAAGCGTAAAATAGTTTGTGTTGTGAGATTGTGGTGGAAGATCCCTGCTGGAGTTGTTCCGTGACCGTAACCTTGTGTGTCCCTGATAAGGGAAAATCCTCCTGGAAAAGTGCTGACCAAACAAACATCACGTTCTTGTCATTACGTTTCCATTGATTGCATATTCGGTCTGGTATATTTGAGTAGGACTGATCTGAAAGTCCCACTATTCCCCCTTCCCTGAAATAGCATGTGCTCCTGGCCATGTGTCAAAACAATTCAATGTGCTACAGTGATGCTTATTGAGGGGAAGAACATTGCGATTTACTACCATGTCTTGTTGAGGACAATGAGAGCCTCTAACAACCTCTAACCATCTTTTGTCGGCTCTAAGGAAGGATATTCAAACACACAGGACTGGCCCTTTAAGTGGCAGTGGATGTTATCCTGGAGAGAGGGGCAAGGAGAGTGTGTTTGCGCTGCGAGCAGACCTCTGTAAGCCAGTCATACAGACCCCGAGGGCAGATCTGTGGCAGTCTGACCTGGTTTAGAAGTAATATTTACTCATCTGACCAAGCAAAAGGTTTATTAGCCTTGGCAGTGGGGTGTCTTTCAAGGTTGTCTGGAGTCACGTGTCCACCCTGCTTAAGACAGCTGCTGCCTTATCACTCATATGCTTTCAGCTAATTTAGGAGAGTTAAGAGGAGACCTTACCACTCATTTCTCTCACACTGCAACAGGAATAAATTGCACATTTATCTAAACATTATTTCAGAGATAGATCCAATGAGCGCAGGCTGTGATAGTTTAATCATAAGATAAACACACTTAAAGGGGTAGTTCAACCAAAAATGAAATTTGTCATTAATTACTCACCCTCATGTCATTCCAAACCCGTAAGACCTTCATTCATCTTCAAAACACAAATTAAGATATTTTTCATGAAATCTGAGAGCTTTCTGTCCGTCCATAGATAGCAAGGGTCCTTCCACAATCAAGGCACAGAAACGTAGTAAGGATATCGTTAATGTGACATCAGTGGTTCAACTGTAATTTTACGAAGCTACGAGAATACTTTTTGTGTGGAAAGAAAAATAACTTTATTCAACAATTCTTCTCCTCTGCGTCACCCTAGGGCGCCATTTTGGAGAGTATCATGACACATGCACATCCTTTTGCTGCAGAGAAGAATTGTTGAATAAAGTTAATTTAGTTTTTTTTTGCACATAAAAGGTATTCTCGTTTCTTTATAAAATTACGGTTGAGCCACTGATGTCACATGGACTATTTTAATGATGTCCTTACTACGTTTCTGTGCCTTGATTGTGGAAGGACCCTTGCTATCTATGGACGGACAGAAAGCTCTCAGATTTCATGAAAAATATCTTAACTTGTGTTTTGGAGATGAATGAAGGTCTTACGGGTTTGGAACGGCATGAAAGTGAGGAATTAATGGCAGAATTTTCGTTTTTTTGGGTGAACTATCCCTTTAATAGTTTATTTGTGTATTAAAAATGTCCAAAGTTCACGTTTTTGAAAATTCCCACTACAATGTTATTTCAGTGCACCCCATCTCAATGTATTGTTTTTAATAGCATTCTGTGATGGAAATGATCATTTAGAAATTTTTGGAATAAAATGGCAGGCTCCTTTTTCTTGCTAAGGCTAATTTCATAGCTATAATTTTATACATTCAAAATGCGCAATTAAATCATATTTTCACACGTTTTGCTTGATTGGTAATGATGCACAGTAACAATTTTGTGTCTGCAATTTTTTGTTGCACAGAAAGTTTCATATTTTATCTCAACCTTTTGACATTGTGGTAAGTAAACTTTTGAAAAAAACTTTATTCAGAACTGCAAAACTGTTCAGTGTGATGGAAATGCTGGCACAACTCAGAGCCAGTCATGATTTTGGAAAAAATTGTATAAATCATTTTACACAATATAAATTGCAATTGTAATATTAAAAGATAATATGAATAAAAGAATGAAATATAAAGAGCCAACCTGTAAAACTGAAATTAAATCAATTTTAACAGTATTTTATTGCTTTTATGTTTGGATTGTAGTTTTCTGTGTTTGAATCACAGTAATCTGTAAATTCTGCAAAGATTCTTTACAAAAAAAAATACATTATTTTAACATTCTTTAAAATGCAACTTTAAAATTAAAAGCTGTGTTTGGTTCAGTATTTTACAACAGCATTTTTGGAATTTTAAGTATTGGTATTTTTTTCTTATTGCTATAGATGTAACAGTTCTATTTGCACAATTTTGATGTCATCATTTTACACAGCATTTTAATTTCACAGATTTTTTTACAGTACACACACACTGTGTGTAGTTTCGAGAAGTAATAGAACACTGTGCCAGTGTGCCTATGTTCCAATGACATTTAAAAGCTTATTTAGAACTACCAAATTTCGCCATAAGTTAAATATATTAAGTTTCTACAATATATAAATATATTGTAGAAACTTAATTTCCTGTAAAGCTGCTTTGCAACGATCTGTATTGTGAAAAGCGCTATACAAATAAACTTGAATTGAATATTTATATAAAGGGCCATAATATTTGAGAAATACTGACCACTTGTGGTATAATATAGGACGCACAACCCGTACCAGTTACCACAATAAATCACATTTATTTAAATAAAATCATTTAAATTCAGTCAACCTTTCACATTTAAAAAAAGACATTATATGAGAGAGTAGAAATTGACAAATCATGGTTCGAAAGAGAACACTTTGTATGACAAAAAAAAAAAAAAAGTAAACCATTCTATTCAACCCCTTCAATAAGATCTATTTCTGCAGTATTTTATATCCAGCTAGGCATCCTATTATTATCTGTATATCTTTGTTTCTTACTCTGATCTGTAGTCTGGATTTGTAGGCACTCTTCACATTCTTTATTTTAGTAAAAACACTCTTTAAATCCATCTTCTATAAGACAGACATTTGGTCTTTTGGGGACTTCATAATCATGTTTTGAAAGTGCAGTAAATTCCCCAGTGATCACTGGTATAATGTCCACAGTCCAGTTTCTCCATTCCGACCAAGACCATGTGGTCAGGAGTGACTCTTGGGCCAGTTTTAGCAGACCTAAGGAAGATGCGGTCGAAGCGACATCTACAGATGTAAGGCACAGTCTTATTGCTGTTTGCTTTGGTGTCCCAGGTGTATCGGCAGTGTTCCTGTTTGCCCAGCTGTTCCCACACATCACACACACCTGGAGGCAAACCTCCCACCTTTACCACCTACACGGACAGAAACAATCTTCAGAAATGCTGCATCACATTAGTGACTTTCACTAAACTCTCATTCCTTCATCATATTTGGAGCTACTGTGATTGTTAGCCCACTGTTTCCCAACCTTTTTCTACTATACACAGGCCCATCAGTCAAACTCAACTACCCTTCATCAACACCAAACTGAAAAATGGGTTTATTTTAATGTGTATTATTAATACAATACACAATTTTACAGAAAAGAATTGAAAATTGTGTTTACTTTTATGTTTCAATGATGCAAATTCAAACTCTTTGTGTACCACCAGCTGGAAATCACTTATCTAGTCCTTGTGGCGAATTTTAAAGATTCTTTTCAAATTTACCTCAGAGTCTCTGAGATTGGTGTCCCCGGCAAAAATTACAGTAGCGTCTTCTGGTGCTTCCTTCATCTTTTGAAATATGACCCGCAGTTGTTTCATTCTCTCCTCTGATTGGTTCTTACAGCTCTCTAAATGTGATGTCATCAAGTACAGCTTCTGACCTGAGAAAGTCACCTTAATAAAATACAACAGAGTCAAAAAAAGAAATGAATGTGTGTACAAATGATGAGAAGCAAGTCAATTATGGCAGAGATACAACAACCTAGAAAAGGAGTATTAAAGTATATATATATATACTACCATTTAAAACTTTTTATTCAGCAAGGATGCATTAAATTGATCAACATTCACAAAAAAGACATTTATAATGTTACAAATGATTTCTATTTCAAATAAATGCTGCTTTTTTGAACTTTCTATTCATCAAATATTCCTGAAAAGAAAATGTATCGGTGTCCACAAAAATATTAATCAGCACTTGAGCAGCAAATCAGTATACAAGAATAATTTCTTAAGTATTAATGTTGTAAATTCAGCTTTGAAATCACAGGAATAAATTACATTTTAAAATTCATTCAAATAGAAAATAGTTATTTTAAATTGCAATAACATTTTACAATATTACTGATTTTACTGCATTTTTTGTCAAATAAATATGGTATTGGTGAGCATGAGAGACATCTTTCAAATACATTGAAAAAAATCTCCACAAACCTCAAACTTTTGAATGGTAGTGTATTTCTGATTCCATTAAGAAATACTCCTGTGCTATTCATTATACCCCAATACAGTTTTTGAATAATTCTTATAAACCACAAACTCACCTGAGCAACTAATAGATTTCTCAACATTTGTGTTGTAGGATAACAGATGATCTCACTTTCCAGAAGTTTTACTCTGGATTTCTTCAACATTATTCCCGTGAAGTATCCATCGTCGCTTCCTTTAAAAACAGAGAACTTCATGAATCGGTAAATAACTCATAAATAGCTTCACTGAGCACAGAGGTCATTCTCTTACCTTCAACAAACAGGTAGCTGACAGCACGTTTCTTAAGATACTGAATATAAGATGGAATGAGTTCTTGAAGAAAAACCACATCTGGTGTATATCTACAAAAGAAAACGGATAAAAGGAAACAAAGAGTTACGAGTAAAATAAAACAACCTTAGTATCAAATAAAACATGAAATAGAGGACATCATGGATCTCTAAACAACTCACAGAGCGAGATACGAACACAAGCCCCTGGCACGCTCGGCAAGACTTAATGTGTCCAAACCATCCACGTTCCAGCTGATGAACGCTAGATTCGGTTGCAACACTTTTAGCCTGACTTTCTCAGGGGTTCACAGTGCTGGAGCAGGTGGCTTCCTCTGCTGTCAGCTCAATGCTGCACAACAATTTGAAAAAAGATTTCAAATATTAGTACAGTAAATACAGATTTCAATTTATAATAAATAGAAGAGAAACCATTACCAATCCATCTGTTCCGTCTTAAATGTTTTCTCTGTTCCTGAAGTATCAGCAGTGTCAGAAGAATTCACCTCCTTTCTCTTATTCCCAGACACATCTTTAGTTTCCTCTGCATCTTCAACATCAAACACTGAATCCATATGAGCCTCGAAGAAAGAGTTCAATGCTCTCTGGCAGAAACACAGAGATAAAAAGCTTTTATAAGAACATCGGTGGTTGTAAATGAGGACAACTAAACATGCTTTATTCAGCAAAACTGTTGTTGTTGTTTTTTATAGAAATTTGGTGCAGTAATAATAGTGCCGTACCTCCATATCCCACTCATTTTCTGCTAGATAACACTGCGCTGTCCGATCCAGAGATGGAGGCAAACTGATCGCAAAGACTCGTCCTCGTTTCCTCCAGAGCAGACATTTGTTGATCGGTGAGATTACCTGATATTACAGTGTTGGACATGTTCACGGTTCAATATAACGGCGGGACATGGACGCGTACAGCTACAAAAACATTCCGGGCGGAACCCGCGAAAATACGGAGACAATATTAATATTAACGTATGCTTGTGGTCGCTGGACCTAATTTATTTACACTATACTATAAATCACGACCTCAACGTATTATTACCTTAATTTTCACATTAAACGTTGCACCCAGAGACTGCCGAAACAAAGAAGTGTTATTGTTCAAACAGAGGCTTTTCGGAAGCATTTAACTGTGGCACCGAAAGAGTCGGTCTTTTGAACAGTTCATTTCAAAACTGAAATGATAGTTTATTATAGTAATGGTTTATAATAATGTATTAATAGTTTATTAATCAAATAGCGTCTAGACATGTTTGTGCCAGTTCCGTTTGTTCGTTGAAGCCATGCGACAGCGAATAACATACAAATACGTTTAGAACTTAAAAATAGTTAGCATTAACATTAAGCAGTTCAAAATTTAAAAGGGTGGTTGATTGCGATTTCACTTTTTTAACGTTAGTTAGTGTGTAATGTTGCTGTTTGAGCATAAACAATATCTGCAAAGTTACGAAGCTGAAAGTTCAATGCAAATGGAGATATCGTCTTTTAAAATTCTGCCAGTTTAATGCCTACAAAAACGGCTGGTAACGGACTACAACGAGATACTTCCGGGTCCGTTACGTCATGAGTCCAGATAAACCCCGCCCCCGGGAATACGTAACGAAGGGGGCGAGGCCATGAGGAAAAAAATCTATTCATATATGAATCGCGATTCTATCTTCTAACGATTTTACCGTGATCTTTATTGTATTTACATGTTTGCTAACGAAATAACCCAATTAAAAGCCAATTGTGTGGTGTAGCTTTCGTGTTCATGGTTAAGTGCTAGTCTAATTTCAACATTATAGGAGACATTTACTAGCCTTGGTCTTTAATTGACATTAACATTAATTTGTGTGCAACCTACATTACAAACTCTCCTGGTTGAAGTGAAGCTTTAATGCAATTGGTCAAATCGGTGTTGTTTTGAGCAAATGAATTGCATTCCCGCTGAAAAACAAGCCTTCTAGCAATTTGTTGACAAAATCACAGGGGAGACCATAGAACACTTTTGTTTTTCCTTGTAGAAAAAAAAAAAAAAAATAGGCAAAAGTGACTGCTTTCATTTTAAAATATGTGACACACCTCTCGTCTCCATCAGATGTAAAAATTTATTTATTTATTTTTTGCCGCAGCTCTCTACAACACCTATTTTTTTGTTTAATCCAATATATGTCGATATGTCAGAAATATTCTGCAGCAGTAACATTGTTTTGCATGCTCTGGCGCTAAAGTTAGCATGAAATTCCCGCTTATTTTCAGAAAATATATAACGTTAATGCACATCAGCAACTCACCAGGAACACGCATCATTTTTTTTTTATTTATGTCCCTATACGCAAACAGTGACACGTCGTAGATTACTGGGAAACCCGCCACAGCAATAATCAGCCCCTCCTTCATTTCGCTTGGGAACTAATGTGGTCGGAACCAAAGTTTACAGGGCAGCGTTCTCTGGACTCCTCTCAAACGGTGGACTTCTACATTCCGATTGGTTGCCGCCCAACTGCGTCATAGCTCATTACCATAAAGTTGACCTGACTTCTACTCTCCTCGACGCTCTCACCGCCCAAGACGCACCGCGCCGCGCCGCTGCTCCCGCCGGCTCACATTGAAAATGAATGACTTCCAGCCACTTTGACGCTCTCGCCGCGTTCAGTGTGAACACACGGTTAAAATGGATTCACAAGTTTCAAAATCGATGTTCTAAAACAGCGGATCTTAATACTGTTCCTCATGTCGCCCTGCTCTGCATTTCTCTCTCTCGCTCTCTCCAGTGTTGCCAACTAATTTTCAGGGAAAGTTGCTAAAGGAAGGTCGATTTGTTGCTAAAAGTTGCTATATGATGTTGTGATGTCATTGCGCAATGACGTCATTTCGTAATCACAATGCAAAATTGTGTCACTACATCAAATCTCAGTCAAAAATATGTTAATTTAGATTTGTTCGTAAAATAATATAAATGCTAATATAATATTAAAATATAACTATTTTAAATACACAATTTAATTGTTCAATAAATCAATGAATTAATAAACTTACACATTTTTGAACGATTACAATTTAAGTTTTACATTTTTATTAGCTAGTAAACTAGTAAAACTACACATTCTGAACAATTATAGTTTTAAGCAGTGTATTAGTAGTTAGTTAGTATGCTACACTCTAAGAAAATTCTGTAAAAATAGGGCACAATCTACTATGTTAATATGAAGGAATTTTCCTTATTGATTTTTCACAGGTTTTTTTCCTGCATTTTAAATTACGTATTGTATTTTGTGTTTTCGGGTTACAAGGTTAGATCGGATAATGGATAACGGATAATATCCTGGAAAATTACTATATAATACCTTTTCCATTTTTCTAGAAATTTTTCTTATAGTGTACTAACTGATTAACAATCGCAGGTACAAGCTACTAACAAGGTGTATCATAAATGAACAATGATTCCATTATTCAATTATTATTATGATTATTAAATTTAACAATTGCAAATAGCAGCTAACTTAATTCACATGTTGTGTGTACTGCTAGGCATCTTTAATTTCCTCTTTTTGTGTAATTTAGATGGAAAATGCATGCCTTTTTATTGATAAATTTAGTCATTTATCAAAAGTTGCTAAAAGTTGCCAAGTAAATTTTAAAAAAATAGCTAAACTTGTTGCTAGGTGCTTTAGGAAGAAAAAGTTCTAAGGTAGTCTGAAAAGTTGCTCAATTTAGCAACAAAATTGCTAAGTTGGCAACACTGTCTCTCTCATTCAGATCATCAGCTCAGTGAATACACTTATTTTCACATAGCTGTGAGAATCGTTATACACAGGCACATGCACACATAGACATCAAAGGGGGCTTGAGCACCTGCCCTTTTTCTTCCTCAAGAGAAAGTGCCCTTTTTTCTGGGGAGTGTTCTTTTTGTTTTTTGTTTTTTGTATTTTTTATTTTTTTTTAATAAATAAATGCATGTATATATGTGCGTGTGTGTGTTTGTGTTTCCGTTTGCGCACAGCTTTCCCTGTCAAATAAAAAATCAAAATATCAGGTCGGGTCGGGAAATGTTGAGACTTTCTCCCCTCCGCGTCTCCGCGCAGCACAGCAGTGTAGCACACATTGATCGGCACATCACATCACTGACAAGCAGAGAGCCGCAGAAGTGATGCCCCCCTAACACATGTTAGACTGCACCCCATAAACACAATCAAGCCTAGAAGAAAACCATCCAGTCAACCATCTCTTTAATTAAGATAAAGTTGCCTTAAGTTTAAATTGATTCAGTCCTGTTCTTGAACGAATCTTTCAGATCTGTTTTGTTCATTTGATTCATTGGCTGTGTCCGAAATTCTAGGCAGCTGACTTGCTGCCTTATCAGGCAATGACTTTGCAGGCAGCATTTTTGCACGGAGGCACCTCATGAAACTGATTTCGGACAGGCTTCTGAGGCAGCGTAACGGTTTAATGATCTACAACAAAATAGAATGAGTTTTGGTGATAACTAAACGAATATTTAATTACTATAATACTGATTTCTCACTAGAAATAACATCAAAAGTGCAAAAAGTTAGTCAGAAATATTATATTTACACACAAACTGACCACCAAACGCAACTTTCAGACGCCATCTTTATTTTTTTTATGTCAACCGTCTCGGAATGGAACGCACAGGATTGTGGGATATCAAAGGCAGCGAAGGATACATCTATGCTGACTTCAAAATTCGATTAGTAGAAGGTACCTCCGGAGACAGGAAGTGAAGCAGAATTTAGATTCGGACGTCCTTTGATGCCTTCCTGCCTTCGAAGGAAGCATTTTAAAGCTTTCGGACACAGCCATTGAAAAGACACGACTCAAGTGAATCATGAACGATCCATTATTTCACAATAAAGCTTCTGTAAGTATTCATAGATCGACTTGTTATATTTAGTTATCTGCCGTTCTCATCGCTTGTTGTGAGAGGCATTTTAAATGAATGGATTTGCCTAGGAAATTAATAATACTCCTATTTTGTACAACATTTGGACCATCTTTCAAACGTTCTTCAAGAGTGAACCTTGTCCTTCGAGAAGGGTCTGGCTGCAGAATTGCACTTGCACTCTCAGACACCTGCACCTCCGCAAGTGACGTCACTTGCAGTCTTTTTTTTTTATTTTATTGTATTTATTAATTAATTTTTTTAATTGAATCTCTCAACATTTTACACAAGTAGCCAGGTGGTGAAGACAAGAAAAAAGAAACTAAATAACATGTCACTTGCAATCGCCGCTTGCACTTTTTGCTGCTTGTGATGTCACTTGCAATCCACACAAATCGTGCGTGTTGCCAATGGAGACGAGATGCTGTGGTGGTTAAACGATTAAAACTAATTTAATATCATAACGTCCTGCAAGTCAGCTATAAGAGAAAAAGACAAGACCCGCAAATCTGCAGCCACAGAACAGCCGAATATGAACACAATATGCAAAGTCTCTCATTAAGCGCTTTTAAACCTCCCGTAGAAAACCTTAAACACTTAATATCGCTGATAGTGCTATTAAAAGATCACATTCAAAATATAGTTTATTAATTTAATGTATTACAAGGCAAGCATATGTCCATGAACATAACGAGCAAACTTTCACTTTTCCTCCCATACAGCAAAACGCTTAATGTGGCATAATAACAGACTAAGATGATAAAGACCAAATTCAGTAGGCTATTTCTTATTGTTGATGCAAACTATACAGACCATATGAACGCGCATTAAGAAATGCATTAAATGATATTAAAGAACCAACACCATGCAGGCAAGCAGACGAGCCCAGAACGCAATGCGTAAAGTTGCACATTAAATGTTTTCCTCCTGTAGAAAATCATTATGAATAAAACACGTAACGTAGCTTAATGGACAAAATGTTATTCTAAATGGGAAAACGCGAAACTTTGCGTGTTACGTTAATTCTGGGCTCACCTGCTTATCTGTACATATTAATTATGTTTTAATAATGAAGAGGAGCATGTTGAGTTTGGTCTTTAAAATCTTAGTCCGTTATACCACAATATGCCACGTTTTGTGGTATGAGAGGAAAACACAATATACATATACATTATATTAATAAACTGTATATTGAATTTGATCTTTTAATAGCACTATCTTAACACATTAAGCCACATTAATTGTTTATAATTTTCTATGGGAGGTTTAAAAGCGCTTAAGGAGAGCACTGCGTTCATATTCGGCTGTTCTGTAGCCGCGGATTTGCGGGTCTTGTCTATTTCTCTTACAGATGACTTGCAGGACCCAGTATGTTATGATATTAAATTAGTTTTAATCGTTTAACCACCACAGCGTCTCGTCTCCATTGGCAACACGCACAGTTTGTGTGGATTGCAAGTGACATCACAAGCAGCAAAAAGTGCAAGCGGTGATTGCAAGTGAAATTGTAATTTAGTTTCGTTTTTCTTGTCTTCACCACCTGGCTACTTGTGTAAAATGTTGAGAGATTCAATTTTAAAAAATGAATAAATACAATAAAATAAAAAATAAAAAAGACTGCAAGTGACGTCACTTGCGGAAATGCAGGTGTCTGAGAATGCAAGTGCAAGTCTAAAGCCAGACCCTAATGTGTCCTTCACTGTGTTTTGGTATTTGCAATATCAGCGACGATGTCAGTGTCGATAAATACAATAAAACAGGTCATGAGAGCGATGGTGGACAGTCCTGGGTTTGACCGGGTTTTAAATAAGGTAGGTGTAGAGCGAAATGTTTGGTTAAATTCAAGTGATTCTCCTTGGAGATCCACACATGGATTAGTAAACCAGCCAGACCAGTTCACTCTGCAGTAAACCTACTGAGCCGTTCATGTTGTGATCAGGTGGAGATATTGTCTAGCAGCCACTGGGAAAGTGGTGTGTGAGCTGAAGGTGGAGGAGGAGCACACTAACAGATTAGGCACTCTTCATGGAGGACTGACAGCCAGACTGGTGGATGTGATCTCCACCACTGCCATCATGTACAGCGAGAGAGGAGCTCAGCGTGGACATGAACATAACGTGAGCTTGTTTGACTGACACTGTTCACGACTACAGTGTGCTGTATAGGGAAGACTGTATCTCAGCAGTGTTGTTGTTAACTAAAACTGTTTTTTTTGGTTTTTTTTGTAACTGAAATAAAGCCAAAAATATAAATATACATTTTTTGAACATAGTAAAATACTAGTAACACTACTAAAACAAAAATAAATTAAAACTATATTGGAATATTAAAAAAAACACAACTAATAAAAATGATAAATCACATAGCAAAATTACTAAAATTTAAACTGAAATGTAATTGAAAATTTTAAAATATTCTAAATATTATGAGTACATATATATATATATATATATATATATATATATATATATATATATATATATATATATATATATATATACATACACATATACATACATACAGTGTATATACAAATACATAAATGCAGTGGTTTGCATGTTGATTTCACATACCTAGCTCAAAACAGTCTTCGAATTTTAATTTTTTTAAATCCTATTCTCCAAACTATAATTTCAACATAATATTGTACAACTGCTGAATTAACAAGTGAAGACAATAAAACCACAACAGCATACTTTTAAACAATATTCAACCATGCAGTGCTGGTAGATTGTAGACGAAAATTTGAACCGTTTTCTTAGGACATGGGTATTTTTCATAAATGCCTGCTTATAAATTTCTGCAATTTATTTATAACATTTGTCTTATGTTTTTATATTTTCGCTGTGTGGTGAATTGTTTCATAATTATACTTTGTAAATTCATATATTAGATTCTACTGTGACATACATTGGGGCATGTTGTCACAAGAGGTCAAAGTGGTCAAGTGTGTTTTTTTTCCCCTCCCTGGCTAATGGTGGAAATGTTCAATCACTTTTTTTGTAGCGATATAGAAACTGATTTTCAAAACAAGGAATAAAATAGAGAAATGGACAAAAAGTCACAAATAACCCCAGCCTCTCAATTAAATTATCATCTAGAATTGACTCTTAACACTTAAATTTGTTTCTATTTCACAGATACATGAATATAGCTAAAATTGGAGAAGATGTCCTGATCACTGCGCAGGTTTTAAAACAAGGACGGACTCTGGCATTTGCAACAGTAGATCTCACCAACAAGGCCAACGGAAAACTCAGGGAAGACACACTAAACACCTCGGTAGCTGATTATGTACATGCCGTGTGACTGACATGAAACGTGTGTTCTTTGTTTTATAATAAACTCCAGGATAAAAATCTTTGCACTGTGTTAGGATATGTTCAACAGTGTTTATTTCAAGAGAATTATTCAAACAATGGGTACATCAAAATAAAGACAAAGACCCACCTTCCCCTTCGACGTGAACTCAGAATTTCAAAAGGGGGAAAAAAGTAATGATTTTTATGCCTTAAGAACGGACAAAGATGGCTTACAGATACCAAGTTCCAAGCACTGCAATATTTAGTACTCTCAGAACAGGGTGGTCTATTAAAGAAAAACAAATCCGTAATGATCCATTTCAAGTTTCACTATGAAATTTCTCATTAGGTACATACGCTTGAACATCAGTCTCCCATCACAAACCCACCACCAATAATTACATCTGGTATCAGTAGCTCGTATGTATATATAGTGCATGAGTTCCTCGATTGGTGACAATTACCATCCCAACCATCCCAAGAAAAAACAGCATCAGAATTCCTCCATCAGACAGTTTGTGTCAACCATCTTAGATATACATCACACACCGCACCTCCGTCCCCATCAGGCACCACTTCTCCAGAAATGATAACAAACAAGGTTTGTCATATTATAGGCAATGAATGACACTCAAATTAAAATGTCCAGCAAAAACTAAGGCAGTAACTGAATGAGAAGCAATGCCTACACCAAATGAGTTAACAAGTATTGTTCACCTTGTAATAGAAGCCTTTTGAGGAAGACTACCCAGGCTCTTTTGTCCTCTGTCACTGATTGTCATTACTCATGAAATCCCTACTCAATATAACAGACATATTAACTATCCCTCATGACAGTGATGTTAAAGCCAGTCCAACACACGAGGACCACATGTGAGAGACCTCTGTCATTGGTTTCCTGTTTTTTTTTTTTTTTTGTTTTGCTTTGTTTCCTTAACGTAAAGAGTTCCTTCGGTGACTGGTATTGTTGACAGTGCAGCTCCAAGAGAACAACCACTCAAAATCAATGTTCATGCAGGTTCAAATAAAAACTGATCAAAAGAGAAGGGAGATGGGATGAACCAAAGCAAGATTGGTTGAGGGAGGGGTTTAAAACAAAAAGGAGCTAAATTAAATCTCACGATGAAAATGAGTGGTTAACAAAAAGGAGAGTTCCAAGCACAAGTTCATATCTATTCAACTGAGGGATGTGTAGATAAGGACAACTTGCTTCGAGGCCTTGAGGGGTGTCTTCCGTGCGTTTCTCCTAGTCAGGCATGTATGGACGGAGGTGGTCCTCGATGTCTCCAACCCCCCAACAAGTGAGCTGATCCTGTGGCAGGTAGAGGCAGAGGCTGCACAACTTGAAAACTGTGAGCTTGGTTTTTGGAGTCTGTGGAAGAAAAAGAAAACAACGACAAAAAAATATTAGATTATTCTTAAATACTATATTATACAGTAAATATATTATTTTGTATTGCAAAGTGTATAGTTATATAATTCAGTATTAAATTCTGAGTACACTGATTAGCCAAAAAAATATTTCAGTATGTTATTTCCAATAACCAATATGAAAAAAAACAAATAAAAAAAAAACAAAAAAAACAAAACAAAATAGGCTATTATAAGTTGTGTATAAGCTGTGTGGCCAATTAAGACAAAGAAATTATTTGTTATTGCCAAAAAAATTAAATTTTATTATATATATATATATATATATATATATATATATATATATATATATATATATATATATATATATATATATATATATATATATATATAAAAAAAGGATGGGCATTTCAAGCAAAAGTAATATTCGAAAATCGATGGGAATTATTCGATTATTATTCGAAAATCGCACCCCTTCCCCGCATGCATGCACACATCTATTACGCTAACATTACACACCCATAAACCGAGAGAGAGAGACCATTCACACTTTTCATCTGTATGATAAATTTTTTTTAAAAGATAGGCTCTCTTAACTCAAGCCATATAATGATTGTAACATGCTGAAACATATTAATATAATAAACATAACAGAATGACGGCATTTATTAACACAGCAGTCCGTCGATTAGCATAAATCAACTGCTCAATGTATTAAACTGCTCAAAAAATATATTCCAATACTTTCGCTCGCAATTCTATAGTTGGGTAATTATACTGTATATTAACTGCGGGCATCAGTGAGCCGTTATTAATATGCGGGGCATTGAAACTGCTTTTGAATGCGTGCATGCACAACCGGTTTACTTTCACTTTCGAGATTCACGATCACGTTTATACTATGGAGCGGCAGAATTTACTAGAGCCCGACCAATATATCGTTTTGCCGATTTTATTGGCCGATATGAGCCTGTCGCAGATATATCGGTATCGGCGAATGTGTCGCCGATATGAAATTTTTTTTATAGAACATAAAACGCAGATAAAATGCTTGCATATGGTGTAATTACATAGTTTGCTCCATTGTTTGCTACTGGCGACCTGGATGAAACGCTTTAATGCTTAAGTGTATGGAATACCATTGAAACTTTGAACGGCCATATCTCTGTAACAGCGCAGCGGATCCACATCAAATTCGGGGGATCTCTTCAGCTCAAGGAACCCTCTCGAACGTCGAATCGAGTGTACGTCTCGAGGCCCCCTTTCGAACGAGACCACCCCTGCATCGATAGCCCCGGGGTCTGGGAGTTACGGGCGGTTAAATTCGTGGTCGGGCGCCGACCGATCTGGCGATCCCAGGGGGCTACTGAGGCGCGGAGGGTGGCGTTCGAGAGGGCTCCTCGAGCTGAAGGGATCCCACAAATTTGGTGGAGATCCGCCGCCGCGTTCGCGAGATAATGACATCAGCCAACACTTTAACTTCAGTAAAGAGGTCTCTTGTTCAGGCTGCAGCATTCAAGCGTTGTCTTATTTGACCGTAAGTGCCCTGAGAAGTGGACTTCACGTGATATTCCGCCATGATTCCAGTTCCAAGGGAACGAACACATTACATTCAAAGGGCATTAAAGTGCGCAAGATGCGAATTTAAATTGTATTTATTTACAGTGGTATATTATGTCACTTCTCTAGTAAGTTTCGTCTGTGTGTGAAGACAGTAGCGCAAATCCGTGAATGAATGTTCAGAAGTGAAATAAACTTCAACGGAATAAAGTTGAATGGAATTGAAATAGTTAAATAAACTTCACCTTTACTGTTCAGTGCACTGATGTCAGACTCATTTTGGATAATAAAGTTTGTTAAATTGTTAAATGCCCTGCCTCCTTTACATATCTTTGTCACGTCATTATAAGTGTTTGATCACCACATTTGAGTGATCATTGCAATAAATGTGTTTATGTATATATATTCTGTTTATGTATATACTATAGTGTTCTATATATAGTACCAGTCAAAAGTTTGGACACAGGAATGGGAAAGTCTCTAAACTTTTGACTGGTATTGTACTATAAAACACACCAAGAATATCGGCCGTTATATCGATATCGGCCCATTTTTATGCCCTAATATCAGTATCGGCCCCCAAAAAAACCCATATCAGTCGGGCTCTAGAATTTACCACACATTTTACAAGATTAGATGTTTGTCAGTGGTGCTCAGGATCTGCAAATCATTCGCCATCGTCCTATCAGTCATCTCTCTTTACTCTGTTGCTGGTAAGTGAAATTGCAGTAGGCTACTGCTAGCATGCGGCTAACCATATGTCCCTTTAGTGGCTCCATAGAATGCGTTATTAGTCAATATAACAAACATTACATATATTATTTAAGATTGTTTCATTTTAATGTCTGATAAATTTAAGATTAAGATTCCTTGTGAAACGCATGTAAAACATTCTTTTGTCTATTAATAAAACCTAAAACTACAATCAATCATTTTTAATGCTACAAGTTAATTTAAGCGTCACAATACTATAATTTAAAACATGAAAAATAAATCTTCATACTGAGATTTACCAAAGATTACATTTAAGTGTTATTAAAGTTAGTAATTTAAAATATATAAATAATAATAGCATACATACATACATACATACATATATATATATATATATATTAGTGCTGTCAATCGATTGAAAAATTTAATCGCGTTAATCACAGTCATGGACTGTGATTAATCATGATTAATTACAAATTTAAAATACTAGGATTTACATGTTAATGTGTTGAAATTAAATGCATGACAAACTAGTTTAAGGAAACAGAACCTTTCACACTTCCGCCAGGTATGAGACATAATCCTTATTATTCTTTTATCATTATTCTTTTATTTTTATTCAACCATTATCAGTCTTTATACTGGTAATAAAACGTTTACCAAGCCACATCGCTTTAATCCAAGTATACATTTACCCAACTATTATCAAAAGTATTTCCAAATAAATATTACAACATTTTCTTGTGACCTTACATGAAGTATTATGACAAAATTATGAAGAATTGGACCTGTTCTGCAGGTGCATTAGCGCTAACATTAGCATCATGCTTCATAAGACAATTTATGAGATTAATAGTACACTTTTACTCAGAACTCACTTCAAACCACCATCGAGTGTTTGTAATAACTTCCTTTTGCAATCACGTGTGGAATTTGGTCGTTTACTGTTGTTAAAATATGCTCTTTATAGCCTTTTATATCGCTGCACAAATTAGCATTTCAGATGTACACATTCATCTCAAGAAAATCACATACAAACCATATCCTATTGTAATTGTGTGTTTATTATCTTATATAATCTATAGTGGCAGTTGTCATGTTTATTTCTGCTGTGTAAAAGCCTTAACATGTGCTCTGCTGAAACTCACGTTGTTTGTGATGTTAAGACCGCCTCTCCGTTCTTAAGTTGCCAGGAACACATTTCGAGTATAACACACATTAGTAAAAGGATCTATTTTCATTTTTATTTGTCTATATACACTTTGGGCGGCCGCTGTACATTATAAAAGTAACGTTAGCCCAAAAACCCGCGGCTCTGTAATATTTCCCGCGACTGTATTTTCAAAATCGCCCGTGACCAATTGTGCCGCTGCTCTGGCAACACTGTTTCACTGTACCCTCATCACACACTGATAGATAACCTTCAGCGCTGCGATGACGGGAAGTTGGGGTCAAACATTATCAAATGATTAATTTGCTTTAAAAAAATATTAACGCGTTAAATTTTTTTGATTAATCGCATGCGTTAACGCGTTAACGTTGACACCCCTAATATATATATATATATATATATATATATATATATAAACTGAGTGTTAGATAAATATACAATATTGATAAAAAAAGCTGATAATCCTCATGACATTCTTAAATATTATCCATGGACCTTCTTATTTCATGTTTTATCAAACCAACCTGTAAGTGCTGTCTGTCCACGAAGAGAAAGACGGACTGATTGGGGTTGTTCATAACCATCCCAGCCTTGTCCTTCCGAGCAACAGCATGCAAAAACTGCTTTTCATAGTCTCCATGGTGAAACTCGAACTTGGCCTGTAAACATTCAAAAGCAAATGTAACTACATTAAATTTGTAAATTGATTTCTATGCATCGTTCATGCCCATTGTGCAAATGGTGCATGTTGAATACCTGGTGTTAAGAGTTTGAACAAGCCCTTTTTATCAGAAATAACATATACATACCTGAACAGGCCTGAATGGTTCATGTTCAGCCCCTTTCCATCTGGAGAACAGGAGACAGACAATCTTCTCAATATCATTGCGGGGCCAAAGGATAAAGTCCATCTCCTGGGTACAACCTATCACATCCTGTGCAAATTTAGAAACATCATTGAGACACAAAAAGCAATGACCTTGAACGACATGATGACACATGGGTTTTTAGACAAGAAAGACCATTACGGTTGCAATACAGCTGACAGCAGCTTAATCTTCAACTGACAATGTCGAAAGTGACCCGCGTTCTGTGCCAACACTTACTCTTCGCATCGACTGGTAACGAGGCGCGTGTAACTGCACCACATCTTTCTGGAGAAGCTCTAAAGAACTCTCTAAGGAGTAGCTCGAATCCTTCACGCCTTTAAGGATATTTTCCTCATAGTTGTTGGTCATCACTGGTACCACCTCAGCTACTTCGAAGAGTGCAGACTTCTTTTTCTGTAAAAGTGGGGGGAAAAAATGAGAACAATCACAGGCAAACAGTCAATAATTTCTCAGTTTCATACAGAATCACTCAACATACCTTATCCTTAAATACAAAGGCAATGTAGATCTTGAAGTCAAACTGATCAGCCAGAGATTCTCGTTTCTTCCGTAGCTGGGCGCGGAGTCGGTTTCTTGTTTGATTCCGGCGAGAATTTGGGTCTCCCATTGTTACGGACAGTACTATTTTCCTTAAGCACTTTTTTTTTTTCGCTTTTTATTTCCTTGACAGTAGACTATGTGGTTTACAAACCCTTTTAAAAACTAAACAAGCTATAACCAAGCACTACCTGCAGTACATACTAATTTGAATTAAAGAACAAAGTGAAATCAAATCATTTTTGATCAATAGGGTAGTGCACTTGGGCCAAGTAAGTTTGCACTTGTCTAAGTTTTGATGTGTTACACCATTTTTAAAACAAACAATCAAGCCAAGGCTAAGTGTAAACTAAAAGAAACCACTCATATAACACGACCTGATCAATTAGTATTTTTTTCTTGTATGAGAAACTGTGTTGTATCACTGAATAAAGGACAGAAAACACAAATGCCTGCTACACTTAAAGCCCATACCGACAGTTTTGTGTTTGTGTGTGTGTGAGAGGGGACAGATCCCTGTCTTTAGATAAATAAATCTTGTTTAAAGTTATCTAAAAAGCTGACCAAGAGATTTGACTTTGGAAATTCTCTTCCAAGATTGACTCTTGCTTGCATCCATGTCTTTCAATAAACGGTTTCATAAAAGCACATCTGAATAACAGGTGAGAAAGACAACCATAGCAGAGAAATGCAGATGCCATGAGATCTTGGCACTGAGTAAGAACACAGAGTTTGCTGGACATCTTGGGATTTAAGGGCATAAAATGGGCCCACGAGCTCTCCTGCCACGGCTGAGTTTCATTGTGAGGCTTTTATTTTGTGGCTGGCTAGCAAACTAACGCTAGCTAAGCTGAATACACACACACCACCGACTAATAACCTGGTTGAAGGGAGCTACATCTCTTTTTTATCCAGTATGAGATCTAGGAGAGCATCCAAAGCTAGTATTCATCGATAAACCGACTGTTACATTTTGTTTTTTTGCCTGTTTTCTGTTTGTTATCGCGATGCTAGCAGAGACTGGCTTCGATGCGTGGCTGGCTAACTGGCTAACTATTGTTTCTCGTCATTTTTTTTTCTCGAGTTGTCTTCCAAGCCCGTTGCGATCCGAGCAAGTACTTCAAAACAATCCTAACACGTTTTAAAACACCGAGCCCAGTGCAAAAACTCGCCCCGGATGGATCGATCCTCGGCGGAGGTTTAGCGTGATGATCTCCCGTTTGTTTTCGAGCTTTTCCTCAGTCGTCACACACCCGTGTATGCCATGTCAAGATAAACTGACAAACCGACCGAAGTCCTCCGTTCTCTCAGGTAACAGACGGCGGCATCTGCATCGCGGTGGACCCATAATGATGGAAGGAAAGGGTGAAATGTCTTTCGAGCGATTCTTTCGACTGTTTCGGCCCTCTGATCTGCGTTTGTCTGGAAAATATCAAGCGCTCCTCGCTGAACAAACAACTCAAAATGGCCGATGCGCGTCACGCGGCTGTGCACATGTGACAGAGGAGCGCGCGCTGCTGTCAGCTGGATTTATATATGAAGGCCAGTGTTGTGACACATTTTGTTTAAACATCTGTAACTTACTGTTTTTTTTCACAATATATCTCAAACTTTTATATAATACTCCCTTATTTATAAAACAAAGAATTGATGTATTCATTCAGTTCTATTGTGAAAACTCCCATATTTGTCTGTTACAAATAAGTTATTACTTATCATGAAACTGTGTACATTCATGTCTAGCGCAAATATTGCTGTAAAAAAAGTAAAAACGGTAGGTGGGGTCGGTTGTAACGTAGATTCAATTATTAAAAGGTACTTAAAGTGCCAAAACACAGGATAGACAAGTTAATTGAGTGTAGATACATAATAAACAATGAATTTGTCAATCAATTCAATAAAATCGTATTGTCATTCGACTATAGTGTAATAAATAGTTAATATATATATATATATATATATATATATATATATATATATATATATATATATATATATATATACAGTACTTAATATACGCATAATTCAATTGTGCATAGTTCTTATTTTGAACACACAATATTTTACGAAGTGGATAGAAATTATAATATTCTATTAGTAAAATTAAATAGCACTTGAATTAAAAAAAAATCTCTTGGTTGGCTTTGTTTACGTCAGTCTCTATCCGCGCGAATTCCGGAGTCACGTGACGGTACAAAGGCAGTACTTAAGCCAGTGGCGCGCGCTTCACAGCTCTTCTTCAGAGTCGTGTGTTTATCGTGCAATATCTGTGAGTATCATCTTTGACTTTTTTGTTTTATGTTGGCTTTTGTTTAGTTGAGTTATTTGAGGCTTTCTGTTAATTTTTAAGAAATGGGAATGTGTTTTTAAATGTACAGTCTGTACGAGTGTTGCTCGATTCATTCAGCGTGTCTGGACACAAACAGAGGCCTACACAGCTTTTGATCTGGGCTTGTGATTTTTTTAGTAATACAAGTATAGAGTTTGTCTTAAAATTATATAGATGGCGAATGAGTGGATGATGTTAATCCACAGTTATGTTTTAGTTCTTTAAAACCTTTTGGGTATTAATTAACGTTATCACGTTAGCTGTTTAATTTGTAATCCACTGTGTGAAGATTCAGCTGCTGTGTAACGTGCTGTAACTTAATATAAAATGTCTTGGTAATCTATAGATGCAGTAACTTTTTATCTCTTTATTTGTAAGCTTATGGGGATTTCAACTACATATCTGTCTTAGCTTAACGTTTGCTGTGGTGAAAGCCATTAGCATATTTTGTTTCCAAGAAGAGAGCTGTAAAACCTGAGTTGAATCCAAAATTTGGTATTTTGGTAAAATCAATTTTGTAGGCTGAAAGACTATAAGTGTAGGGGAAGGAAAAAGAAATTCATTCCCAGTCAAAGTGACTGGAACGCAACATGACAAACTAATGAAATTCACTATTACTGAACTCTTTTCTAGGTGAAAACATGAGCTCCTTCAGAAGACCAAAGCATGCAGAGAATCCCTCTGAAAACATCAGGGTATGTGAGAACGTCTTACCCCAGGCTCCGTAGATGCAGTTCCTTCAATTACTGCTCAATACATGGATGTTTGCTGACCTAGTGTCCTGTTAGGTGATTGAATTAGTGGGTATTTCTAAGACTTTGGCAACACTCCCACAAACTGATTAATGTCCCATTAAAAGCTAGTCATTAGTGATTTTATTGTGGCCATGTAACAGTGTCTCCTAGTTATTATTTATGTCTGGGTTACTTAAAAAGTATTGTCAAAAAGGGAAAGTATGATGTCAACACATGCTTTTAACTTGATTAAGTTTCCCATTTAGGACAAACTGAACTCAGACCTTGCTCTGTTTTTAAATTTAATCATTGCCAATGTGTTGAAATCCACTAACTGTGCACTCTTCTGCCACCGTATTGTTTAAGTGAAAACATTAACCAACTCCAAACTTGCAGTTGGTCATAAGGAGACTTCTGTGGTGAGTTCCCACGGTAATTACAGGTTAAAGAATGTTGCAGTAAGATAATAATGCAAGCGGTCCAATCGCTGCCCGTGGGAATTGGAGGTGTTTACAGCATGCAGCTGATGTGTGGCCTGCCCCTTTCCCACGCTTGTTAGAACTGCCGATATGCTGAGTTGCTCAGATACCTTGCTTGTTGCCATCTCGTACTGACAGCTTAACGGGTGTAAGAGGAGAAGAATGACTGTTGAGGCAGGTGAATAGAGCCTGTTACTGTGTGCTTGGATAGTTGCTTAACTTTCATTCTCACCGAAATGAGCCCTTTTTTTTTTTTTTTTTTTGGACACTTTTTATATGACACTTGAGGACCCTGAGATTAAGTCTTTATTTTTCTTTTCTCAGAAGTTCCTTGTAGCACCAACATCTGGAGCAGGATCGGGGAGGAGGACGCTTCAGGTCCTTCAGCCGTCTGCGGTCAATAAGAACCTTGGCCGTATCATTGAGGTATGTTGCGGTGGTTGCCATTTTGGACGTTACAAAGCGTAAATTCTTTAGTTGAAGCTATGGTGTTAAAGACCGTCTCACCCTGTTTAGAATGGCAGAGCGGTTCCTAAAAGGAAGATGTGGAGCACTGAGCCGGTGAAGGGCTCAAAGCGGGTCAAAGTAGAGGTGGCTGTAAAATCCACAAGTCCTGAAGATGAAAACCAACCTGAGGGGGTCACACAAGAGGCCTATGAGCTCATGATCAAAGGTAAATGATCGCCTGTCCAGTTTGGACAAGTTGATTTGGATTTTCATTCATGCCAAAGCTGCACCTGTTAATACTGCCATGCAGTTAAATTGGTTTAATGTTTGCAATCTAAGGGTGACTGACCGTTCCTGTAACTTTGTATTGAATGGTCTCTCTTGTTTCTGTTCAGAAACTCCTGGGTCCTCCTACTGGAAGGAGGTAGCAGAAGAGAGGCGGAAAGCCCTGTTCAGTGTTCTCCAAGAGAATGAAAAGGTAAGTTAATCAATAGGTTATTTGCTTCTCACTATAGGGCTGATGAATAAGTAGTTCTATAGTAAAATGATTCATAGGTGGCTTTAACTTTGTTTTTTTTGGATTTTTTTTTTTTTTTTTTTTCCCTGCTTTCTTGTAGAAAGGTGCTTTTTATAATTAAGTTTCTTAATATCTTAGAATCACTGTGCTCTTCTTAATTTTTTTTTTTTTTTTTTTGATTAGAGATGTGGTGCCTGTGTCCACGTGTTTCTTAACTTTGTTTCAAAATTAGTTGCACAAAGACATTGAAGCCAAAGATGAACAGATTGCTCAGCTGAAGAGTGAAAATGATGAGTTACAGGAGCTGGCACAGCATGTCCAACACATGGCTGACATGATTGAAGTAAGTGCTCTGTGTATGGCTTTTAATCCACTTGAAGCCTGACGTCGCTGTTTCTAGGTCCAAATGGTTTAGAAGATGCCAAAAGAAAACCGACTGCTGCTCATGATTCTTACCTCCGTCTCCATACCGAATCTCAGCATATTTATATGAATACAATGTACTAAAACCAAAAGAGTTGTGTGTTGGTGGTTTGTTTGGTGTGGGTGTTGTGGGGTGGTTTTTTTTTTTTTGTTTTTTTTTTTGTTTTGTTTTGTTTTTTTTGTTTTTTTTTTATTTTTTTCTCATTCCCCCTTCCCTTGCTGCTTTGAAAAGTTGTGCACCGACAATAGTTGCATTTCCATTACCATTGAAGTTGCAAACTGAAAATACGCCCAATGTGATGGCGTCAATTTCGCAAAAACTCCCATATATCAGTTTTTACACTCGCATGTAGTAGTGGGTTTTTTTTTTTTATTTTTTTTTTTTTTTGGAAAGTGGAATATATATATATATATATATATATCTTTTTTAATACTGCATTTACAGTTCACATGGTGTACATAGAAGTCACATGATCATTCTTTAATGTACTACAACCTCCAAGAAACCCCTCATACGTTGCTGCTCTCAAGTATAAGGAGCTTTCCTTGCATTAATACCAGCTGCGCACGTTTCAGATGCAGCTCTTGCTAAAGATACATGCCTACTACGTCTCCTTCGATTTAAAAAAAAATAAATAAATGAATAAATTTATTAATAATAAAAATAATGGCTAGTGCAGTGGTTGTGATTTTATACGCAAACCTGCCAACATCTATCGCCATGACTTGTTGCGAAAGGAAAAAAATGTTTGTCACAACATTGGTTAATGGAAACTCCGTCGTTGCGCAATAGTTTTTTTTTAAATCCACATTTATAAAATCGCAAAACGTTTTGTGCAAATCGGTAATTTAAACACCGCTATTGTTGATTATCATTCCCGCAGGTCTGTGGAAACTACTAAAAATGCTGCATTATGCATGCCAGGCCAGTAGTTGGTGACGTAACTTTGTAAAGAAATACCAAGCATCTGCGCACATACCTATAGACTGAATGCGTAATGTGCATGAAGTCCCCTTTTTCAGAATTTCATGTTTTTGTAGTTTACACCGAGATGGCAGTATTGTTGGCTGTTGTATGGCTGTCAAGATTGTATTCCTGCTTTGACCACTTTTTGTTATTGCGTCACGACAAGTGGCTAGTGGCAATAGTGGGTGTAAACACCATTAGGGTGGGACTAGAGATTACAATTACCCACCTCAGTGTCCCTAATTGTCTCTTTGTATGTTTCAATGCTCTCAGAGATTAACCGGTAAAAGTCCAGACAGTCTAGAGGAGCTGCGTGAAATAGCCTTTGATGCTGAAGATGAGGAAGAGAAAGGTGTGGATCAGGAGGAACAACATGCTGATGAGAGCCAGGACAGTGTTGAACTGAGCACAGAACAGTCACATGACCATGATGTGCCACATAAGGATGACTCCACAACACAAGAAAGCTGAAATGATGCCTCCTGAAAAATATTGAACTGAAGAGAGCCATTATGGACCAGGTGTTTGGTTTTATTTTAATGTTTATCTTTGCTTTTGAGAACAGATATGCACCTTTTTTGTTTTATTTTACCCTTGCTGTAAATGAGCTTTTATTTTCAGTACCTGTAGTTAATGTGCATGTTCACCGCCAATGTACATATGTAAAATTGAATGCATACAATGGAAATAAACTCATATTTTGTACACATACTTTTTAATTGTTGACCTAACATGTGACCACTCTCAGTGTAAGTGCAGGCCTTCTGCTCATCTTCCTCATGCAAAGCATCTTGCTTCGAGCTCTGCTGGAATCCTAAGACCCTGAGAAGCTCCTGAGCGTAGTTTAATGGCCATCTCTCCCAGTCCAGACTTGCCAGTTTCTCCAGACTGGACTGCAGGGCCTCAGAGTCCTTGAGGTGGCAGATAATAGGGATGTTGTGGCAGCAGAGGATGTTGAGCAGGTAGCAGCTCCAGCGCTGTGATGTAAAGGAGAGTTTGCTGGTTGGAGATACGAACTCCAGCAGGGTGTCGGGGAGCCCAAGTGCTTGTGCCTTGTCTTGGTTGGCGACGTGGAGGTAGCAGATTGCACTTAGACCTTCTAGGACTCGAATGATGTGCTGATCTGTAAGGTCAGCTGTTTTCAGGAACTCCACCATAGTTGACATGTACTCGTCTGCTGCTTGAGCGGCATGTTCATAACCTCCTAAAAGAGTTTCGATAATTAGTAGGGTTTGTAACAGGAGAACCCTTTGCTGTGTTTCACCTGACATATTGACTTTATATTTTTTATTTTTCTCTCTATTCCATCGATGATCATTGTTACAAATAAGGTCAAGGATTTACTTACTGTAGAGTTCACGAAAGATGTCATGAGCATTGTAATCTTCGAGGCGGATGTAAACAGGGAAGTTTTTAAAACGAGTGGATTATTCATAAATTTGTATGACCTTAGGTACACTTTGTAGAAATAGGGAAATAAAAACGCGAGGACTACTAGCTCAGCGCTGAAAAGGGTCTGAGCTACATAAGGTCTGTAGTATGCAAATAAAAATCTAATTTCGTTCATACTGCCCATTACTCATACTATACTCTTTGAGTACTGCCATATTTAATTTTTGACAGTAATTAAAATGAGGCTGTGATTGAGGGATGCATGTACAGTGGGTTCACTGGATTGTACGGTCGACCAAAGGTATTTCCAGAGAGAAAAAAAAAAGGCTGTTGAGTAGCGAAAAAATTACGTAAACTTCGTTTTCAACCAAGTTAAATCCAGTATGTACTCAAATATGTTTTCAAAGCTAATGTAGTACCTATCAGAGTCTTTGAGAGCTACTAACTAGACAGTACTCGATTCCGGACCCAGCTAACGTTAATCACTTGCTTTGTTTTGAACGCATTGTTTGCAATGATTCACAGACTCCCTCATTAAGACCACCTGCTGGCGGTTTCAGTTTCATATTTAAAAATATCACTTCATTTCACAATAAAAAAGGTGTGGGACGCCATATAGACACTTTTTTCATCACCTGTGTAACTTAATATCCCTATGTCCCGAGCTGCGTCTGCTCTCGCTGCTATGGGCCGCTGTGTGCTCCGGATCAGCCGACCAGCCTTCAGGATCTTACTTCTGTGGCTTCTGTCCGGTTCTTCCCCACGGGAGGAAAAATAAGACTTAATGTAATTGTCGTAAAATGAGGAGAGGAACCGAATCATGCGTCTGCTGGTCTTGAAACGCTTTCAAAAAGCTTTTTTTCAAACCAGAACGATGTTTTCATTTCATTCAGCTCGTTATCGTGACATCATCCATTTAGTTCGTTTTCACAAAAGCCTTCATAAAATGCCTTTTACACAAACACAAAATACTCTGATGGTCTCCATTTGCTTCAGAAAAAACTGACTACATGAATTAATTTTTGTTGCCATTACTACTTGAAACTGGACTGTGAATTTCTAGTTCCCAGCATGCTTTGTCATGGACTGGATCATGAAATTACTGGAATCGTGTTATTTTGTTATACAAAATGTACATATTGTACTCTCATATTGTAAAACTTATGCACTACCGGCATTAAAAACAGCACAATGCAGTTATCTGATACATATAGTATGTAAAAATAAATTTTATTGCCACTTTCAGCAGAGGGAATACAGTAAACTCAAAAAAAAAACAAAAAAAAAAAATGAAACAGTGAGGGAACATTAGCATCGTGACATCAAGTGAAATCTGCTTTCATTGAAACAGTAGAAGCTAAAGCTATTGCAAGCTGTGCGTTCAAGCCCTGGACACATACAGTCACACGCTCACAAAACCATTACAACAACAGCTTTCCTATCAAGAAGGACATTAATTTACATTTTAATGAGGTTTGAACAATAAATGCAGTTGAATTTCACTGAGCTTCTGTCTGAGATGAATACAAGGCAATACATGTTAATTCAACCTTCTTTCTTTATATCTCTGTGCAAAGAAAGAAATTCTCAAGGAGTGATCATCAATGCCCAGGGTCAAATACTGTAACGGTGGTCATTAGCCAAACACAGCCATTCATTTCTGTGACTGAATACAGAAAACAGCAAAACAAAAGTAGTATTTTTGAATATCTGTTATAGATAATTCTGATAAATATAAACCACAAAACGGCCTTAAATATATTGACTTCTGTATCATTATGGCTTTAGGAGTTTGTGCGGTAAATGCCAAATAACATGTTAAAAGTTAAAAAACAATCTCACCAAAACATTTCAGTTGTGCTTGTGAGGCATATACTTCAGTAACCTTTCTGTCCTCAGTACATTCCTCAAAATGTGCTCTTTTGATGGATTTAAGCCCCTGCTCCGTACAATTCTCAATGTCATAGAAAATATTGCAAAAATAGGTTGGGTGATCTACAAAACTGCATTTTAATTGCAGCCATAAGCATAAATTCACATTTGAGAGCTTTAAAGATCAACACAGGGTGTGTAAACGTCACAAAGCGAGGCAAGCGTTTGGTTAGCAAAGAGTGTTTTCTCGGGTCAGGTGCATTAGCACACTGAAAAGACGTTTAGGAAAGGTTCCCTTGAGCACAAATACTGTGTAACTCCATGAATACACTGTTAAAAGATTATACTGATCAATAAAACATCTTTCGATATGTAAAATGCCAACTGATATATTAATTTAATATATATATATATATATATATATATATATATATATATATATATATATATATATATATATATATATAAAAATTAATAGTTGAATAGCCCCTCAATAATACCAAATCCTGACTGTACCTAATCATATTGTGAACACATATTTAGTACATCGTTAAAATAATCTGTTCTCAGTATTTAAAAAAAAAAAAAAAAAAAAAAACAACAACAAAAGGGTGAAATCAGCATCTTACCATTTATAGTGAAGAGAAATGAAAAAATAAATAAAACAAATGATATTACAGTCACGTGACTTGTAGTACAGTAACAATAGGCACAGAAGCGAGTTCGGATCACAGAGCAAATTTACTTCCAGTCTTAATTTACGTAGAAACCAAAAATTCACAGTATTGCATCACGCTTCTCTGAATGAATATAGTGTAAAAGTGCATTTTCAGATACTCTGACGGGCTCCAAACAGCGCTTGTTGTAAGATCCCATGTGCTCAGGCATTAGTACCATGTTAATGCAATTGTTCACTACAGGCTCCGTCCATAGATATATTTTCTCCTGACCAGTGAAGGCAAGCAAACAATGTATAAATCAGCAGTCCACTGTCCACGCCGGTTTTTAGTAGTCCATACGACTGGCTGGGTTTGAACAGCACACTTTAAATATTTCCTTTCCCAGAGGGTACAGAAATCTCACTTTGTCCAGGTCAAAAAACTCAAGCGGGGAGCATTAAAACAGTCCCTTATAATCCCTGAAATGGACCGGCACGTACAGAGGAAAAAATTAAAATAGGATTTGCTGTCTATTTACATGCCTCCAACAGTGCAATTGCAATCTGCATATAACTAACTTCCAATAATAACACTCTTATTGTTCAATCGGCAACAATGACTCATGACCACTGTGTAGCGAGTAGCAAACATCCTGCAGAAAAGGAGACTCGGTGATGAAGGTCTCAAGATGACCCTAAACCGAAGGCCAAGCTTCACTTTTCCCCTTGTTAGCAGGTGGTGTGTATTTCACATCTGAAGTGTGCAGGGTCGTGGGGGGGATAACGAGTCGTTTTTCTAAAATGAAGTGGTAACAGCGTTACCGCGGCGAGTCCCCAGCCGCACCATCTCCCTCGGCACTGTGTCCAACTGCTCGTATGCCAGCCGCCCGTCTTCACCTAAGAACAGAAACACAAACATGCTCTGTCAGCAAGGCCGTCCTTTGGGCGGTGCAACTGGTGCGGTCACAATACGACATTCGACATTTTTAAGACCTGCACAAATAAAACTGATACTATATGTCCACGGTGAACAGTCTTTTACATTAGTTAGCAACGGCGTGAGCCCCGTGCTTGGTGACCACGGAGGCCGACGCCTTATAAAGATTTGGGGCAGTCGTGGCCTAATGGATAGAGAGTTGGGCTTGTAACCCGAAGGTCGTGGGTTCGAGTCTCGGGTCCGGCAGGGAATACCACGACTGAGGTGAGACCCTTGAGCAAGGCACCAAACCCCCAACTGCTCCCCGGGCGCCGCAGCATTGGCTGCCCACTGCTCCAGGTGTATGTTCACTACTGTGTGTATGCACTTGGATGGGTTAAATGCAGAGCACAAATTCCAAGTATGGGTTACCATACTTGGCCACACACCACTTCCCTTTCCCTTTCCCTAGTTAAGCTGGGGGGTCAGTAAGAATTCTTTAGGAAATTATTCAGCAACAATGCATTAAATTGATCAAAAGTGATCTAAAAAATGGAATCCTGAAGTGCACTTTTTATGATGGATGGGTGCACTTTTTTTGGGCTTCAAACTCTCGATCCCCATTCACTGCCATTATAAAGCTTGGAAGAGCCAGGACATTTTTTAATATAACTCAGATTGTATTTGTCTGAAAGAAGAAAGTCTTATACACCTAGAACAGCTTAAAGGTCAGTAAATCAATGGGTAATTTTCATTTTTGGGTGAACTATCCCTTTGAGACTTGTTAAGGACTCATCGTGACCCTGGTGCAAGCATGCTTCTAAAAGTTAATCATACAGTTTCTCTCTTCTGGGAAAGCAGACCAAAAATATCAATCTACATAAACACATTTTTGTCTAATAAAATGCTGTCTAGAATGGGGTCTGAGTCAGATTTACACTAATTTGCAGAAAGAGCATAAACTGACTGAATTGACTAATAGTGCAGAGGATGCATCATTCGTGTGACTGGATGTTTTACCGAAAGTGAGGAGGGTTTCTATGGCAATCTGGCGGAGATCTTCATCTGCTGAGTCACACAGTAACACCACAGCATCAATGCTCTCCACAGCCTGAAAATAACCCCAGACAGACAGAGAGGCTTAATGAAAAGTCTTGTAAACAATCACAGATATGATTTAATCTTCAGTTCAAGTGACGTGTGATCCAATCAAAGAGTCAAACCGACCTGCAGGCAGCTCAAAGCGGCACATGCAGCTCTTGATCTGTCTACTTCTGATAAGGCTTGTGTGTAACAATCAACAGCCTGTTGAAGACAAACACACACAGAAAAGATTAACTACTTCATCACCTCCTGGTGTCCTCAAACAGCTTTACATCTATTTATGCACGCTGCTACTATGATGATCTAAATTAGCACTTTTAATTTTTCAATATCTAATCATATTTTTATGGTTTCTTTTTAATTCTTATTTTTTATTTCTTCATTTATATTATTATTTTATTTGTACCTAATTATTTATTATTTTATTTGTACCAGTCACGAGATATGCATCTAAGATTGTTTCCATCAGTTTTTATGCATTTTTCACAAAGTTTGAGGTCAAGATTTTGTTTTTTATTCAGCAAAGAAGCATTAAATTGATAAAAAAAAAAAGTTAATACAGACATTTATAATGTTACAAAATTTCTATTCTAAAATTTCTATTTTAAAATAAATGCTGTTCTTCAGAATTTCCCATTCATCAGTCCTGAATCCTGATTTTAAAAATGATGCTGAAAATTCAGCTTTGCATCACAGGAATAAATTACAATTTTAAATATATTCAAATAGAAAACAGTTATTTTAAATGATAAAAATATTTCACAATATTACTGTTTTTACTGTATTGATCAAAATAAATGCAGCCTCAAAGAGCTTTTTCAAAAGCATGAAAAAAAAAATGTTACCAACCTCAAACTTTTGAAATGTTAGTTTATGTATATTTAAACCCAGCTATAGACCAACTTATTAATCAACTCCACCAATAGCCAACCATGGGCTGTACAAGCCCAAAAGACTGACCTTTGACCTGAAGGGCTTGTGCGAGGCAGCAGAGGACAGGAAGGCTGTAACGGCCTTCATCACGTCAGGGTCATCAGAGGTCAGCAGCCCAGCCACGGCCCACAGGGTTTGAAGGCGGGGGTGGAGACACATGATGGACACTTCCTGTAGTTCCTTCACACAACGTTCTGCATCCCCACAGCTCAAGGCTTCTTCAAACATGACTGGTTTGGACACCAAAGAGACAGATTACACTATGCTAAAATTGTGATAATCTATAAAGCTTTAAACTCATTATTCAATAAAAACATCTTACCCTCTTTGGCTAAATCCAGCAGGTGTTGCTCCATGTCTATGACATCATGTTCAACAGTGTAGCGGTGAAACTGAAAAACAGTGAGGACATCCTGTGCCAGAGGGGACAGTGATGGACACAAGGAAGAGGCCAGCTCACTCCTGTCCATCATCTCATTCACCACCATCCTGATCACTGGACACACATGCAAACACAGGCAAATGAACGCTGATGTTACATTCACTGCTGATGGTTCCTCCTGCTGATTAATATTGTTGTTATTGTCCCTACCTGAGTCAGGAGAGTGAGGCAGAATCTGTTGCAGTGGTAAAGCAAAGCTGAGATGCATGTGCTTCAGCACTCGGTCCAGTGTAGTATGAAACAGACCACCACTGCAGTCGGACCATAGAGACATCAGCGCCGGATACTCCAGCAGCCCAGGCAACACTGTTAGGGAACCAAGAGAGGTTATTTCACTTCAAACACAACTTTTCACCACACCTTACAAGTGAACTGAGGAAATTTAGCAGTCATAAATATTTTGGTTACACTTTAAGGTGCTCTTGTTACAGTGTAATTATACATTTAAGTACTCAGTAATATTAATTATGCATATAATTATTCATAATTTATTGTTATTATAATAGTAAGTACATGTAATGTGTAACAAGGACACCTTAAAATAAAGTGTTACCAATATTTCTTAGCTGCCATGAAATTGCATTTTACATTATAACTGCAGGTAATTGTGTCACTTGTATTATAATTCCTTCATTTAACAAAGACCTCAGGACACATTGTTATTTTGTTCCTCACATTTTCATTTGGTGGCTTAATTTATGCAATATCACACATACATGTCATCACATGTTTGAAAAAAAATGTTTTATTTAAACAAAAACTTTTGAAATTATTATTATTATTAAATACTCTTTTAGTATTATAGCATTAGTACTATAGTAAATATAGTTTTTCTTTTTAAACACCATATACTGTAGGGTCTTTTTCCTTATATCCTCATGCTAAAACTGACTGTAAATCCATATTTTAAAGAATTTTTTTTTTTTTTTTCCTGGGCGAGTTTGCATCCCTAAAAAATAAATGTATGATAGCTAACTTTCCACTGTTAGGTAAACATTTGTCAGTCATTGTTTTGAAAAAACTTTGAGGATCAGAATATAATTTTTGCTATTTCATTTAAAGTATGTAAAAAGAAATAAAAAATTTCAATAACTTTTAATTTACTTTCCAAAATCATGATTACTTGCACTTGGTGAGTGTTAATTTCAGACCCTGATTACTAAAGTGCTAAAATAATGTTCTAGCAAAAACGTCTTTTGCACTAGTGTACCTATTCTGTCAGAGCCAAAATATACTTTTTAATAAAATAAATATTATGCTTAAACAGACAAAAATCTTTAAAAGCAAGCTTTGATGTACATGTGAGAAGTCACAGTAACATCAAAATTCTTCCACAAGGACTATTAAACATGAACACTTCACAACAAAATATTTAAGATATACTCACCATCCGATACTAAAATGCAGCTGCCTGGTCTATCAAAGTTTTTCTCACTGAGCTCCTCCAACAGAAGTGTTTGAATTGTTAGTTTGTGCAGGTATGTCTTGTGCTGCGACTGGCCTCCTCCTGAGGTCAACAACTGCATCCCATACATAGAGAAACTTCAGCATTTTATATTAAAAAACCAATGACATTTCAATCTGTTTATGCCGTAAATGTACTATTGACTGACCCATGTGACTGACACTATTGTTGAATCTGAGAAGGAGAAAATGAAGTTGTAAGGTGGAAAAGCAGAATCACCTGAATGAGATGACTGCAGTATTGTAGATGAACAACGATGGCCACGTCTAGGTTCTCGTTTCCTGTGGTGAGAGGCAAGGGACTGCCGGCCACACTGTTCCCCACACCAGTGTCCTCTGTGAGGGCTTCACTCAGGTGGCCTCTTGCTTCTGGATGTTGGCCTGACCTGTTGAACGTGCAAGACATATTGATATCACCAGAGGGCTCTACATTATCACAACTACTGAGGCCATGTTGTCAAGTTCCTCAGAGAAACCTGATCACCGAAGGGTTTAATGTCCAACTCACCCAATTCTCTCTGACTCCATGTCAAAGAAGACAGCACGTGAGAGGGTGGCAGCATCATCTCCTGTGTCATCGTCATCAAAGTCAGAGGTGTTGAGAAAGTCGAAACTTTCCAGAGCGTTTTCAACTGTCAAACTGAGGCTTGATGAACGGCTCCTATGGGCAGGTACCCGACACTGAGGAGAGACAACAAATTTCATTTAAGACTCAGATCAGAAGAGTCAAATCGAAGACAAGAAAGAGACCTGAAGAGGGTCTGAACGATTCAGACAGTGTAAGGGTTTTGCTCACACACAACAATTTTTTGCATCCACTTTGCTGCTTTTCAATCGTTTTCTACAGAGTCTTGCACATGACAGGATGTCCTAAAAATGTGATACTCAAAGTAAAAAAAAAATACTTTTTTGTATTCCACTGCCCCATGTCTCACCTTTTTAAACACAAAAACATGTTCTGTGTGAATGTAATGTGTAAACACGAGAGAGTGGCGTTCTAGCGGATGACGTAGGACGTAGGCGTAGCGTAGCAGAGGATTTCAATATAAGCGAAGAGGAGACTGGTTTTCCTTTGCTGTAAACAAAACTTGGTTCTCGCGAGACTTGCATATTCTCACCGGAGCTTATGCTACGCCTACATCCTACAACATCCGCTGGAACGTCACCCTCTCGTGAACGCACATACAACAGTTAGCGGAAACTAGAGATTACAGTTTATAAAGTTTTAAATATGGATATTTTTCTTACACAAACGCATAGATTCCCTTCATAAGGCCTTTATTAACCCCCCGGAGCCGTGTGGAGCACTTTTTATGATGGATGAATGCACTTTTTTGGGCTTCAAAATATCGACCACCATTCACTGCCATTATAAAGCTTGGAAGAGACAGGACAACTCTGATTGTATTCATCTAATAGAAGAAAGTCATATACACCTAAGATGGCTTGAGAGTGAGTAAATCATGGGGTAATTTTCATTTTTTGGTGAACTATTACTTTAACAACTGTTTAAAAAGTATGTTCTATATAGTATGAATGTAATCCAAACATACTACATTCGTCATGTCGCTATTGTCATGCGACCTACCACCGTCAGTTGCGTTGATTCAGTGGCATGCATTCACAACTCCTCTCCCATGACCTCATTGGATAGCAAAATATCTATCAGATGTACACTTAGAACAAAAATTAGTAGGTCATCCGGGGACTTCTGGCATACTGTTTTATGAATACTATGAATTTGGACATACTACTCTGTCCACATACTGTTTTTCACCTACTATATAGTAGGGAAATATTCAATTTCGAATGCAGCCTTGATCTCAAGACCAAGAGTCCAAATGCTCCTGAATCCATGACAAGTCCAATACCATGAAAATATGGTCTTGAAATTGTACTCAAGGCAGACTCAAGACCAAATCCACCCTCAAGTCTTACAAAACTGTAGATTATCTAAACCCTAGACCTAAATAACAATGGTTCTTTGCTACCAAAGTTCATGCTAATCAAATGAACCAAGCTTCAAGGTCAAACAAACTCAGGTATGCATCAAAATTTCAACATTAACTCTTCTAACTGAAGACCACAGAGAACTCATTCACCTTAAGCAGGTCTTCAAGTCTCATGACCTCCTGCTCCAAGTCCTGCAGCTCCCCGCAGCGCTGGCCTAAGCTCTCCAGCCGCAGGAGCAGGGACTGAATGGCCTCCTCCAGGCTGCTCTCCTGGAAGGTCTTGCTGCTCTCTCCAGACCAGCTCACAGTTCCGGCCTCGGGCAGTATGTCAGAGGAGGTGAGCCTCCTCACCAGCTGCCTGGTCAGACTGCCTTCCTCCCCGTCCAGCTCCACTGGCTTCAGCTCCAGGGCTTCATCAGGCATGTTGGGCTCCAGGAACACCACATCCTCTGGTCCCACCCCAGACAGCTGACTCTCGGAGCACAGTGAGTGGGCTGCCGAGCCTGTGCCATGCCCCTGGACCTCAGTCTGGTCCCACTCCAGGTCTGGATCGCTGACGCTGATACTGCCGCAGTCTTCCTCCACACACTCCTCCTCAACCGGCTGGTCCTCAGAGGGTGGAGCCACTTCAGAGGGAGGGTCCATCTCAGGGGGTGTGACCGTGATCTCAGGGTTTGACTGGATGGGGGCGGGGCTTGAGGTGGGTGTGTCAGAGAAGGTAAAGGACAGACGCTTGCATTCGGCCACACCGCAGCCTCCGTTCTCAAAGACGTCGTCTGGTAAAGTAGACTGTTTGATGGAAAGAGAATACAAATATGGTAAATATGGCTCCCTGATGTCATTTATACTTATCAGCACTATTAACTAAATAGTTTTATTAATCTAAAGATGAAAACAGTACTTTCTGTCTAAAAGTCCAGAACACTAAAGAGCAGAAATGCAAAGAAAGACTTCCATGAAACTGTTTAACACAGGGATTCCCAAATGTTTTGTTTTGAAACATTGACCTGAAGTTAATAATAATATATTTTAACAACACATTTTGCATGTTTTCATTTTTCTATTACATACACCACTATTCAAATGTTTGGGGTTTTTTTCTATCAATGAAATTGACAGAATGGATGCATTAAATTCATCAAATGTGACAGTAAAAATGTTGTTACAAAAGATTTCTATTTCAAATGCTGTTCTTTTACACTTTCTATTCATCATAAAACCATGACAAAAACACTGCTGTTTCTTAAGAAGCCAATCAGAATATCAGAATGATTTCTGAAGGATCATGTGACACTGAAGACTAGAGTAATGATGCTGAAAATTCAGCTTTGCCACCACAGGAATAAATGACACAATATTACTGGTTTTACTTTATTTTTGATCAAATATAGTCTTGGTGAGCAGAAGAGACTTCTTGCAAAAACTTAGGAACGTTAGTGTATATTCTGTAATAAAATATTTCATCTTTTTTAGTATGTCTTCTTTTTTTCTTTTTTTTAAAAATATTGTTTATTTTAAAATGAAATAAAATAGCTTTTCATCAACTCAGGAACCCCCAGCAGCAGTTCCTTCTTTTGGGAAACCCTAGTTTATCCAAATGTTCTTTCCAGAAAGCTGGGGTGGGACATCCCACAGTCTGTTCATTGACCATCAGATACATACTACCCTTAAAACTGGAAAGTAATTGTGAAAACTACAACATCCTTTGTTTAAAATAAACTAGGTTGATATTTTGTGCACTTGTGATTTGTCATTTCATCGTAGGTAGGGGGTTCTTGGTCAGATTTTCATTTACTGTAATTGAACAAAAATTTCTATATGCTCCTGTGGATAAGATTAGTCAATATTTTAAGTCCATCTTCCTGGAAAAAAATGTCTGCTAAATGTTTGTTTTGTGATTTGCACACAAAAGGACTCAAAGCTAACATGAACTCTCTTTCTTTTCTTTGTTAAGGCTCCCATTAGGGGTCGCCCCAGTGCAATTATCTGCACAAAAGCTAACATGAACCAAAAGCCACAATTTTTATTTCATGGGGTCTTTAAACATCTAATATTACAGTTTGGAAAAGTGTATGTGTGAATGTGACTGAGAAGAAACGTGTGTGTTTGAGTGTGATAAAAGCAGAAAACGCAAGCAAAGGAAAGAGCAACACACAGATGTTCACTCAGAAGGGCAGGGCACATAGTGACCTGACTCACGTAGACTTCCAGACTGGACCTTGAGCGAGGTCTCAGAGCAGCCAGATCGGCAAAAGAGCGACTGCGTCTGAATTTCTCTAAGAGCGTCTCTCTGAGCGTGTGCAAGAACGAGAGACGCTGACCTTCCCACCGCCTAGGATGCCACTTCTTTGCCATCAACACACACACACGTAAACACAACAGCCATGATGCACATGGTGCCACAGGGTGAATACAATTCATTAGACACAACAGCACAGACTAAACATAAACATTCACACAAGATGCAAGTGCTTTCATATTCAATAATACACACAAAATCATAAACACTGAACCCAGAACAGCTAGCCAGACTCAGTAGTGTTATATTTAGTTTAGTATTCAGCAGTTAAGGTGGGAAATGTGACAGTGTGATCTAACACCTGATTTCAAAACCTCAGTATCCTGTATGATACTGTATGTTACCCTTGTGAAAAAGAAGTGCACTTTACTATATTGAATGTGCACTTCAGATATTATAATTAAACTATTTAAAAAACTGTAATTGCAGATAATATAATATTAATGAAATAAAAGGCCACTTAAGTCTACGAGAGAGTTTACACTTTCATTATTATATTTCTTAACACATTTTTAAAAAGTGCACTCTGTAATAATGTTAAGTAAAAAGCTTTACTTTAAAAGTACATTTTAAATCATGTTTTAATTCTTAGTACTTGATTATATTTTTAATTTTAGTGTTTTGATATTACATTTAAATCTAGTATATTTTAAATCTTCTAAATGGCAAATTTATCATTACAAATGTGTAATTACAAATATATTTCATTAAATACATAGAAGATTCTACAAAAATGACATCAAAGTATATTATAGTTTACCATAACTGCTTGTCAGCACATTAACAGTACACTTTAAAGACGACATGTCAAAGACAATATAGGTAATTATGAAATTTCATATAAAGTTTCATTTAATATAAATTTAAACTATATTACATTTTCATTTACTTTTAAACAACATGCAACTAATTGTCTGAAAACATTTAGTTCACACTTAAGTATATTATTTTACTTCTGCACTCATTTTAATAGTATGCTAAAGTGTACTTCTTTTCACAAAGGCAGGGTTTAAGTGTGTAATGATGCAGCTGCAAATCAAGCTTATGGGTTTATGGGCATGGTGATAGAAGCAGGACTTAAACAGAAATGAGAGGATTTTTCAGAAGTGCACTCACAAAGAAAGACGTGTCCTGGAAAGTGGGCGTCTCGGGTGTGCCTTGGCTGTACACTGAAACTCGTCTCTGAAGGGCGGTAGCTTTACTCACATTTCCTGAGGACAGTGTCAGATCCTCCACGTCAAACGGACTGTAAAAACAAGACAGATATACATTCATTCATGTACAGCAATCTAATATCATACAAAAGTATTTAAAGAATGAAAACACTATGATTTATAAGCCCCATTAATCGTTAGGCAGAAGTAATTCAGTGTGACTTCCATGACTGTCCTGAGGAGGGCAGTGTATATCATCACTTTCATTTACTGTGGCTAAATGCACTGAAACTCCACACTTCTTATCTTGTTTTATTAGATAACGTCACTTACAACCAGGCGACCTCCAGGTTAAGTTTAATGGTTCCCAGGTCGTTGACGTCTACAGCTACCACCTGAGGCATAGCGGTGAACAGGTCCTTGGTTTCACAGATCACACTACCCACTAAGATGTGAGTGGCCAACCCCTTTAACTCTGTCACCTAGTACAATAAAGGTAATGAATTGAGAAATGTCAATTCAGAAATGTTTAATTCAAGATAAATGCATAGCTTTCTTCATAAGAATATGTTTTTCTTGCATTCATAAAGGATGTCACCAAATATTCAAGATTGAGGGGACAAAATGTAACATTTTAGGAATCAATGTTGATCAATATTAAGGGGACGTGTCTTTTTGAATGTCCATGGTGATTACAACCCAGTCTGTCATTGTTGTTACATTGGGGCTCTTTCATGGACGACTGTGTGGATTGAAGCCCACCTTGATGTTGATGAGGTCTGTAATGAGGGGCATGAAAATCATCTCCTCTCCATCCCAACTTTGCTTGGAGTTCGTTTCGATCTTCCCCTTCAGTTTCCACCGCTGTCGGCCGTATCTCATGAAAATCTGCCAGAAAAAGAAAGAGAGAGTCAAAAACAACACGAGTTCACATAATTGTTAATAGAGCAGTAAAGCAATGGGAGTTTTCAGTGTTTAGTTTTATACAGCCTTACAAAATCTAACTGGGTTTGGAGGGTGTGTGTACTTGTGGATCAGAAGAGAAAACGTTGCTAGGAGAGCTGTGATTACGAATGAACTGGATGTACTTGGCAGAACAGCAGGCAATTACTACAAGCGTTTAGTAACTTGATAGAAGACAGACGCATCTGGCTTTATTACAAGAAAAAAATGTATGAAACTCAGTATGTTCTGAAAGAGTCCGTTTTCTGGTTTTTCAAACAACTCACCTCATACTGATCACCGGGACAAAGCCTGGCAAAACCAGCCAATCCTGAGACAGGGAGCAAAGGAGTTGAAAAGTTTGTTATTGAAATACAACAAATATTTAATAGATTTGTTTCCACATTTTTGTGCAAAAATTCTGTACCTTTCATTTTGATATGAAACTCCCCCAACAGGTTCTCCAGCTCAGCCTCAAAAGTGCTCATGTTCTGTGGAGACAGAAACACTTTAATATGAATGACGGGTGAAATGAGATATTGATTGGCCATAAACATTTCTTACTGGTAACATTTCAGTTTAGGGACCAATTCTCTCTATTAACTAGTTGCTTATTAGCATCCCTATTATTAACATATTGACTGTTTATTACTTATAAACCACATTCTGCATGACCATATTCTACATCCCTAATCCTACCCAATTACTAAACTTAACAACTACCTTACTAACTATTAATAAACAGCAAATTAGGAGTTTATTGGGCAAATTAGGAGTTTATTGAGTGTATTGAGGCATAAGTCATAGTTAATGGTTTGTTAATAGCGAGAATTGGACTTTGAAATAAAAAGTGACCGAAATATTCTTACTAAACAGTAATCTGCATTATTGTTATTAAATAAATAAAAAAGGATATATTATATATTTATTATATATAATGTAATTATTGTAGGCAGTTTGTTTGCATATATAATATATAATTGTAATTATAGTAAATGTAACTGTAGCAAAAGTTTGAAGACAAATCGTGATTTTGTTCCTCATATTTTAGTTGTTTATTGCAAGAAATATTTCATGTACACTACCGGTTACCGTTTTTACTGTTTACCGTTTGTTTTTGAAAGAAGCCTTTAATGCTCACCAAAGCTGAATTTATTTGATCAAAATACAGTAAAACCAATAAAATTGTGAAATATTATTAGAATTTAATTTTATTCATATATTTTAAAATAGAATTTATTCATGTTATGGCTGAATTTCATTTCTTCTTAATAGTAATGTTAAAAAAAGAGCTGTGCTGTTTTATATTTTTTGTAGAAAGTGATATATTCTTTTCAGGATTTTTTTTTTTTCAGGATTCTTTGATGAATAAAAAACAGTATTTTTTTTAAAAAATAGAAATCTTTTATAACATTTTATAACATTTTTATCAATTTAATATTTCCTTGCTCAATAAAAGTAAAAGTAAATAATTTTTGACTGTTGCATCATGTCTGGCATTACTAAGACGCGGTGTCAAAAATAGTTAAACCTTTAAAAGCTCATTTCAAGACCTGTATGTCTTATGTAAATGCCCTCTCGGAAACAGTTGAACCTGAAACCAGCCTAATTACACAGACCAATTAGTCAATTAGTCATTCAGAAAATCAACACTCTACTTGATTTAAAATATGTACCCTGCTGCAGCGTGAACATTACGATAAAAAAATGGCCAACTGGTCAGACAAACAAGCATTAATAATGTACCTCTGTATACTCTTTGTATCTGCGGTTGACCTCCGCCAGGCTCTCACGTGTGCCTTTAGTGGAGGGTGAAGCTGTGAAGGCCTGTTTCATCTTACTGGCGCCATCACGCAACCTTCTCTGAATACAAAAGCCCTCGTACAACTCATCGACCTGTAAAAACACACACGCAGCATTAGCACAAAGACTTATATTACACAAAAGCAGCACTGCACACACTCACGCATGCTAACGCTCACTAAAGATTGCATAAATGCTAGCTTTGATGTCTAAAGTGCTAGCATACATCATTACAGAGCCCTGGGGGTCCTCATTCAGCACAGAAACGTGGCTTTTACAATCTACTGTATCGTTCTGTCAGCACAATAGAGCGGCGTACTGTATCGAACGCTAAAAATGTATTTGAACACTTCAAAAGCAAACACAAAATGATGTGGCTCAACAGCCCTCGGGACAATACTAATGCCATACTTCTGTGACAGACGAGCAGCTCGGAGCCACGGCCTTTATCATGGAAATGCACATTTAGCACATTCACGACTCCGTAAACACTGGCTGGCTCAAATTAGCTATGCTAATCCTACCAGCGCCGAAGAGAGAGTGATTGAGGGGGATGGAGAGATAGCAAGAGGGGCAAAATAAGGATGCGGAGATGGACCGAGAGTGACAGAAACAAGTAAGCCGAAAGGGCCAGCAAGAACAGAGAATGATGGGGGAGAGAATATTATATATATATATATATATATATATATATATATATATATATATATATATATATATATATATATATATATACACACAGTATATATTACAGCTGTTGATGTGTTATTCCATTAATGTTTTTTAAGCTGTTGGAAGCTTTTATTCAACTTGACTTTAAAACTGTTTCTGTTAGACCTGACTTGAACTGACTGTTCCTAGTGGAGCAGCGGTTTGTGAGTTAGTGAGACACTCTTTAACGGCAATTTATTTATAAAACAAAACAGAAAGCGGACTTTTTAATATTCCTGAAAGAACTCTTCCGCTCACCAAGGCTGTATTTATTTGATCAAATATACATTAAATACAATAATATTGTTAAATATTATTACACATTAAAATAACTGCTTTCTGTTTTGATATATTGTAAAATGTAATTTATTCCTGTGTTGCAAAGCTGAATTTTCAGCATCATTACTCCAGTCTTCAGTGTCACATGATCCTTCAGAAATCATTCGAATATACTAATTTCCTGCTCAAGGAACATTTCTTATTATTATCAATGTTGAAACCAGTTGTGCTGCTTAATACAATAAATTTTTCAGGATTCTTTGATGAATAGGAGTTTCAAAAATAACTTTTATTTGAAATATAAATCTTTAGTAACATTATAAAAATCTTTACTGTCACTTTTGATTAATTTAATGCATCCTGCAGAATAAAAGTATTACTTTACTCAATAAAAAAATGAACAGCAGTGTATAAAAAATTAAATCAGTTGTACTCTTTGGATGGCAGCTGCCGTTTATGGAATTATTAATGCGGTTAATGCGAAGCCCATAAAGTGCAGGGAAAGTTCTTTTATTATTTAATTATTGCTTATTTGTAATGAGTTCCAGTGCATTTTGATTCAGTTTCAGTAAATACAGAATACAGAATGTGTTTTTGTGGTAATGAGATGAGAATGCTCATTACCTCATTTGTTTCATGAGTGTTAACAAGCAAGCTGCCTACATAGGGATTGAAATTAACTTTTTCACTCATCAGCCAATTTGGCTGCTAAATTTTTAAGTTACCGGCCATTCATAACGTCTACTAGCCAAAAAAACAACAACAAAAACATTTTAAAAAATACAAAAACCCCCGGATATAAACCAACAGCCTGAGGCTGTCTACACTGGACATGACAAAGAGACCATTGCAAATAATTCTGTGTCACTACTAAGGGTGTGCGATATTGACAAAAAAAAAAAAAATAATAATATCTCAATATTTTCTGGGATTTTATCGATAAAGATAATTAGACGATATTTTGCTGAGTGTGTTATTGTGCTGATATCTTAAGGACTACCGTGAACAGCTAACTCTTAAAGTTTTTGATATTCTTCATATTCTGTGTGGTGGTCAGTTCACAGCAGTGATAGAAATGAATCTTTTCCAATAAGTTTAAATTGATTTTAACCTTTTATGGGCATTTTTACCTTTATAAAGCCATTTTTTTCTAAAAGTGTGCATCATCTTTTGAGTCAAATTCTTACATTTAATCAATCAATTATAATAATAATACATTTAGGCTGTTACAAAACAAATGAAATCAGTATCAAGAAAATTCATCTTTGCAGAAGTTTATGGCATTTAGATGTATTTTAGATGTATATTTAGATGTTAATGCAGCTTAGCGGGACATGGAATGCTTTAACCTGCAGTTACAATTGCATAAATAAAGTTTTGATATTTTAAACATGAAAAGATACTTTAAATGTGAAATTAAAATCGCCAGCAGGTGGCAGCAAGTCACTGTTAATAAGTGAGTCATTGCGATTGAACCGAATCATTTAAACGGTTGATTCATTCAGGAACGAAACACTGTCATGTTGCTCAGAGACGCAAAACAGCGCTGTGGCTGTGTTTAGAATGTTTTTTGTTGGCGAAATAGAGCAAAAACAGGCAATATGGTGTCTAAAACATAAGTCTCTTGATATTAACTTTGTTTATTGAACTGTTGTATAAAATCAATATCACATTTGTAACCATACTGATTTTTTAAGAAAAAACGGCACTCTTCGTGTGATATTGATTAACTATATGAATGGATATAAATATATACATTTTCTGCCCCCTTATCTTGAATTATGTGATCATTCTTAATGCATATTAATAGACTGAATCATGCAATGAAAGAACGCAGTCTAAATGCGCATGTGCACTAGTTAGTCTAACCAGACTTCATCACGTAGTCACATATGAGTGCACTTTGTAGGTGTGTTTTGTTTGGTTTTTGCAATATACTCAATGTCATGATATCTCACGAGTTCAGTTTTTGCGCTAAACCTGTGCAGATTTGGCTTGCATGAACTTCCCCAAGAAATTAATGAGTGAACATAACTTATGAAAAGTAACCCACCATATTGGCTAATGATTTGACGACGTTACCCGCCACAGCTGATATATATATTTATTTATTTATATATACACAGTCAAACCAAAAATTATTCAGACACCAGATATAATTTTTGATATTTTTTTACTAGTGGGTGCAGGACACTACAGTTCATTTATGTAAGTGAGGATAGCAAAATAAAGTAAACTGTGACAAGAAAACTCTTCATACAGTGGACTACCAGTAAAACTGATACAAATTTGGGACCAAAATTTATTCAGACACTTTGACCTGACCATGTTTTGCTTAAGTGTTTTTTCTTTAATTGCTAATGCGACCTTTTTACACCAAAGACTGAACAAAATTAAGCATTGCTTGGTAATTGGTTGACCTAAATTGGCAATGTCTAATTGTGTACCTAAATTTAACAGCTGACAGCTGACAGCTATTCAACCTAATTCATTATACCTTTCTATCAAAGTTATCTGACATTATCAAGATGAATTTGTTCTGAGACAGTTTAACTCTGAGTTCAAGTTTTGGTTTGACTGTATGTATATGTATATGTATATATGTGTGTGTGTGTGTGTGTGTGTGTATATATATATATATATATATATATATATATATATATATATATATATATATATATATATATATATATATATATACACACACACACACACACACACACAAATGTAATGTATGTCACCATGTTGATTGCTGATGCATTATTTACTTTATTTATTTGACTGAAAAAAAAAAAAAACATTGAAATGTGGCATCCAACTTGCTAACAAATTGCTCGCCTGACAAATCACTTTTAATCATCAGTCTGAATCATGGACTGAATTAATCTGACATCTCACTGAATCAACTCGCTCACTCACTAAATGACACATTATTATTAACGTCTGACTCAACTCAAGCAGAGAACAGTTACTAAGAGCCATGTTCAAAATAGGTACATTTAAGTAAGTGAAGTTATTGAAACTTAAATCTGTTTATACCAAGTACAAGTTAATAGTGTAGCAGAAGTTTAAGAGTTTTGTTATAATGGTATTTTAATCAAAAGCAATTATATGTTGGAGAAAATAGAATTGTTAATGTTTAGCAAGATATTTTTCAGGTTTGAGGGGGGTTGGAAATACAAAATCTTGTAGGGAACCCTGCTGTGATGCCAAGGATGTGCCCTACTGAGTGCCACTCTGCGAGGAAGTCTGTACGAAGATTTTCTCCATAACGTACAGATTTCTCCTCTTATTGGAGAAAACAAAACATGTCAAGATACTAAATCAAAAGGAAATATTCAAACACATGCAGCGAGGGACGTGAAATATTGATGCAGGGCTTTTTGAAGTCTCTCATTAAGGGGAAAGGGTGAGAAACGGGACAATCTAACCCAATTAGTGTATGTGGATGGGGTATATTAACTGTGCGTATGATGGATGTGCATGTGTGCTATGATGTGTGGGGGCTGCTCATGATAAACAAGCATACATTAGACAAACAGTTAGCTGTGCGCATGTGGGGATAGAGTGTCTGGACGGTGGTCCTGTGGGTTTAATTACACTGGGAGGAAAGACCCCACCCAAGTCTGGAGAACCGCACCGCGTACCACACATATACACATGCTACTGTCACCAATCGCAGCCCTAATGTGGTACACAGCTGCCTGTTTATTTGGCTTCATAAAACCCCTTGTCTGACTCCTCTCATCTGCCATAGCAGCTAAGCAGCATGGGAAATGAATCACCATAACCGCCCCCAGCCCGGTCCATTCTGCCTGTCGGGTGGGGTCTGATGGGTGAATTTTTATGAGCTGCATTTTGACAATAAATAAGCCTTTGGAAAAAAACTGTTTTTCTTAACTCTAGCTATCAGCCCAGTGACTAATTTAAATGAAATTTCCATACAATGAAAACACTCTGTAACAACGGACTTTGAAGCTCCAACAAGAACAAAAAGCACCGTAAAGGCACCATGAAATAGTCTACACAACTCATTTTAAAATGACACATTTTGGCAGAATCAAACCCCCAAACTTAGCATTTTTAGTGCCCCGGTAGTTAGATGTAACGTCTTCTGAGGCTATATGATAGATTCCTATGAGAAAAAGACCAAAATTTAAAGCGATAGCTCACCCAAAAATGAAAATTTGTGATTCATTCAAATCATTATTTACTCACCCTAATGTCGTTCCAAACCCATAAGTCTTTCATTCATCTCCAAAACACAAATTAAGACATTTTAATGAAACACAAGAGATTTCTGTCGTTCCATCAAAAGTCCATTCCACCAAAACTTTGGTGGAGACATTTCAAAGACATAAAATTCACAAAGAAATAAATGAATCCCTTTAAATTGAACAGTTTAAAACCAAAACAAATTTAATTTAGACTTTTATTCACATAAACAAACATTTATTCATATTTACTATATGAGCATTGATCGACGCACATATATAAAGCACATCAAACATGGCAAATGTAAGATCAAACATGCTTGATGCACAAGAACCAATGAGATTTTTCTGTAACATTAGCAGATATGGCTGAGCTTCCGTTTACCATGTTTGATGAGCTCTATGAATGTTTTATGAACTTTCTGAAGCATGAAAGTTTTAGCAGAATGGACTTTTTTCATTAAAAAAAAATCTTCTTTTGTGTTCCAAAGATAAACATAAGTCTTATGTGTTTGGAACGACATGAGGGTGAGTAAATGACAACAGAATTTTGAACTATCCCTTTAAGTCATTATTCACTAAAAAGATTTCCTTCATCAAATCTCTTTGGCACTTCTGCATATTCAATAATCATGCCGCAACACAACTGATTATGTGACAACAAATAAGCTAGAACCAATCATTATTGTCATAGTGAGTGTTTATTTGAAGACATTGTGTGAATATTTGATTGTAAATGAAATTTGAGAGCTCGTGTTATCCACAGGACACACAATGTCGTCCAACCAATTCTCAACATCTTCTCAAAATTACCAAAGGTATCCATGGAATAAGTCTAAACAGGAGTGACTCGTGACTAACAGGATGGTGTGCCGCTCAGGTTAGCTGTGGCTGTCAGCAGAGGGTTTGGCAGAGCTTTGTGTTTGTTTGATACGGCCACAGCAGAAAGAAAGTACTGAGCCATTACAATCGGCTGAGGCTCTGCCAGACTGATATTGTCTCAGTTAAATATTCATGTACACTCTGTGACCGCTTTCCATCTCATTTGCTGTGCCCACAGCATTTGTTCTCACAGGCAGTGCCCGTGGCGACACAAACAATCAGGCCTGCAGTGACTGCCGCAGTATGACCACTTCCTCTGAGCAAACGTCTGAATTTCATGATATAGATAGGTCAGTGAAAAATAAGAGTGTCTACAACAAAGAAAAGGCAGATTTAAATCATTTTTAAAAGATTCCAAGTTCTTAGAAATGAGCTCTTTGTATTCATTATAAAAACTTTTATACTGTTTTCAAGAAAAGTTAAAATATATGTCTAAAGTATATAATATAATATAATAGTAATATAATAGTTACATATGAGTATTTATATAAAATGACATATAGGCTATAGATGTAATTAAGTCCTAAATAAGTGTGTCAGAAAAGCACTGTAAAGTTCAGAAACTTTCATTTAATTGGAATTAACATCCAATTAAGTGTCTGAAAACATTACATTCAGTTCACACTTCAGATTATTCTTTTACATTACATTATTTCCATAAGTAGTCTTTTTAAAAGTATGTTAAAGTGTGCTTCTTTTTCACAAGGGTACATAGGACAAGCACTTTGTATAATATAATATAATATAATATAATATAATATAATATAATATATAATAATGTTTTAGTGTATTAATGGTGTGGTGTGTAGGAGTGTGTTGGTGTTGAAAATGATGCAACTGGGGCAAACTGAGTGACACACCCAGATAAGCATTTCTGAAAACAGTCGTTCCCGCTGGGAGAGCTTTTGATCTACTTGGGCACGACTTCTTTTTGGTTGACAGCAGAGGTCCAAGGCGGGACTCAACCCAGCCATGCGTGCGTGTGAGCAGCTGTTTTTCAGCCTTCTGTCCATCGCAAGTGTGCAGTTTCGGATTAGGCCTACTGAGTCAAATAACAAGCCAAGAATACACAGCTGTCCACACAAACCGCAAAAACAACAGAAGGAACGAGACCAAGAGTGCACACATGCATGGCATATTAATATGCATCACTGTACAATGAGGATATTTAAATGGAACCTCTTAAGTTACTTAAAAACCTCTTAAGTTACAGGCATGTATCAGCTGTGATCAGAGGATTTATACCCCTACTCAGAGGGGATTCCAGACTGATTAAACAGAGATTAAACCTACAATAATTCACCCACATCAAACATCTTTGGGGTCCAAAGCCAGATCATAAACTGCAAGCCTTTTGAAACTTCCTGTTGCTGTTGCCTAACTTCCTATGGGCAAGCAGGACAACTAGGGTTGTGATAAAGTTGATTTTTAAAAGCACAAACCCCTGCTGTGAGTCTGAGGCTATTATCAATGTCATTTCTGTGAGAGACATATAAAATAATGATATAATTATAGACATTAGTTTTCCTACAGCTATTACTGGCCTCTTTACTCACAGCTCTCACAGATCAATGTGCTGGATATTATTCTGCTGATGTCTTTCAACAGAAGATATGGAACTAAAATAAAAAAGTCAGAGCCATTGGCTGCTTTAAAAGGGGAAGGAATAAAGGACTCAACCTATTAGGAATTAACTTCTTAGAGATGGTTGCTGTGCTCTAGGATGCTAATGGACTAACAGTAATTATTGACTGTCAACACATTTAAACCCTCTCTGAGAAGTTGGGCATCTGAAATCATCCCCTTTAATGCATCGCCTCTACAGGCATCAAAGTCCTCCAACAATGAATATCAAGACTTTAACTATCAGACCTTAAATTAATGTGGATAGCAATATGGCCAAGATAATTTGATTTAAGAAGAATTTCATTTAAAAAAATAATGAGAAATTGGAAGTTTATACTGAAATTCATATTGACATTATGATTGAAGTTATGTCTGATTCTATTCTGTAAACCAGTTAAAAAAAAAAAAAAAAAAGATTCACCAGTTCTTCATGTGTCTTCACTAATGCATAATATAATATAATATAATATAATATAATATAATGTTAATTTCACCTAATTTCACTCTTTTAGGTCATCATGTTATGCCATCATTAATACATAATGCTATCACGTCATGCATTCAATTAAATAATAATAATAATAATAATAATAATAATATAACTTGTCTCAATCGACTCCAAGATCCAGCTCATAAAAACTTCTATAAACTGCATACACAATGCTCGGTAATAAAGCAGTAAAAACAGTAATAAGGTAGTAGAATTCATTAACATGCATTTTTAATATAACTAGATGTTCTATGCCTATTTCCAGTAGAGCTGCATGATTCTGGATAAACTGAGAATCACAATATTTTTATTTATTTATTTTTTTTGTCTCAATTAGAGATCACAATTCGCCTACGTTTCTGAACTAAACAAAACAACATGAGACAAAATATTAATTGCTGCAGTCTATTTAAAAGTGTTTCATTAATTTGAATGAATTATTAAACATTTTAATACCATAGACATCAGTGTTTATATCTGAACTATAAACTTTTATCCCAGTAGGCTACTTCTGTGATAATATGAATGACTGTAAGACAGAAATAATACTGTGTAGCTGAAAAGACTGTTTGTGAAGCTGTTTCTTACCTAAACAATGGTAACTGTCTACTCTCTGTGTCAGCGGCAGCGCAAACAGAGATTCAAATGTTCCAGTATGATTTTTTGCAAAGGTTTAATCAGTGTTGGGGGAAAAGTTACTTTTAACAGTAGCTAATGCATTACAATATTGTGTTACTCCCTAAAAAGTAACTAATTATGTTACTTTGTTACTTTTTATGGAAAGTAATGCATTACGTTACTTTTGTGTTACTTTCATGTTACTTTTTAAATCTGGGCAGTGCTTGCTTGTTTGTTTTAATATAAAAAGTTCTATTTTTAGCAGATGTTAAAGCCCTTTCACACCAAAAAGAGAAAAGAATAAGTCTCAGGCTGAAGGAAAAGTAAATTCACGTCTGTACAGTAGAACGCAGGAGAAGAAGGTTCACTCTTTAGCAATAAAATAAAACAATGAAGCACAAATGTTAGTTTATCTAAAGTCATTTTTGCTTATTAGTATGGTTGAACTGGATCATCAAAAAGGTCAGCAGCAAAGACATTGGTTAATAAAATGGGATAAAATACATAAAGGATATTTGTGTTAACGCATTTAATTATTGCAGGTTTGCGTCATATTCTGAGTTTGCATTTCACTGCTGTAATTCATTTTGATGAATACTGAATCTGCTTTTTTGCGAGTGAGATGAATTAATGCATGTTCACATTTAGTCTAGAACTACAGTAACATCATGTTTACACAGCGGACATAACGCCTCTGCAATTACTCCCAATTTCTCTCAACATGGGGACAGAAGAGCTGTCAGTCAATACATGGGAAAACAAAGTAACTGGCATTACTTATTTGAAAAAGTAACTCAAATATTTTCTTGTAAATTAAAAAGTAATGTTACTTTACTAGTTACTTGAAAAAAAGTAATCTGATTACGTAACTCGCGTTACTTGTAATGCATTTCCCCCAACACTGGGTTTAATAGACACAGACGAACCGTTGTCATGTAGAAATTAGATCGCGTGGGTGTTTGAATCGACATAGCAATCTTTTAATGATTAATCATGCAGCTCTAATTTCCAGGATGTTATTGAAGAAAAGTCCTTGTTTCACGTATGTGAATTTTCCAAAAGATTGAATCTGATTTGTTGAACTGGTTTAAACAGTTCACTAAAAACAACCAGTTCAAAAGAATAATTTGTTCACAAACCGGACATCGCAAGTATGTTGGCAAATCAAAGCAAGTGTTGAAAGCTCTTCTGAAGCTTCAGAGAAGTCACATATCAGATTACTAGGGTCTTTTTCCTCAGGAGAAAATGATGAGAAGTAGGAGACTTATCCATTTCCTCTATATTTATTCTGCCTGGGAGAAATAGTTGAGATATTAAAGAGATCTCATTTGTGATTTTCTTTCCTGTGGGATGTCAAGACTGATGATCCATGCGAACTAAATAGGGCAGCACATATCCGATCAGCTTTGAACATAAACTTTCCCTTCTCATTTCACCAGAATCATAAAGAAAATGCATCTCCCTCCTATTTAGACATGCATACGCTCATTAACACCCTGTATTGAGCCATCAGAGGTTTGTTCATCACTCAAGGGAATTGCTTTGACCTAGATCCAGTGGCAACCATAAACAGCATAAAACACAAGGGAAAACAAAACACTTCTGCAAGTCACACACAAAATGTTCTTTATAAGGGCGAAAACAAAAAATAATGATTGAATTGTTTCTTTGAGATCCGTACACTACCACACGGATCAGAGTGTTCCAGTGAGCTAGCTGAATGCGGGGCTAATTTCAAGTGTGTAGGGCTACTTTGAGCTATGAATTGCACTTCAACAGCCTCAAAGCTCCTGTCGTCAGGTTGCCATGGCTACTTCGGGACTAGATGTGCTGCTGAGTTGCCAATCAGCACTGTAGTTTACAGGAGACACCCACCTGTAATGTCACTAAAACACACTGCAAGAAGAAGGGGACACAGCAGGACTCCAGACACTGGAGAATGTCAAACCAGGAGACTCGAAATGAGTCAGAACATTCATTGGAAACAAGAAGAAAAAAAACTGCATTTTCACTTCTTGTACTGCTTTCACTTTTTCCAATCTATGAAACAGACAACAAATGCACGCACACACACACACACACACACACATATATATATATATAAATAAAAATGACCTTGCTGATGTGGAACTCCAGTCGTCGCATGTATCGCTCTATGGTCTTGATTTGCTAGGAAGCAAGAAGAGAAAATGTCAAAAGTTATTTGCTGAAAAAGAAAAGGCCAAAGAGAAAAAAGTTTTTCACACAGGGATGAATCTAAGTTCAGTCCCTAATTTTAAACACGGCTGACACCTGCGGTGATTAGAGTGTCGCAATAACGGATCACTGCTGCAGGAATGCAGCACATCATTTATGCAAAGCTGCTTATTTTTCCTGCTGCATGTTTCTGACTTCAAAATTCTCAGAAAGGTTAACACAGGTTACCTTAGACAGGTTAAGAAGCATTAGTGTGTTTAGGGACCTTACCTTGTCCAGATCATACAGCACACCCTGAGGGAGAAAAAAGATACGTGAAATCAGTGGAACTGCTACAAAAATCAACATTTTGTTATTAAAAAATTGATGTTTGGACAAAAACCCTGCTGAAAAGACCATCTTAGACCAGCATTACAGTCCAGGCTGGTTTACGCTGTTTAATGCTGGTCAAGCTGGTGGATCAACAACAAAACTGAACTGACAAAGTACTGAAAATAGTTGACCAGGGATTTCTTGCTTCTTTTAGCTAGTAAAGAAGTCTGACACCAGCACACCGGCATTCAACTAAAACATATGCTGCACTGCAATTAATGACTTTTTAATTTCTTTTTGTACTTTTTTCACTTGTTTTTTAAATTGTTTATAATAAAAAGAAACTGCAGTATGCTAAAATGTCTCATATTAAAAATACATTCTATGAAGACGTGTCTTCATATCTTATGCAGTGTTGCTTCTCAAGTAAAACATCTTGTTTAAAGCATTCCTAAATATTCTAGTACATTATTTCATTATAATATGTTTTTGTTTCTTATGCTCACCAAGGCTACATTTATTTGACCAAAAATAAAGAAAAAATGTAATCTTGTGAAATATTATTGCAATTTAAAAGAACTATTTTGAATATATTGTAAAATGTAATTTATTCCTTTAATGCAAAGCTTAATTTTCAGCAGTCATAACTCCAGTCTTCAGTGTCACATGATCATTCAGAAATCCTTCTAATAGGCTGACTTGCTGCTCAAAAAAGATTTCTCATTATTATCAATGCTGAAAACAGCTGTTTTGCTTCTTATATCTTTGTGGAAACCATGATAGATTTTTTTCAAATGATTAATCAAATGAATGTGTCCTTGTTGAGTTCCTTTTCAGTTTTTCAGCAGGATATACATTCTAGAGTCATCAACAGTAATTTTGAGTAAAGGTGCTTGCACACTACAGAAAGCTCAGACAGTGTTTGTCGGATAGGAATTCACAAGGTTGATTAAATCATATCACCTCGCTTTTGATGACGTCTAAAAAGAAGGGTCCAGGAATACACTGAATTGGACTTCCGAAACCACAGAAACTAAATCCATAATGAATATCTATCTCCCTGTTTAGCTGATTAGCATGGCCTCATTGGCCACTGCTGGTAGATGCTAGAACTACACAATCTTGTATCAACAAACAACATTTAAATTGTGAATATTTCATTACACTACAATGTTTCACCAGTTGCTAATTTGTTTTTGGAGAGTTTATATCCTTCTCTGCTGCCTTTCACTTCACAACTCATGATAGTCGCTCATTAAAATCAATATATTTGCAGCACTCTGACGCAGCGTAAACTGTAGTGTGTAGGCACCCTGATAATGTCATATCCAGTCTCACCAGTCTGGAGTTCCTCTTCATGTCTTTCATGAGGGAAGTGAGCTTATCCAGCTCTGTTTGGTGCACCTCTAGATATTCACTGACAGAAAGAGAAAATGATAAAGAGTTCAGAAAGACGCAGGAACACAAAGATTTCATCACAGCAGTGATTCATGCAGTTAATGTGTGACAGTATGACTGTAGCGAGAGCTGAGAGAGAAGATCTATGTGACAGGAGAGATGTGAATCAGAGGAAACATCTGAGCAGCACTCACTCCAGGCCTTGTTTGAGGGCTCCGTAAACTTCTTCCACTCTTTTGGGCTGCGGCTCTCGTGAGCTGCTGCTGGACTTGTGCCCGGACAGATGGGGCTTCCTGGGCTTTGAGATGGGCTTCTTCTGCACTGCTGAGTTCCCCATGAAAGAGTTACACCTGAAAACACACAAACAGATGTGAATAAATCTTAAGAAACCTGTAAAGAACATGTGGTGGTCCTTTGCCACCACAAAATCAGATAGAAATAAGAAATTATATTTTGCTTTAAAAAAATAAAGCCTTATTTTTACCACCAACACACTGACATTTATTAAGTTGCTGCTTATTTGATTTTAAAGTTTAAATTTTTATTTTTATTTTTTTGTTGCAGGCAGCTGTCTGTGTAAACAACTCTGTTTGCATTGTGACAGTATATTGTAAACATAATAATAATAATAATAATAATAATAATAATAAATAAATAATTTAAAAATTCCAAAATAAATTATTTGTTATACTGCCTTTAATATATGCTGATTATTTAAAATTATAATTTTGATTATTGTTATTTAAATAGAAAATTAATTCTATTAAACATAGAAAATAAAATCACTACATCATTACAGTAATGAGAATCTTGAAAACACAGGAATTACAGAAATTACAAAAAATAATAATATAAATAATTAAAATAATTAAAATAAATATAATAATTAATAATAATTAATAAAATAATTAAAATAAATATAATAATTAATACACGATTACACAGAAATAAATAGATACCATTATACAGAAATAAATAAATAAATTTCTTATTTTTAATCTTTTAATTTTGGGGTTAAATACAGTCTGGAAATGCTTCCAGTGTAAAACCCAGACTCAAAGCCTGTAGTCTAATTTTGGCATTTTAGTGCACTTCACGCTGTAATATCCATGCAAATAACCACCCTCTTCTCTTTTGGGAGGCTTCAAGGATTCATGTCATATGCGGATAAAGCTTGTAGTGTTGTACATCTTCCTCAATGCTTCCTGACATTTAAGACTTCTGTCAAAAGGCAGGGTGCTTATAAGCCTTCTTCTGATGTCACAGTCCACCACATCTAATAATATTCCTGTTTCATAATAACACAATGGCAGTTGGTTGCTCGACATGTCTGAACGTGTCGCACACAGTCAAAAAAAAGCACTGGAAGTAGTGCTACAGTAAATCTAGGCCATTGTGTAGAATGAGCACATGCTGTTGCCTAAGGGTCATCCACTCACGATGCACTCCGTCACGCTAAGATAAGCCAGCGTGCCCTGAACAAACACACTCTTTAATGCTGTTACTGCACCCACCGTTTTATGAGCAGTTCTTTTGCAAAGTTTTTACATTCCAAAATCTAGTGAAAGTCTTCCCAGAAAAGTAAAAGCGGTTATTGCAGCAAATGGGAGGAATTAATAGTTTTAAAATGTTCAACAAGCATTATGGGTGTGGTGTTTATAATTTACACAGTGGTAAAGCTGATGTTTTATATTCCTCTAGTGGCTAATCTATAGAGGGGGATTGGTGTTTTAGCCTCTGACAGGGCAGATGACCTCACCGTGAGCGTCTCTCCTGCAGGGTGCTGAAGCCGGCGAACGACTGGCTCCTGATGATGCCATTGGGCCCTCCAGGAGAGTGAGTGCCAGCAGCCATGATGTCTGGAAAGCGGGAGGACACTCCTGCAAGGAAGCAGAAAGGATTCTGGGTAAGAGAGGAGTCAGTGGTACAGATGGGGGAAGGGTTTTGTGTGGAGGATGATGGTGTTGGGAATAACCAAATGCATTTTTTAACCAGTAGTTTACCCAAAAATAAAAATTTGGTGTTAATAAAAACACCCTCATGTTACAAGCACGTGAAATGAATGAAGTTTCTTTATGGAAAGTTTATGTAAAAAGTTGAGTTGACAGACTAGTTTATTCATTTTATATGCTTTAGACACGTAAAACATCCGCATTTCACATTATTAGTGTGCTTTACTATAATTGCATATATGTTACGTCATTGTGTGATTTGGTAAATGAACGAGTGAATCAGTTATTTGAACCAGTTCATTGAAACAAACTGTTTGAAAGAACCAGTTCGTGGAAAAGAATCATATTTCCCCGTTTGTATTAAGTAATAATGTTGCAAATAATGTTCAGTTTCTTGCACAGACCGATCTTTTCACTTCATAAGACCAAAATATATCATCAGGAGCCACGGCTATTCACTTGTTTTGCTTTTTTTTTTTTACTCTCAAAGTGACGGTAGCCATTGACTTGCATTTTATAAATCACAAAGGACCACGGTTTCAGCTACAAATCTTCTTTAATGTTTTATTGATGAAAAATTTGGTAAAAACAAAACTAAATTTATGAAGAAAAAAACTATTTCAATGGGCCTTAAAAATGTAATTTTTTGTTAAACTTTTAATAAATTGCTGTTAAATTGTGTACATGTCATGGTTTCAATTAATCTGTAATTAATAAAATTTAATTTCAACCATTAAAGTCTAGAAAAATTAAAACAGAAAAAACAGAAACCAGAAAAATTCAAACGGAAACCAGAAAAATTAAAATGGAAAAAAAATTAATTTTGAAAAAAAAAATAAAACGGATTTCATAGGGCGCTACATCTTAGATGGTCAGAAAGTGAGAAAATGAACAGCAATTTTTCATTTTTAGGTGAACTATCCCTTTAATGACATAGGAAATTATTTACAAACACACACATAATAAATAAATAATAAAGAGTGATTAAATTAATGCACTTATAACTGAAAACAACACGATGATGCATTTCAGAGGTTTAAATTCAGAAATGTACAGTTACTCCTTTTGTTAAAACAGTATGAAATGAACTTGATTCATGTTTGGATTTTTGCTTTTTTTAAAAACAAGGTACAAATCAAAATGACGTTACTGTATGTAGTAATTGATATTACAACAAATGCTGTGATTAACTTAGTGAACCTGACACATTCACCAGATTTTATTTTTTGAAAGATTTCCCGACAACCATGACTCTAAATGAAAGTACATAAAACCAGCTGAAAATCACACAGAAAAGCAAGCAATGAGTCATTTAATCTGCGGTGTATACAGTTACTCAAATTAGCACTGCTGGGTGAGAAAACCCCATACGGTGCACATTCAGATTTTTTTGTAAACCGCTCAAAGCCACCTGAGCCCACCGCAGATCAAGATGCAGAAAAAGCACTTAGAACCATGAGGCGGCCTAATGGAGCCCAGAAAGACCAACGTCATCACTCATTTCTATCAAGTGTAATGATCCAGTGAGGGCACAGAAATCTCCTGCCTACAAAAAAGCCTTAAAGATCATCTCATCTCCAACCTCCCATAATTCATCAGAGCAAAGCAGGATGATGACAGCGACGGCAAACCCCCGATTTGAGGGTAATGAGGCTATCTGTGATCATCGATGTGAGAGACTCATTCTGACCCTAGATCAGCATGCAACCTTTGTAACCCTGCCTGGCATTGATAGCTACACCAAAAAAGAGGGAAAAATATGGGTTTTGCGGCTGAGATTCTCTGCATAGTAGAGGTTACACACTGTGTCCAGGGGCCGTTTGTTGGAGGTAACCATACACCTGTGGGTTTGCTCAGTGCAATAGATACATAACTGCTTATATAAAGCTACACCAAACCAATACAGTTCTGAAATAGATGTTGTTTGCAGAGGAAAAACAAAAGAGCCTTGTATAACGTGTGCCAGGCTATTTATAGGCACTGTAATATTAGTTTTGCCTCTAGAACATGAACTTATGTACTCTGTGCATTTTGATCATATTACAAACTTTCAGATCATCCTCATAAACAGGAAAATAAAAGGCAGAAATATTAAAAGAATACAAAGTAGCACACAATTCTTGAAGTCTAAAATAACCCATCCAATCAGAGAAATGCTCTACAGAATAGTAATATTAAATTTCCATATTTTTCTAAATGTGTCCTTTTTGTTGTTCTGTGGCTGTAATGTTATCTTAACAAATAAAAACTATACTAGCTTAAAAATGGCACAATTTCTCAATATTATTTTATGATATTAAGTATAAAATATAAAAATGTTCTAATAAAATAGCTAATAAAATAACTAATTAAAATAATCTACTAAAAATAGAATACAAATGTATGTATGTATGCATGTATATACTGTGTATTTATACACATACATTTTTCATTGTATTATGAAATTATGTATGATATTATGATTCTTTAATATAATAAAATGAATATATATTTATATACACATAAAATGTGTTATTACTGTTATATATAGTGTATATGGTGTAAATATAGTATATTTCCTGTTATTTTAATTAATATTCTTTTTTATGAATTTCCTACATTTTTAATTGAATATTAATTGTGCAATGTTATTTATTTTGTATCAACTCAAATCATGCATCAAGGGGTTAATGCTGAAATCTATCAAAACACAAAACGGACACAAGGAAACCAATATAACCAATTGCTTATTTCAACAAACAAAGGTTCCACTTCAGTTTCAAAATCACAAAGCGACACTGTGCCACCCAGTGCATGCTGGGATTGTTTCACTCATTCTATTCAGGCCTAGTCGTCTCGGTTCACAGGCACTCGTGAAGCGCCGTTGATGTGGGCTACGTCATCCTCGTCCCTCCGGGCACGACGGCTCATAAGTATTCTGAGTACAGCTGCCTGGCACCCAACTCTGAACTCTTCACTGTGAGAGACGGATGACGAGGACAAAAGAACCAGGGAGGGGGGCTTCATTAATTTGTCACCTCCAGCAGGGACCATGTTTATCAGGCCCGTTGAGGGTGTGAGGGGGTCTCGAAGCTGGGCTGGTGAAGTACTGAATAAAAAGTGTGTGTGTGAAGCGGAGGGGGTCCCTCGTTTCCTCCCAACAGCCCACATTATGAATTCTGACTAGTGTTTTTGTTGTTTTAAGCATAAATCTAAGAGTATCTAGTGAGATGCTTAAAACAAGAAAACAACTGCCAGTGCGGTAAGAAAAATAAACAACTCAAGTTATATTCTCTGAAAATAAGTACTAATATCTTACACTCAGTAAAAAATACAGCATCTTTAATAAGAATGCATAATATATCAGTAGCATATCAGCTGATTTAACAGTATCGGTCAATGCTGGATATTTAATTATCCCTGCTTTTTTCCCCAATTTTTATATTTACATTACTTTTGCTGTCATCTTCCAAAACATGTATAATTTAACAACACTGTTAAATGCAAATCTCAATATAAATATCCATTTTTCATATTATACACAAATTTTATGATGTCAAAATTCACTTGTTTCCTTTAAAATGATTGATTTAGGCTTTTTTGAATTTTAATTCTTCATTTATCTAGACAAAATATTGTAGAATTTTAATATCTGCAATCTATTGGTTATCAGCCATAACATGAAAATAATTAGCTTACCATATCAGACAGTTTTAACACTAGTGCAACCCTAGTTTTAAAAGAATAGTTCAACCAAAAATGAAATTTTGTCATCATTTACTCACCCTCAAGTTGTCCCAAACCTGTATGACCAAACAGTTGACGTTAGCCATTGACTTCCATTGTATTTTTTATCATACTATGGAAGTCAATGGCTACCATCAACTGTTTGGTTACCAATATTCTTCAAAATATCTTATTTTTTGTTCAGTAGACAGAAGAAACTCAGACAGTTTTGAACAACTTGAGGGTGAGTAAATGATGACACATCTATCACTTTAAGGATGTTTTTAGGAGTATTTTTTCTGAAAAACAAAAAAAAAAATGGATGTGATTACTATCAAACAAATAACATCAGGATTTTCTAGAATCTATTTCCTTTCTGCACTTCACTCAGAAAAGTAGTTTGATTTCCCACGCAAGCACGTGTCCACAGCCCCATGCACACATGCACAAGCGGACACTATCTGCACGCATGAATATCATCAAACTCAACCCACACTGCAACTTAACAGCAGCACGATTCCTAACGGCTGTATAAATGATAGTTTCTATAGTAACAGCAGACAATGCACAATGTGTCCAGTAAAAGAACACTGTTATCATGAATCCCCCGCAGCAGGCCTCCTCCTGTCCTTCTGCTCTGAGGACCCGTTGTCTTCCCTGGTCTTTTGCTCCAAGGTAGGAGTTCAACCCGCCCGGCTTCAATCCCAGCAGCTGTGCGATGCTCAGCTGGAGTGGTTCCACACTCTCCACTCCGCCTTGGAAGAGAGATGAACTCACTTCAAACATCCGTGCCAGCTCTGAGAAATGTCAGGCATGTGGCAGTGACCGACTGACCCTGTTCTACTCATGCTGTAGTAATGTGTGCTTTTGGGCAGTGTCGCCAAATGGTCCAGAACAAGGATGTGCAAAACCACATACACTCAAAATCAACTAGTTGATTGGTTGACTCAATGACCAAATATGTCATAACAAGCCTGACTTACATAGCTGCACAGGAAAGGACTCTTTATTACAAGCACAAAAATGAAAAACACAGTGAAACATGATTCTAAAGCAGGCGCATGGTGGCTGAATGGATGCTCTTGTGTTGTGACCGAAAGATCATGAGGTCATGACATTGGCTGCTATTGTTTATCAGTGTCCTAAAATATCCAACGTTCTTCTTGAAACTGGGAGGCACTTTAAGTTTATTGCCACATGAACACTATTTGGACGAACTGTTCAAGTTTACAGTGCCTTAATAGTAGGCATTATAGGAGGTGCAAGCATACACTTGAATGTTATCTAACAGCAAATACTAAAATGTCACATTATTTTCATCTTCATTGTGTCTGAAGACAGAAAGAAACTATGTCAGAAGGCCTGAATTACACTTGACACTGATAACCTCTTAAAGGCACATGAAGAGTTTGTAATCTCAACCTCATAACCATCTAAGCATGTTGGAAATGTCACTGTTTGAAATGTCTGTTCATTATTCAACTGCTATTAAATAAAATGATGATAACCATTCTTTCAAAAAAAGATAATAGAGAAAAGGACTATTGAAATATTCAGAAATATTATTCAGAAAAAGACTATTGAAATATTCCTGTATACGTACATGCTAATCAGCGTATTAAATTAATGAATTAAGACATGCACATCCATTTCCCATGATTCTCGTGTAAATGATAGAGATGCTCACTCTCGCCATTCATGTTTAGTAATTCTGCAGGGTAATTTAATCAACTTATTAATTCTCATTCATGTCCTTGACAGCACATAAGAGAACACTGAACTGCAAAATGTAGATTTGAGACTCTCACTGTGCTTTTACACATATGTACATTGATTTATGTTAATTTCTGTTAATGTATGGAATAAAATCTCCCTCCTCGCTCTGAAAATGTTTTCTTCTGAGTTCTAAATCAGGCTTTGTAACCTATTATTTATATTTGTTTAATTAGGGTAACACATTTACATGACACCTACATAATTGTAATATGACCAAATTGTGATATTAATTGAATTCTACATGTGCATGTAAACACGGTTCATAGGCAGAGCAGTGACTGGTTTAATCCGGCTTAAAGACAGCTATGAGGGAAACACACATACTGTAAAAAGTCAGAGAAGGAAATGAGTTTGAAAATGGGCTAGACTAGAGGGACAGTTCTGAGTGATATGTGGATGTTTTGCTGTAATACTAGACACTGAGCCATATTTACAAAGCAGCAAAGAGAGGACAGGGGCCAGGCAAAACTAGAAACAGAATGATGAACATCCTTATATGTGGAGATAGGAGCTTGAGGCCTAGGTAAAAAAAAATAAATAAAAAAATAAAAACCTGTGAAAGTATCTGAGGGTAACACAGCTTACTAAAAACTAACACAAACCCAGATTAAATGTCAAATGTGAAGCAAAAAATTATCTTCCCTGTGCCACAGCAGCTTAAAAATGCAATACCTTTCAGTTTACAGTTCGTGTTAATAAAAGAGAGAACACATTTACTTAGAGGCTGTCAAATGTAGGAAATTTGTTAGGGGAGGGCTATTGTATAATCACTTCTATGGAAGACGATACTTCACTCAACGTCATACTGTTCCTGTGTTTTCAGTGGAAGTCCAAAAAAAAAAAGGAATGTTTTGGACATGTAACTAAATTAAGAGTTCTGATTTGTCGAAAAGCATACAATTTTCTGATAAAAAAAAAAACAAGCATAAGACCCCATTATACCTCAAGCAAAATCAAAGTACACTGGTGGTAATATGACATATCAGACAAAATCAGGCCAAAATAAAGTTCATTTGGGAGTTTGAAACAGCTTGCCAAAGCAAACTTTCCAAACATTCTGTTTTTTTCCCCCGCTGCTGTCATTTTTGTTGTGTGTTTATTTTGTTATTATGAGGAAAGCATCCAGCACATAATTACATATTCATCTAAATGTCACTCTCAGCAACTCGGGTGGCATTGAGAAGAAAGAAGAAAAAATAACTTTTCTGTGAGTATATTGGTCGTTGAAGATCTACCCCTAACCCATCTCCTAATCGTAGCCCTCATTGGTTCATAAGTGAAGTAAACGTACAAATGAGATTGTATGAATTCATACAATATTGCCACCACTTTTCCAAAATGCCAAATAGTTATGAATTGCAATGAAAGTGTGTTGTGATTCACACTGGCAAGCTACAAAAATCACAAAAAAAAAAAAAAAATGAAAGTACCATAAAAGTAGTCTATATGCCTTTTTTCTGAATATATGTATTTTTTGTCTTCTTTTTAAAGTCTTCTGAAACTATCTAACAGTTTTGTATGAGAAAAAAAAAAAAAAAGAGACTTTTCTGAAAATCACTAACCTCAAGCTTGCCAAAAAAAAAAAAAAAGTCACTGTATGGAAATGGGTAGCTTGGACATTCTACAAAATATCTTATTTTGTATTCTAAAGAAGAAAGAAAATAAAATGGGTTTGGAATGACACAAGGGTGAGTAAATGATTTTTCATTTTAAGGTTAACTATCCCTTTAAGCGACGGCACTGCAAGGAACAGCTGTCCCAAAATAACATGCATATTGCTAAGTTCAACAGTAAATGTGGATTGTCACTGAGGGGCTATGCCAATCCCCTACATTTGTTAAGCCACTGAACTAAGTTTCACTTGATTTGGTCTCTCTTTTTTCAGACAGCGCTGACCAGTACCACACAAATAAGACATGGCTCAAGCTGAAAGCAATCCTTTTAGCTTTGAAAAATAGGAAATGAACTGAATTCATAAAGCTGTCACTGACCCATGCTGACACGTCATGAGACACATACACTTGCAGGTGAATCTCAAGAATGATTCAGCAGTTCAGCCACAGATCATTGTGAATGTGTGTGTGTATGCAAGATGCATGAGAAAGACAAGAACAGAGATGGAGAAAGACAGTTGCCTCTTCATTTCTGTCTCTCCTGCACTCTGCCAACTGGACATAACTAGAACATTGCTAAAAAAAGACGCCAACATTTTGACTTGTGCCAGGCATATGCAGATGAAACACTGAAACAGTTTTTTGTTTTGAGGACTGAAAAGACATTTTAAATTAAAGATGACATGTCACTTTCAGCTTCAAAGCATCCAAGAAAGAAAGAAAACACACTCTTTATGCACAACCCTTTAGGTCAGGCAAAAAGCCACATCCTGAATTAATGGTGCTCGCTAAGGCAAATATCATAAATACTACATACTCAGGGTGTAAAACTGAATTAAACTTATTAAACTTTAGCTTAACTTAATAGTTAGTGCTGTGGACAAAAATGATACCTTGAAATCTGCAAATTGCTGAATAATATTTTAATAAGATTTATGCTTTTTACCTGGTAGACAATACAATAGATAAGCAAATCTTATCGACTAACCTTGAGGGGAAAACCGGAGTAATTTTCCGGGCAGGTCAGTTTTTACTCAGGCATTTGTCAGGCATACAGTTGGCTTTTAAAATCAGCTGTAGTTTATGAGGGTGTTATCTGCTTCCTGTTATCTGCAGTGCTTCTGGGTTTGACATGAGGGCGTTGACTTCATCCCTGCTGAAGCACAGCTGTATGTCACACAGACCCTGAGGAGGACAGCACCCTTTAAAAGGCATAAGGATTTGGCTTTTCAAAGCAGATTACATGTCACAGCTGACAAAATCTAAAAACAGACATCATCTGAGGGAGAATATGTCATACATGACAACATCCAAGGACCTCAATTCAAACAGCCAATCACATTTCAGAAAGAATCCACCACAACCAATCAGATTCCTGCACACCTTCTAACTGCTATGCAAACAGACAAGGAAAAACAAAAACACTGAGTTCATCAGCTTATGTTTAAAGGATAAACCACCGTAATATTAATCACAGGGCTGAGAGATTGTGATTTTGTTGCTATGCAATAACTGTCTGCAAAACGGATGTATGAGGGGTGTCCTAAGCGCGGTCAATTTCAAACAGACTGTTAATCAGGGGGGATTATGGGATAGCATCCCCACTGATGAGAGCTAAAAGTACGTCATCTGTTCAGGAAGAGAGAGTGAAGAAGATGCCAAGTCATTCACTTCAGCTTGCCTTTCTCCAGAAACTGAACAAAACACAAGCTCTGTTCCAAAACCTAGCCAGCTGGAAACCTAGACACACTCCTGATGCTAAAGCTGTTCCAAAAGTTGGACAATTTTGAAGGCAGCAGCACATCTATCATTTTCAGATGAGGTAATCCCACAATGCACAGCATTAAAAGATGGAGGATGAGTCGAGAGAGATACCAATGACAACTGTACATAAAATGTATTCTATTATTTATGCTACATGTTAGGGATATAAAATACTGCAAATGCACAAATCGCATGCATATTGCAATAGCTTGCAATACTGAGTGATTTTACAAACACAAGACAATATCATATCATAATCTGCATTATTTAACATCTATTTTTTTTTTCAATATCATACAGAAAATAATTCAGCTTAGAAGGCAGCTGCCTATGTAGGTGGTTCATTCGGTTTTGGAACAGAGCTAAACTACCCAGCCAGAAGGTCTAAACCATAAATCAATGATAAAAAACATTAAAATAACAGTATTGGACACCATTTATTAACCAGATTGTGCACCCTTAAGTAAATTCAAATGCTGTACACAAACCTGCTTTCCACTTGATGTATGCGATTTCATCATCATCACATGTACTTGTTAACATTAGAAGAAGCAATATATTCATTGGGAGTGCTGTTTGATTGTTACTGGATGAGTGTTAGCTGACAACAAAGAGCATATGTCAGTGGAGACTGATTCTATAGTAACACTGACGCTCTGCTGGCCTCTTACTGACCGCACTGATTTGATTTAGCTCCCTTTATGGCTGTGACGAGAGCCGAAACCTCTCACTGCCCCCTGTCATACGCACAAAGTGACAGTAGATAAAACTCAGACCTCTTCTATCCTGCTTTCTCCACCTACTAAAAAGATTTTAAGATCTCTTTTTCATCAACAACTTCTTTTCTACCTCCTCTTTTTCTTAAAATACCCCTCCACAGGCGCTAGGGTCAGACTTTGTGACTGGGATTTGTCTGTACAAGATCACTGGAGAAAGAGAGCCTTTCAAACACAAATGAACCTCATAAGCTCGATTATATCTCTGTCAGTGAATTGCAGCTCAATACGAATCAAGATACAGGACAAATGAAAGCCAGTTCACATCTATTACCAAAATCAAGCAGGCTGGTGAGACGACAGTCTAACTCTAAAGCCAAGTGGCTTAGCAATGGTTGAAGGCCTCCTGAGTAGGATTATACACTGATGGCCACCAAGAGAGGAAAATTCAATGATTATCAGCTGTGAAAACATAAACCACTAAAGCCTAAATAAAAACACCAGGACTAAACATTACTGTAAACAGCTTAACAGCAACTCACAGAGCTGATGTGTTCATAGCCGTTCCAGAGAACTAAGATTGGATGTTTTTGAAGAGCCCGCACTAAAGCGGCCTCATCTTACTGAACATCTGCCAAGTTTCACTGAGCTTTTCCTTATCCAGCGAAATTCATGAATAAGAAATAACATGTTCTGCTGAAGTCACAAACTTTGCCCTCAAAATCCAAACATCTCCATTTTTATGATAGAGAATAAATATGCATGTAAGAGCATCAACAATCATTATCTTCACTGTTGAGAGTTTAGAAAAGAATCAAGGACTATCTGGATTGCCATAATGGCCTATTGTATCAACTAATAAGCCATAAATGAACTGTATTCCAACAAACCATGTTGCCAGGCTTAAATAATTGCAACCCACCAGCTCAACAGACTGAGATAAAACTAATTAACCACTGAATATTTGCTTAGAAATGTAAACAGAGAACAGTTAGCGGAATGTGATCTAATATGCACTACATGACATTTTTGAGAGGCTGAGATTGAAGAGATAAGCGTAATAAAAAGGGCTGGGAGTTGGAGTGATAGGGACAGGAAAGGTGGGTTTATTCAGTGAAAAAAACTTCAGAGATGAAATTCTGAGAAATGCTCATTTATCACTGCTTTGGCAGCTCTAGGCTCTAACACCCCCTTCACTTCTTCAGTGGTCTTGGTTGCGGAAGCATTTTTCTCATTCATTTTCTTGGGAGGAATTTCAATAAAGTCTTCATTAAAGAGTTCTAAGTTCTCAACCAAAACAACCAGCTCTGATATAAATTACAACAGTACAAACTTTGATCCAAAGCAAAAAAAAAAAATGAAAAACTGGAAACAAGATGAAGGTACAAGACTATGTCATTTAAGCATGGAAGCACTGCAAATTATAGTAATAAAAATGTTGTGTTTATTGTGCAATATTCAGATATATACAAATACCTCAGATCACTGTCATGTTAGCTTCCAATAAAGAAAGTAACCTCAAAGAGAAGCATTTCAGCTTCTGGAAGTAAACATATGGCAGTGTGTTATCCATATGAGCTCATGAAATATTGACCTGACAGCTGCCAAATTATACCACAGCAGGTTCAAACAGACATCAGTCTGGTTTTCTGATGCCAGTTTGTCTTATTTCATGACACAATCTGTTTTAATCACACCTGCATGAGCCAACCAAGTGCAGCTATTAGTGGTGGTAAGTAAGATTAATTTCTCGAACCAGTTGGTTTCAAAGAACCGGTTATAAAAGATCCGAACCCTACGGTGTTCAAATAAAGCCATAGTGCTATCAATTATGTTGTTTTAATTACGCTTCATTAATAAAAGTGTGTATTATAATTTTATGTGAACCGGTTCAGTTTGATTCAGCAATGATTCTGCTCATAAAAACAAAGTCAAATAGAACCTAAATATAATTTGAATTTACATTAAACAATACAATTTATCTACATCTAACGACATATAAAAATGCAGCTCTGCATACTATGTGTTGATAAAACTTTCATACAAACAATTAAACGCTAAATCGCTCAGATTCCCGTGAAGCTCGAATCGGACTGAACCGTTTTTTGAACCGGTTCACTCGATACATTTAAAAGATCCGATTCAAAAGAACGATTCGTTGGAGTCCGATTCAGTTTAGTGCAGGATAGACTACATATAGTTTATGATATGAAAATGCTTTCTGACAAAAACCAAAACACTGACCAGCTTCTGCAACATCACGTGACTCTCGCGCGGTGCCTTATAAACGTATAAAATACAGTCTATATTTATATCTTCACAGATTTATCAAAACTAAATTTCATATGAGCAATCTTGGACTCGGATGCAGAGTTACAAACGACAGTTATTAATCAGTTTACATGCACAATACATCAAAACAATGACAATTGGTGGTCAACCACAACTATGCCTTAAAATTGTCATTTGTGAAAGCTAACTCACGCTTCAAAACAGCATGTCGCCGCAATGAGCTGTAATATGTACATTTAAATATGATGTAGTGTCAAATATACAGACCGTACTCACCGCTCGAGACAGAAAACTTATTCCCAGTGAATGTTATTTACTCGAGCTGAGGACATCTATCCATGCGAACAAAATATCACTTCTCCTTTCTGCGGCTCGACTGCTGATGTGTGTTAAATACAACTATCACAACAAAACGTGTTGAATGACAGCACCACAGACTTGAAGCCATCCAGCGCGACAGCTGCGCATCAAAAATCATATGAAGTCGCTACACTCGTAGAGATTTGTAGCGCTCCCTCACAGCCGCCGCGGACCAATCAGAAGGCAGCGCTGCGGTAGTGGGCGGGGCCTGCTTGTTTTGTCACTGACATATTCACCCTTGACTGATTTGAGGCTTGTCTCAAAAACACATTGTAGTGTGCCACATCAGAGGCTGGCATTAATGGGGTATGTGCTCAGCTGTCAGAGTGAATCTTAAGCTGCTTAAACTATGTGTCTGTAGGAGTTTTGCATATTTAAAATAGCTCACTGTGCCTGTAGGCAACATGAAACCTGCACACTTGGTATATGCTGCCTGACCATTGACCAAACGTAAATGCTGGAATACTGTCTTAATAACAGGGTTGGATATCAGTGTTAAACTGAGCTTTAAAGTACTGGATATTGGGTTCATTAAATGGACCGTGATTATGAATGATTATGTCTGTAATGAAGTCCTGTACTCATTTTTACTGTTATGGCATAGGTGCACATATAATTTTTGATAATAATAAACAACATATCTTACAACAATTTCAAGAACAGTTAGAGAGATACAAAAAAAAAAAAAGATTTGAAGAATTAAATTTAGAAGAGAGAAAAATGTGTTATACAATAAACATAATTTTAACATAAAAGATTAAAATAACATATTAGGGATGCACATATAACACAGATATGTACGGCGCTGTACATATAAATCTTACAGACATACATAAGGAAGGCATCTAATTACTGGGGTTTTAAGTATTTCTTTATAATATTTAAGAAAATAATTTTGTTGTTCTTTATAAAGCAAAGGGATTTTAGAAGTGAGTCTTATTCAATTTTAAAATGGGGAAAGGATGGGATACCATTTGAAAACTTTAAAAATTATGAAATTTAAAAAAAAAATGTGGCATATAGAGTAAAAAAAAAAATACATTATACTCCAGTTGTGGTGCATTACTAACACTGAAAGTAACATCTGTAACCGCATTTTGGGCTTTTAAAATTCAGCTTTGCCATCACAGAAATAAATTACATTTTAAAATATATTCCAATTATTTTAAACTGCAATAATATTTCACAATATTACAGTTTTTTACTGTATTTTTAGTCAAATAAATGCAGCAGTGGTGATCATAAGTGACTTCTTTTAAAAACATTAAATTCAATAACATTAAATCTAAATCTTAACATTAAATCTTAATTATTCCAAACTTTCTGGAACTTTTGGAACTTAATTATTCCAAACTTTCTGGAACTTTTGGAACTCAATTATTCCAAACTTACAAATGCAGTTCTACCAAGCACTATTAATCTTACATACCCCTCATCAACATTCATGTCAAGATCAGTAAATTAAATTTCGATAATTGACTTTGCATAGACGAGCAATTTTTATTTTAATTTTATAACCATAACAAATGGGACTGTCCAGACTTTCACTGTATTAGTATGTTATTTTTAAGACAATGTGAGCAGATAAGAGATCAATTAGAAGGATTAATTATGCATGAAATATCTCTCTCGTTTATCTTTTTATCTGCAAAACACACAGATCTGTTCCCCAAGCTGAAGTCTTTGCTGTAGGTGGAAGAAATGTGCCTTGCAGGCGCTGCACTTTATAGCAGAATCAGCATGACCACATTAAAGTCTGAGCACCTGATTTAGGTACTGTTACTGTGAAAGCCACTTTACATCATGTCTCGTTCTTAAAATCCCAGTCTTCCCGCTGAGCTCATTGTGGTTAAACCTGACCTTGGTGTAGCATGGTGGGGTGCGGTGTGTTTTATAATAGTCGGAGAGGCTGAATGCATCCAGACAGGCTTGGACAGTGTAGCACAGACACCTCCACATGCATCCTCTCTCTCAGCTGCTGTTCGCCTCATCCTGTAATTATGGCTGTCATCAGCAGCCCCCGACAAGAAGCTATATTTACTGGAGCCCTGTACAAACAGTTCTCAGGCTTATAGGAGCCTGCACAAAAGCAAAAGCTCTCTCCATTCACTTGCAACTGGTCTTAAATAGGTTAGCCGGTGAAATACAAATAAAAACAGAAGGTTAATGAGCTGAATCAATATGCAGTGAAGGAATGTGACTACACTCAACTCTTAGAAGAAGTCTTATTTAGATAATCACTGGTGTTTATAGCAGTGTGACATGCACTTATACATAACAGTCCCCTCGTTCTGTCTTGGCATTTAATGCTGTTCCGTATTGTAAATATAGACTGAGCAGGAATCATTCACACACGTTTGTACAGCTCTGTTCAGCAAACATGTCTCATCTCAGGTATTTGCAATCACTTCCATTGGGAGAGACAAACAGAAATAGCATTACAGCATGCCACTGGGGTCGAGAGGTTACGAAAAGCAGCCAGACAAGAGCAGTTGAAGATTGGTATGTGTGAAGCTGTCGATGGAATAATCACTTTAACAATACGGAAGTATTCTATTACTAGCTTTGTAAATGGTAACCACTTAGATCTGCCTATAATATTGCACTGAATGCAATTTTTTGCATGTTTTTTCACATTGGTCATACTGTACATGACTTGATTTGTTTTTGTTTTTTTTTACTATATTAATATTAATATTTTGACAAAACAGATTCACTGCTTTTTTCCCCTGAGAAATAAAAAATAAAATATTATGTCAACCTACCAACTAAAGTTTTCTCTTGAGGAATGTAATTATTTTAATGAGGCTTTTTTTCTTCATGATTTAATTTGTATCACACAATGTTTTACTTTATGGCCCCCAAAAAAATATCAAAATTAATTAAATTTAATTAAAATATCACAGAAGAGGTGCATTCAAGTTATTTTATGTACAAATTACATTTTAATTACAAATTTATTTATATGTATTTACATATATTCATTTAGCACAGTGATTCTTAACAAAGGGGCCTCAACAAACTTCCAGTGTGGCCTCAATATGTCTAAAAATAAGACAGAAAAATAATATTAAGAATATTAAAACAAGCTAAAATGATCAACAATCAAGAGATTTCTTATTTTAACTCTCTGCAAAATTTTGTATGTTTTGAATGTGACCTTTACAGTTAGTAATCTGTATTTTTCTTTTGAATTTTTTGTTCCATGATGATTTTTTTGTACTCTTCTTCTAAGGTCCTGTGACTCTTGATTAATCACCTATTAGTATAAAGGCATGTTTGAAATAATGTTTTATTGTCTGACGAAGAGCCTGTTAGCTCCAAACATTACCTTGTATGAAGTTCAATTTTAAATTTCTAATGTTTTTTTTTTGTTGTTGTTTTTTTTTGAAGAACCAGTCTAGAAAAAATCTGGAAAATTTAGGTAGCCTAATTTTAAAAGTGTGAATTCTAGACCTAGAAAAGTCATGTAAATGAATAAAATCTTAAAACACTGAGTATTTTTATAATGAATATACATTTTGAAATTGTGAGCTAAAATATTTCTAAAATCCATTTAAAACAAACTCATTCAGTAAACCACAAACAAATTGAAAAGACACGTAAATGTATTGGTTAACAGAATGGGAACCTCTTCTGAAATCCTTAAATTTAATTTATGTAAACTAGGAGTGTCTGGCCTTCTAATATCATTGGGGTCAAAAACGTAGAGAACCACTAGCAGAAAGCACCCTATTGTGAGTTTTGTATAGGTAGGAACCCCTCACATATTCTTGTAAAACGTATAAATCTAGTTCTAAGTAAATTGTCAGGCCATAAATTTCCCCTTTGAAACTGCAGCACCGCAAAACTGTGTATATCTCACGATGTTTGAAGGCCTTCAGTAAGCCTGAGTTTTTAGATTATAGGCTGCCGTGCCCTGTGGCTAATCTTCTGCCTTTGGTCCTAATGAAAGGCTCTGATGCAGGTAGCAGCCCACGGTAGCAGCCAAACCCACACAGCTGTCTGTAGACAGCCGGCCTCCAGGTGTTCGCTAAGCTGCTATCTGCATAATAGGTTTACGGTAAGATTGAGATCAGTTCTGTCATAATATATAACATAAAGAAAAAAATCAACCAGGATACAGTGGTCCCAGATCAGTGCGATCACGTTTTCCAACTAAATGGTGGTTCAGAGCAAACCAGGAAGTGTTTGTACTCATCTGTCAACCTCATTGTGTGTTTTCACCCACCGTGCAGCACAAGAATACAGTCGTAGACTCTTGTTTGTGGAAAGCTCTGCTTGTTTGGTCTAAAGTAGGTCAATGGAGGCCTCCGTCATGTGGTGATGAGGAAAAAACACACCGTAATGCACAACCCCCCACATAACAGTCATTGTACACATGACACCTGAATTTATCATTGAGCTGTCTCTGGCTGCTCAAAGAAAGAGAAGCAATCAGCAATTCCATGTTCTTTTGCTCTCACCCTGAGGCTGCACAGTTTGTTCTGTGTGCTCAAGGGCATGTGTCCTGAGTCACTATGACCAGGTCATGGCTGCTTCCTTCTGACACGTTTGCCCTGAGCATCACACGCTACATGGATGGATAAACCGTATGCACGCAAGCTGCAGCGAGAGGGGCTAAAGCCTCCAATCTGCATAAGCCTGAACCTACTAACACGCAAATGTCAAAGTATGGGTGTAATTCTGAGGAAAAAATGACTGGGGATTGGAGAGCCAGCCTCAGGGTGCTCACACATGCCTCACACCTCACTCCCTGTTACTTCTCTTCTATTCAATAGGCCAAAAAAAAAAAATTTAATTAAAAAGACAGAATGCACTGCAGAAAACTTTTCTTAATCATTATTTTTGTCTTGCAGTCCAATACATTTTTAAAGTTGGCATGAAACAGAAGTTGTGATTCTCTTTTCTTCATTGTTGAGATGTATAACCTAGTGAAATCGATTCTTGTAGAGTAAAAAATGTAGAGTAATTTAATTTTGTCCATTGGGAATTGTTTGGATCATTGTTGTTTGCTATTGCTGCAAGAGTGATAGGTTGTCCCACCTGCACCGGTAAACTAAACATGTCTTCAGAGAAGAGAAAAGATGTTGTTGCAAAGGGGAGAGGAAGTTATTTTGATTAAAGATTACAAAGGCACATGGATTTTAAAAAATGTATGATGTGCAGGGATAAATCATTTATAGTAAACATTGCAATATTCCATCAAAATAAAAGAATAACTCAATTTTGATTTCAACATTTGATTGCAACTTTATAAAAGATACAGTCACTTGAAAAGTAAAAGTGCATAAGATATTAATCAGTTTTGTTGTTTTAAGCAAATTTTAAGCAACTTTTTTTCATTAACTGGCTTAAGTGGCTTATTGCTTTTATAAAACAGTGGCAACAAAAATATCGTAAAAGACCTGCAATATATATTACCATAATATATAATATATTACATAATATACTATGAGTGATCTGCATTAATTAATCTGATGTATTAATAATAACTTTAACAATAACAGTTATTAATATATTAGTAGTAGTAATATTAATAGTTAATAGTAATTCTTCCAGGAATAATATAGTGAGTTAGTCTAACTTTAGGTGATTTATAGATAAAAACAACTTTGAACAAGGCTCATCCAGTCAGATTTCAGACAGAGCAGTCTCATAATCTTATAATCAGTCCTATAATCAGTTTTATAATCTGTGGTAACTACTTTCATCTTGTTATTGTTAAAAGTGTCTGGTGTGGTGAATCAAACAGCTTTGTGAAATGCTCAGTGCTGTATCACTCAAACTCTAAATCAGCCTCTGATAAAGATAAGGCATCAGTTGATGCCCATCATACAGCTGTTTAGAGCGACAATTGCTCCTACAAATCCTGCTTTGCTGACATAGACACTGACATCATAGTTATTCATTGGCAGCCTTGAACATGTAGCTCAGAGTGATGATGACTGAGCACATTGTGTAGAGATCACAGTGCCAGTTCTGCAGATAACACCTCTACCAACGGCTCAGTTAAAGCCAGACTACACCCGTAAATCTCCACCACCGTCCTGCATGAATCAATACATGGAGCAGCTCAGGGCTGAAATCAAATGCCACTACAGCGAGCTTTGCCGAAGCCCCTGAGGGGATACGGTTTCCCCAGCCTGAGTGCCATTGATCAGGGGTGTACAAATGACTGGAAATCTGACACTGATTTTTGCACAAACTTGATTTGATTGACAGAAAACATAATTAAATCCAGCTTAAATGCTGTTCGTACATATAGGCTACAGCAGCTTTTTGGCACCTCACAATATCATTGCAGCAATATCGCATGAGCACATAGCCAATCATAAAGTTGCAAAGACCTTATACATAAACATTTCCCAAAGTCTCATCTAATTACTTCTATGCTTTGGAAACAATTAAGGAGAACATTAAATGTAATACTGCAAAATCAATATAGTCATAATACCAACTGTAACTGTATATTGATAAAAAAGGAGAAAAGGAACAATCTGAAAAGTGGGGGTGACACATTATAAAACAGTCTCATGAATTTTAATTAGGTGGCATAATATTAATTGTGCGCAGTAGTTGTAAATGTTTTAGGTGGTACTTATTTTGGTTAGTCATTAGGTTAGCCTGACATGGTATATTGGAGTCGTATGTAAATGAATTTTATTTACCAGACACCACTAGTCACCATGACCCAGGTATTCTGAGGTTATTCTCAGCAGTGCTCATACTTTAATGCTTCAGGACCAGAGAAGAGACTTTACTCTCTACTTAAGGAGCTGCAGGCAGCCACATGAAAACCCTCTTTGAATAACTCATGAAGCACATGCAAAAGAACACAAGTGTGTATTTTGTTTCCATAAAGTTGCCCTTACTCAAACACTTTTTGATCGAATTAGGTTAAAGAAAAAATTAATAGCTGAACTGAAAAAGTTTTTGGAGAAAGTTTACGCTATTGGCTGCAATATGGATGGCCTGCAGTGAACTGGAAAAGGATGGAGGTTAAATATTGGAAGATTTTTGAGACTTGGATTTTGAATTTCCAAAAGAAAAACATACATAAATTGCATGATTATTGACAAAAAGTGGCAAAAATATTCACATCTAAATTGAGCTAGTCCAGTCTAGTCACACCTTCCACAGATCATTTGCCATCACCTCAGGCCACCCGAGATTTGTTTGTTTCTTCATCTGAACAGATTTGGAGAAATTCAGCATTGCATTATTTGCTCACCAATGGGTCCTCTGCAGTGAATGGGTGCCGTCAGAATGAGAGTCCAAACAGCTGATAAAAACATCACAATAATCCACAAGAAACCCACACTATTCCTGTCCATCAGTTAATGTCTTGTGAAGTGAAAAGCTGCATGTTCATCATTTAGCTTCCAGCTAAAATATGAGTCCACTATCCATAACAGTGCTTTCTCCAATGAAAAAGTCATCTTGTCTGAATCAGGAGAGAAATATGCAAAAACAGTCCAAAACAGCTCGAACCAAATACACTGGTGTATTTTTATGTGAGATGACAACAGGGGATGAACTTTCACTGCGGGAAATGTTATTATGGATTAAGGACTATTTTGGCCAGAAGCAAGCGTTGAAAATTCTCCAATTCTGTTATAATGAAGAAACAAACTGTACATCTTGGATGCCCTAAGTAAGAGTGAGTAAATTTTAAGCAAATTTAAATTTTTAGGTTAACTACTCATAACGATAATTTCGTTGTTATCATAGAACAGGAGATATTATCAAAATATCAACTGTCATTTTTTAAAAGATTTATTTTTGGCATTTTATTGTGATATGACAGTATGTAGACAGGAAAGTGGGAGAAAGAGAGGGGAATGGATTTGGAAAAGGTCCGCGTGCCAGGACTCGCACTCGGGATGCCCGAATCACAACGGCGCTGTATGTCGGCGCACGGCCCACGAGGCTATCGGCACCGATGGCTCAATTGTCAGTTTATACTAATTTAATAATTATGTCAGTTTAGCTGGTTTATTAAAAATATTTTAGGTTAGATTTGATCTAGTTCCCTTGCAAAAAAAAATTGTAGCACTAGACTAACAAATCTTACAATTATCTGAAGAAAAAAAACAACAACTAAAAAACAGGTTTTTCTTTGGTTAGGTTTTATACAGATACAAGTGAGGAAGGTCCCCTAAAACATGGGTGCATGACGCCCATGCGAAGAACATAAATCTTTTTGGTTCATTTCATGGTTCATTTCTACATTTCAAATATCAAAAATGTAAATCAGCTGAAAACTACTTCCTGCAGCACAATAATGCCCAATGGTGATACCATAGTAGCATAAATCTATGTATACTATCTTTAAATATCTGTATACAGTATGTGTAACTATTCCAGCTATCTGTTTTTAGCACATGCGTCTGGATTTGATAAACACTTATCTCTAAAAGCATGTGAAAGTGATGGGTAATGCCAACACATTCACACAATCACAGTCTATAAATAGATACATAGCAACACATTTCACCCAATCCAAACTCAGTCATGCTGTTCCTACAGTTTAAACCCTTCAGGGAAAAGACAAAGATCTCAGTCATAATTTACAGTCATGGATTGAGTGAAATAAATCACTTTTATACTATTCTTTCTCTCTCATACATTCGTTCTCATTGAGGCAGCAGGTAACAGGGTTTCTGCAGAAACAGCAGTTAAATCTGAACATTCAATTCTTCATTGCTGGATGGAGATGACAACATGTTTAAGACAGCATATCACAGACAAAGCACTGGACATCTGCCAGAATAGAAATACACCTTTACCAGTGAAGTGATGTTTATATTGAGCTAACAAGTCAGATTTTTCACAGCCTTTGATGCCAAATAAGTCTTTAAACACCAAATAAGCAACAAAACAGGAATGATATTGATAATGTTGTCCAAAAACCCAAATGATTTTAAATTCTCTCAAAGAATTCTCTCAAAGAATTTCTCTCTTTAAATTATTTCAAAGTTTAAGATCAGTATTTTTTTAAAGAAATTAATGCTTTGATTCAGCAAGGATGCATTAAATTAATCAAAAGTGATAGTAAGGACATTTACACTTTTACAGAAGATAGAAATATCAGACTGTTTTCAACATTGGGAATAGTAAATAATGTTTCTCAAGCACCAAATCAGTATATTAGAATCATTTCTGGAGGATCATCTGGAGTAAAATTCAGCTTTACCCTCACAGGAATAAATTACACTTTAAAATATGTCAAAATACAAAACAGTTATTTTAAGTTGTAATAATATTTCACAATACTACAGTTTTCTCCTCACTTAAGCACAAATCACAGTAGTTGTGCTCCTTTTTAGCAACATTTCTAATGCTCATGCACTAGGAGAGAAAGTCACATTACATTCATCTTCTTGAAACTCCATTTACAGAAAAAAAGAAGTCATTACATCTTATTACATTCTGTTTGCGCTGCTCCAAAGAGTCATTTAGGAGTAACCATACAGTAAATGTTCTTCAGAATTCTTACAGTATGTTAATTTATGCAAATTTCATAAACAGGGGAAATTTCTGCCCTCCAGAAGATCAACAAGCATTCTGTTTTTCCACTTTGGCATATCAAACAGCAGATATCACTCAAAGGAACATGTCTGATCATGCACTACCTTCTGAAATGACAAACAGCTGCAATGTTTCAGCTCAACAGCTATATGCTCATCCGAGTTATCCAACAGATCTACTAATGTACTTCAACACAACCAGGAGTCATACAAGAACGCCCACTCAACACCGTCGCTCTTATCGTAAGATATGACAAATAAAAACTACATCTCCACAGGATTCACCCACAACCACGGCCTAAACTTCCCACCCCGTCCCAGCGTGACCCTACCGTCATCATCAAAGATATCCTCTGCCTCCACATGCATCAGTTCATTTAGGTCATCCTCCGTGATGTCAGGAAAGGCCATTCTGTTTTATCCTTAAGCGTCTGAGCAGTAACTATACTGTAAAATTAAATCAATGCTCAGATTGTCTCCCCCCAGGCGAACGTGAAGCCCTCTGTCAGCTTGAGCCTAGTGGACCGCTCTGAGCTTCTACTCACTCCGCCAAGTCGAGTGTGAGTGTGTGTGGGAGCCCACACCATCCAGGCCAAGTTTCATCAACAGGATGATTTCATAATCTCCTGTGTGAGTGTCAGAGTGAGATAGTGTGGTAAATATGCCAAGCGTGGTGTGTTGAGCGGAGGTGAGGCCGAAGCATCTTGAGAGCCAAACCCTGTGTAGTATTCATCCTGAAGTATTACTAACAATATAAAAGCTATTCTTATGTTTACTTTATAAAAATCATTACAGATTTCAAAGCAAAAACACAACCTGAAGAATTTTAACTTGGTAAAATAGTATAAACGATCAATCAGATGGCAAAATGCATTGTGAACAACAGGTTTTGCAGCAAAGTCAGAGGCCTTAGAAACTGACGTATCAAATATGATATAGAATGCTATAGTAGGGTTAAGATGCATAAGGTGAATGACTTACAATTTGTGTGTTTGAAAGTTTCTATCGTGTTCTTCACATCCAAAGTGTTTCTGAAATAGTAACTAGGCTGCAGTGGATTTAAGTCTTTCTCTTTAATTTTGGTGTGCCTCCTATGAAAGCTCTGCGGAACCGACCTAATGACAATCTCATTAACAGAGGGGTCAGCTCACACAATCACAGTCGTATAACAGCAATTATTCACTTCAGGACTCTTTAAAAACATGTCCTAAATAGAGGAACCAAATTAGATCCACCCACACTTGTCACGTTTCCAGGAAACATTTTGATGTGATTGCTCCATCCTTTCACATTTTGTAGTGTTTGCTAAAGCAAGAATCACTATTATTATTATTATTATTCAAACGCAGAGTTTGGAAATTGAACAGTATTAAACTGCTATATGGACATGAAGAAAACATCAAATTATGCTTTTCCAAGCAACCAGACTTATGCTTTTCACATCAGAATCAGAATTATTCCAGATGATGACGTGCATGTTGGCAGCTAGTAGTTTCCATGAAACGTGACAAATCATGTTGATATAAGGCCTTTCTATGGAAGCTTGTTTTCGCCACTGAATAAAAAAAACTAGCTCAATTCTGACTTTTTTTTCGCAGTTGCAAGTTTACATCTTGCGATTCATTTTTTCTCAGAATTGCATCATAGAAACTCGCAATTATGACTTTTTTTCTCAGAATTGTGAGATATAAACTCACAATTGTGAATTATAAAGTCAGAATTGCGGGATATAAACTCGCAATTGCGAGAAATAAAGTCAGAATTGCGAGATATAAACACAATTCTGACTTTTTTCTCACAATTGCAAGTTTGTATGTTGCAGTTCTGCCTTTTTTCTCGCAATTGCGAGTTTGTATCTCGCAATTCTGACTTTATAACACACAACTGCGAATTTATTTCTCATAATTCTGAGAAAAAAAGTCAGAATTGCGAGATAAAAAGTCGCAATTACCTTTTTTATTGCTTTATTCAGTGGCGGAAATGGGCTTCCATATCTTTCTGTACCACCACATGTAACTCTCAGTCCAGCTCACTAGCATTGTCTTGTGTGTGCGTACTCACATGGCGATAAGTAAATGAAACCCACTGTTCTATTTTTCTTCATATGGTAAAAGTTTATTCTTGTAAACAGATTAAAACCTGGGGCTAGCTGAACATTAGCATCTGACATCACCACAAGTCTCCCTGATTCTAGCTATGCGAGCAAAATTACCTAATATTATGTAAAGATATTGTGTTTGGTTGGAGATAGACTGACTCGCCCCTGGCCTACAGTCGCCTGGTGGTGCCTTTCAGGTCTGTACGCATGAATAATGAACTACAAGAGAGTAATAAGACCCCTGAGGTAGCCAGGAGGAACCATTCTCTAGACCAGACCACACACAATAAGCCTGGCTACAACTAATGTCAGTGTGAACCTCAAATCTAATGCAAAATCTCTGTTAAAATCCTTCTCATGCAGTTTATCATTGGAATAAATACTGGAGAGCTACCATAAAACTTTTTTGTTATAAAAAGTCACAAAAGCTGTCAATGGGACAACACCCTTGCAAAAGGCATACCTTTTTACACCCAATGGTTGCATTTTAGTCTTTTTTAGTACATTTTTGTATTAGTTTTGAAAGCATACTGCCCTAGCAGTTTTGTACCTTTTTTTTCTGAGAGTGTAACAATATGTGTAAATAAATGTGTTTTAAATCAGCTGAGCAGTGATTATTGCTGTATATACAATGGTCATTTAAACCTTTAAAGCAGAGACCCCCCCACATGATTGTAAAGCGCTTTGGGTGTACAGCAATACACATAAAAGCGCTATATAAATGCATCATTCATTCATTCATTCATTCATTCATTCATTCATTCATATCTCTACTGTACATAAAATGAAATGTACAAAATCCACAACAAAATACTCATTTCCTTGTATTTATTTTCCTTGTCTATGATATAAAATTAAATCTTTTATGGCAATACAGGCTCATCAACAGTCTGTCCTGCTGTAATTATGTTAGCTGTTAGTCATTCCACTGAGAATGAGCAGCTATCATACCGACACACACACACACACACACACACACCTGCTGTTATCAGCACATCCCACACACCACAGGCTGCCCTAGGTAAAAACAAGAAACACACTGTATGAAAAATATCAAACAAAAGCCTCTGGGAATGACAGTAATCTGCACAATATATCCACAAATATTGATAGTTTATTAAACAGTTTAATAGAGAAGCTGAAAAATATTTCAACTGTCATTATGCTGCATTTATTTTATGAGAACATCTTAATGCCTAACATATTTATGAGAACATCTTAATGTCTTTCATGCTTTGCAGAAAGACAATAACAAACATACTGCAATAAAAGGCAATAAAAGGCGATAATTGATCTGGCACATAGTAAACTGTATATAAACATCATGCTATTCTTACAGTGACAAGTTGAGGTCTCACAATGCTGATTCAGTAAGAGGTTCAAGAATATGGCCGGTCTGCCTTTAATGCTTGCTGAGTCTGTTTGCAGATTTATTTTGAGGGGATGTTGGAGGATGGTCAGGGAATGTAAATTAAATAAGTCAATACTGAGCACCCTTGTGATCAAGAACAGCTAACAACTGTTTGTCCAAAATAACAGTAGATGACAGATAGTTTTCCTTCCTAAAAGCTCTTGAAAACTGTATTTCACATCAGGGTCACCAGTGCAACCATAAGGGGAGGAGTGTTGTTTTATTTCTGATTTTAAACTCTCAGTGACCCAAAGTCACTTTTCAAAGCCTCACTGCTTACTCAGAAGGCATGGGAAAGAGGGCACAAGCAAAGTGACAAACTGTTTTACTGAACCACACCCTGTGCCAGTTTCAATCTAACTTCTGTTTTTACCACTAAACTATTTTTCATATCCCCAAGAGCTTTCAAAGGACAAATGCAAAAAGTGTGAGACAAACACTTGCTTCATTTTATGAAACTGAATGCATAATTTTCTCAATTTTCCTGATATATAATTTTTTCTTTAAAGTGGTTCATACCATGTTTGGTATCAAATGCAAATTTCATGTTGCTATGTACTAAATGATTACCATAGTACCTGTAAAAAATGGCAATACTAACAAGTAACTGGCAAAAATGCCTCCGATAACACAGGTGAACTCCTATTTAGTTTGATATTGTTCACAAATAATCATGTGTGTTAAGCTGATATAACACTCCCATCACAATTCATTATTTAATGAAGATACAATTTATACAAAGTACTTGAAATCAGCTATTTGTTGCACTTTAATTAATTACTGCTAAACATTATGGGAGGTGGATAATTAAAGGGATATTAAAGCAACAATATAACATAATCTTTATGAGCAGGACAGGCTATGGGTGGAGAGGCCTCTGTGGTTTGCATCACATCCGTTCCCACACAAACAGGTGACCAGAGATGTGTTTGCAACAGGGGGTGGAGAGAGAAAGAAAGAGGGAAGGAAAAGAGCCACACCTTCCAGATATCTCTAGCATATTGATGTTGGTTAAGAGCAGTATTGGTCATGCCTTAGTTGTGCCAGAAGTTCACATGTTTACCACTTCCTGAAAAACAAGCAATACAGGGACAGCTGAAAAAAAAAGTTAAATGGTACACATGGGGTAAAATTACAACCAAATTGAAGTAATGCTGGTCAAACCAATAAGATCTCCATTAGACTTATTAGTAACACATGATCTGCCCATATGCCTTGACAAATGGGAACATTGTTAGTGGTATTATGGCTGATGATATGGTTAGTATAGTATTTTGTGTATGTAAGGGGGGGGGGGGGGTGGGGGGGGGGGGGGGGGGAGAGAGAGAGAGAGAGAGAGAGAGAGAGAGAGAGAGAGAGAGAAAGAAAGAAGAGAGAGAGAGAGAGAGAGAGAGGGTGGTAAAAAAATGTGAATGGGCTTTTTCTGTTGCGCAAACTAAATACAACAGTTGAATAAAAAATAACTATAGTAAACTATATATATATATATATATATATATATATATATATATATATAACTTGTGTTCATATTAAATTACAAAAAAAATATAAAATGATATAGTAAACATATTATTTTATTTATTTAAATATTTTTAATAAATATTAATTATTTAATATTATTTAAGCTATTATTTTATTTTTGTTTCATACCGGTGACAATACTAGTTAACTACTAACTAACAAAAGAAACAAATTTTATAAATATTTAACAAAATAAATAAATAAATATTTAAATATAAATATTAGTGATTGTTTTGCTATTTGGTGAGATTACCAAAACAAACAAACAAACAAACAAACAAATTTAAATCTACATTTTGGTGACTGGTTTGCTATTGGTAAGATTACAGAAATAAATAATTTAATTTGGTTTCATTTAATTTAATTATTTTATTTAATATTTAATTTAATATTTGTAAATAGTAAATAAATAAAATAAATAATTAAATGTAATTTAATATTTAAAATATAAATATTAGTGATTGGTTTGCTATTGGTGTGATTACAAAAATAACTTAATTAATTAAATTGTAATTTAATTTAATTTAGTTTAATTATTTAATTTAATTATTTAATTTTAATATTTGTATATAGATATTAGTAATTGGTTTGCTATTGGTGAGATTACAAAAATTTAATTTAATTTAAAATTTGATTTAATATTTAAATATTAATATTTGTATAAAAAGTGATCGGTTTGCTATTGAGGAGATAAATAAATAAATCAAATTTGAATGTAAAATAAAAATAAATAAATGAATAAATAAATAAATAAAATTTGAATGTTAAATAAATAAATAAATAAATAAATAAATCAATCACAACAAACCCCACAAACATAATTTCAGAAACCCACAAAGTATGTATGTATTCATTAATTATTCATGAATGTTATTTTTGTGAAAAATAATTAATTTGAAAAATTCAATTCTCTTTACCCCTGAACATGCTGAGAACTGCTTGGTGCTGGGCTCTTAGTTTTCCATCCTAGTACTGAGTGTGAGATTCCCATATGGAGTTCCAGAACTCCAGACAAGGAGCTCTTTTCCAGTTTATCTACATGAGAATGTTCTCTCCCAGCATGCCTGGCGAGGCTGTCACCCTCTGCTCATTCAGCTTTGCCAACCCAGGGATCTTGGCATTCCTCAGTGGGCCCACATCCTGCTTTTAAAACAACGATGAGCCATGGTAACATCCCAGAATCCATCAACACCAACCCCAAACCCCCAGGCCTCACAGACTAGAGAGCTCTTGAGAACCCCGGGACCCTTCATTTAGGATTGCACAATGTTGTTGTCCTGTCTGTTCTAGTAATGTGTACCTGTTGGGAAGCTACTTTTGTAATACAACATAATGTTAAATGAGGCATCGTCACCCTACTGGTGCATGATTTATAGGCTTCACATGTGTCAGGGCTGTTTTCTGGCTGGTTTCTTTAGGACTGAATTTATTAGAATGACTCATTTGTGATCGTCAGCTTTTTGGAGACAAAATGAAACTGGTAAAGATACAGCATTCTGCCATCTGTTGACTGGCTAATAAGGTTACCACAGATAAATATTCATCAGACATGCATCCAAAAACTGTGCAAAACAAAATTTTACATAAATTAAATTAAATTACAGTGTTATGGATGGTTGCAATGCAGTTGCTAATATCAGTATTGTTATTGTTAACTAAAACTATTAACCCTTTAACGCATACGATCAAACCAGTGTGATCAGTCTTGGTTGGTCCCTGAAGCGTACGATCAATGGGAATTCTGGGCCCTGTGCACTGACTTTGCTATGGGGCCCCCTCAAAAAACAGCTCGGATTCAGCGCGAACAAACATGGCGGCGCTCATCACCCGGTATAGATCAACTAACACGGTCATTATAAAAGTGTTTAAGCTACCAAATACATTTACTTGCACATATATCAGATATTTCATAATATAGTGAGTATGTTTGTGAATATTAATAATAAAAAAAGGAAAAATTAAATAAAAGCGATCCATGTGTCATACAGCGCTATTGTGGCCGCGGTGTGTCACATGACAAGCATGACGCGTCACCATGGAAACAATAAGGCTATACATTCTAAAATAATGGTCACCTGAAAAAACTCACGCTGGGGGCTCAGCTAGAATATTTTAAACTCACGTGTGAAGGGTTAAAAATGGTTTCATTCATTTTATTTTAGCTTTATTTGAAATAAAGTTGAAATAAAATAAAATATAAATATTAGATAAAAAAAATCATTGTTAGAAATGTTCCATGGCAACTAACTGAGACAAATATGTTTAAGTTAAAAAATAACTAAAACTAAAATAAATATAAATTTGTAGAAATAATAAAAAATAAACTAATATAAATTTGCAAAAGCACATAACAAAATGAGCAAAAACCTAAACTAAAATATCTAATTTTTTTAATAACTAAATAAAAAAATAAATATCTTTAAAAATCAGTCAAGTCAATTCAAAGTCTTAATAAATACTGTAAAACAGCATATAAAAAATACTAAAGTAACACTGGCTTACATGTTCTAAGTATGACACTTGGCATGTTCCCCAAGTATTTGATATTTTACAGTTGGCTTGGGTCCCTCCTTCACTGGAAGGACATTTTTCTTTTTTTCTTTTCATATTCTAACCTAAATCCAATCCAACAAAACAAGTAAATGCACACTTTTTACTCAATGAGCCACACAAACTGTATTATGGACATTGAGTTACATGAAGTGAGTTACATGCTGAAATTGAATACTTTGGGTTAATGGTGTGTTTGAATCAGTAACCCTTAGTATCCTCTACTAATTAACTCCGTCTTAGTCAAATGACCTCCCTATACTTCCTGTTTATAAGACCTCTGCAGCATTTCTACTTTAATTTCATTTAATTCCAGCTGATTCTTTTAAAATTATCATCTAACATGCTGAGAAAAACAACTTCAAACCCCTGAATCATTCGAAAGATGTTTATGAATGAAACTAGAATATTTCATTACACACAAAGGTCAGTCTAACCCTAAGAAAAAGTGAATAAGCAAGAGGTAAACAAGGTAAAGGACCCTTTGCTGTGTTTCTTAAATGTTGTTGAACCTGGTGCACTCATGCTGCACGCAGGCACATAAATTCCTTTCCAGCAGGGGCCATTCAGGATTACTGACATTGTGATCAAAGACTGTGCGTTTGTTAAATCCTGAGAGGGCCCGCTATGGTTGATGGTGCTGTGACCCTGTTCGAGGGCCCTTACCTGCATCAGCATGCTTGAATAGCCCTTATTGTTTTATAATATCAGGGCCATGTGGTCATTATGGTCTTGGGTGATTATCAGTAACATCACTAGATGTCTAAATGCCTCATGTAATATCTTTCCTCAAAGAACAACCCAATTAGAGCCATATAGCAAGAGGGTGGAAGATGGTGCAAATAAAGAGAAGGAAACAAAACAGTGAACAGTGTGAATGAATCACATCTTTGTAACCTAAACCTCTCTGAGGTGCTTAACCTCCATATTAAGGATCCTGTATTAGCTCCAGAGAGGCGTGTTGCCATGAAGTGGGAAGATGCTGCTCTGCCTCCAAAGCTAGTAAAGCAATAATAAGAAAGGAAGCCAAAAGCAGAAAATAAAACAAAACCAAACACATAGGTCTCAAAACAATATGAGATTTCATCTGTTTAATGATGCTGCCCTCACAAATGAGTCCGCAAGATCAAACATAATTTTCAACTTAATGAAAATTGTATTTTCGTAAACTTAAGTTATTATAAGTTCAATATTGTAAGCATGGTTTACCATAAACACAGGGCTGCATGTAACCACATCATTGCTGATATTCAGACCAACAGCATAATGCGAGAGTAATACTGATTTTATACAACAGTTAAAGGGATAGTTCACTCAAAAAAGAAAATTTGTCACCATTTACTCACCCTCATGTCATTCCAAACCTGTATGAGTTTCTTTCTTATGTTGAACATAAAAGAAGATATTCTGAAGAATGCTGGTAATCAAACAGTTAATGGTCCCCATTGACTTCCACAGTATTTCTTTCACTACAGAAGTCAATGGGGACAAACAACTGTTTGGTTACCAGCATTCTTCAAAATATCTTCTTTTGTGCTCAACATAATAAAGAAACTTATACAGGTTTGGAACGACATGAGGGTGAGCAAATGATGACAAAATTTTCATTTTTGGGTGAACTATTCCTTTAAACAAGAATATACTGAGTAATTTACTGTACATACTAGACACAATATTGGCATTTACTTTGTCCATTTCTGCTCCTCCTTTAAAAACGCTTCAAAGCAAAGCCACCACAAAGACACTCATGTCTCTAATCGACTTAGAGATGTTGTGTTTCATTCCTGTAGTGTTTCTGAATAATTCATTTTTAATGAATGATCATATGACTCACCCATAAAGACAGATGCGGTGTTCAAAATAGCATACTAGAATACTACTTTAACTATTTCTGCCATATCCATGGGCCTCTCCCAATACCCACACTTCTGGTCTTTGCACTTCACCACTGGTCTGCTTACATGACATATTTCCTGTATTTGGACCAAGTATGAAGAACTTTTGATTACCTGATGGGACACACTTACAACAAAGTGGTGTAAAATTGCAAGTTAAGTTTTGACAACGCTTTATTTACACATTTTGAGTTTACTTTGCACTTTAAAATAAACTTTTAAATGTCTGTTCAGTAGCTTCTATGTAACAGACTACACAATTTATTATTTGTGGTGCTTCTAATTAAATGATAAAAAGCAATAGTAAATGTTTTATTCATTATATTATATTTATATTATTATATCTTATTAATTTCATGTATACTGGAAAGTTTTCTTCAATATTATGCAATTTTGGAGCACAAGACTGCAAATGTGGGTATTGAGACAGGCCCATAAGATTTAAAGGGATAGTTCACCCAAAAATGAAAGTTCTGTCATTAATTACTCACCCTCGTGTTGTTCCAAACCCGTAAGACCTTCGTTCATCTTGAGAACACAACCACTGATGTCACATGGACTATTTTATCAATGTCCTTACTACCTTTCTGGCCCTTGAATGTTTCAGTTTGCTGTCTATGCAAGGTCAGAAAGCTCTCGAATTTCATCAAAAATATCTTAATTTGTGTTCTGAAGAGGAACAAAGGTCTTACGGGTTTGGAACAACATGATAGTGGGTAATTAATGACAGAATTTTATTTTTGGGTGAACTATCTCTTTAAGTTATCATGCTGTTTCAAATATAGCTACACACTTGTTTCATTCCTGAATGAATCAGTGTTTTTTTAATAAATCTGCTGAAAGAATGATTCAATGACTCACTCATAAAGTCACTTGTCTCCACCAACTGGCATAATGGCATAATCTGCAGAAAGCGTCACTGGGAATCCCCACAGCTAATTGACACTTTTCACATTTCTGGGGTTTTAAGAAGCAGAAGTCATCATAGGCGGGTAAACTTCTACAATGGTGAAACTACAACAAATGCGTTTTTTGCATTCTTATGTATTTCAAAAGCAAAAGAAAAAATCCACTGTAGCATTTCTATGACTTTCCAAAAGATCGAGAGTTTGATTATGTTGGCCTGAAGGGAGAAAGATGTCAAATTTGCTGTCACTCAACCATTGTATTAGAAACACTAATACAATAAACAAGCAGCAGCATTAACCAGTTTTCTGAAATGCAATAAAAACAAAGTATAACATTCTAATGATTCTAAAAATGAAAATATAAAACACTTGTCTATTTACGATGTTAACTGTGAAAAAGTCATCACAGTTTATGAAAAGGGTTCATACACAAAATGACACAGTGACACAAACAGTGAAACATCGTAGTGCTGTTGGAACATTTCTCAGCCAATCAAATTCGAGAACAAACTGTTGTATAATACTATTTAGCACTTCCTTTTCCACTGCACTCAAAATCACCAAAAATATACCCTTGTTACAGTGCAAGGAAACAGGAAGCTTTCTTCATTTCCTCTATGACCACTAAAATTTTTGTGGGCAACAAGTGCAATCTTCACATTGCAAAATGTTGTTTTCTCTGAAAGTGACAGGCTTTAGACTGAATCACCCTCTTAAGTGCAATCTAACTTTACAGTGTGGAGACTGAAATATTCAAACCTGACACTATGAATATTGATATGACAACAATGACACTTAGCAACACTACAGACTTCATTGCGGCATGTTTAATGTTCAGGCATCATCTCTCTAGGGACTTCTTGTGCCTCATTGTCAGGCCTCTCAGATGGCAATATTAAGTAACAGTCATTGTTGGCGAGCTAGTGTTAAACAGTCGGCTGCCGTGTGGGTGTGGAGGTACGCTAGGCTGCTTGAATGGACCTTCCTGAAATACAGTAAAGTGTGTATGGTTAAAAAGGGATTGGTTGTGTCTCCTAAGGACACTTTTGAATTATCATCTTGTTAGAAACAGATAACCAATACAAGCCTTAATCATACAAAGCATTAATAAAACATAAAATGTAATTCTTGTGTATTTACTACAGGATAAGCCATTGAAACATTGTCCACTATCAAGCAACAATGGCAAGAGCTCCAGTGGGTGGACACACTGCAGTCTCTGGAGTATTTCTGTGGGTGGAATGCTCTTCAGGCTCTGAGCAGAGTGCTAATCTGTCTGATTGTAGACAGACAGTTGTGTCAAATAGGACTAAGAATAACGCTCTCTGTTTTAGACTCCTCAGAAGGGAACCGGGTTATCAAAGGAGAAAAAGGACTATTTTTGGCATCGAACTTTCTTCAGTGATTTGTCACAGCAGCTCTGATGAAACAGATGTCATTGTTAAAAGAATCAGAGAGAGAGTTCATTATGAAAGCTTAAAAACGGCAAAGAATCAGTTTGTCACTGTAATTTTTTTAAGGTTAAATACTACTGACCTCTATTACCACACTCCCATAAACTTCCATTGTAGGTGGATATCTGTCAATGCAGTTTTGTTTTGTTTTGTTTTGTTTTGTTTTGTTTTGTTTTGTTTTGTTTTGTTTTGTTTTGTTTTGTTTTGTTTTGTTTTGTTTTGTTTTGTTTTGTTTTGTTTTGTTTTGTTTTGTTTTGTTTTGTTTTGTTTGCTCAGTCAGCCCCTGCTGGTAGATGCTGTGAATTACTAAAATTGTCTTAATTTATTTTATTACTGTATATTATTACAGTTTTTAAACCACTATTCAAAAATTTTGGTTCAGTACATTTTTAAAATAAATCAATAATTTTATTCAGCAAAAAATCATTAAAATTATCAAAATTTATAATATCAGAAAAATGTATAAACTGTTTTGACAATAATAAGAAGTGTTTCCTGAGCACCAAAGTTTTATATTAGAATGATTTCTGAATATATATATATATATATATATATATATATATATATATATGTGTGTGTGTGTGTGTGTGTGTGTGTGTGTGTGTGTGTGTGTTTGTGTGTGTGTGTGTGTGTGTGTGTGTAAATATATTATAGTATATATTATATATACATAAAAGATAAAAAAGTTATTTTATGTTTACTTTTAGAGACTTATTTTAAAAACATAAAAAAAAATCTTACTGACCCCAAACCTTTGAATTGTATATGCTTTTAAGAAACATGTATGTAGCAAAGCTGACAGATTTTAAATAGTTGTATCCCTTTATTTTTGAAAAATTGAAAGACAAGCCAAAATGAATTTGCTACAGATGTGACTAACAGAACTTAACTTGTATTTAACCTGGAACTTTAATTTATTGTCCTGATAACTACCTCTGATAGACTAACATAGGCCTATATATCGACACTAGAGGAAGTCATCACCAAGCATGTCTGCCTTACTTATCTAAAAGACTGATCAAAAGTCTTGAAAAGACTTTACAGCTCACAAAGACCTCAAGCGTGGATCAATACTGCACCTTTATCCAAATCTTCAGCAATCGCCTTGGAGGAAATTGAAGGTAAACAAACTCTAGCAACAACAGATTCCATATAATCAGATGCTCTGTTGGTGTTTCATCCATTATACGTTTTTCATTTCTCCTCCACCGTATTTTTTGTTCTCTTCAAAGACCATCTCTGCAGGTAAAGTCAGACAGCAGACAGCTCTTGCCCCAGAGACACCACAGGCTGTGATACAGTCTAGAGCTCTGGGGTCCTTCTCCACCCCTCAGACACCTTCAAACCCCTCATTTGGAGAGGACAGAGTCCTCGCTCCCCGCGCCGCACTGCCTTTTGTCTCCCTGGTACAAACACCTCTTCAACATGTCTATATGTGAGTCTAGAAATAATGGTCCAGACTACCCAGATCCACTCTTCACAGAGATGAAAGGAGTCTTTGAAATGAAATAAGCCCCCCCAAAGCGTTGTGTGCATGCGTATGTGGGTTTCATCCTTCAGAAAACGGCGGGGCGTTCCTAACAATTAGTTTTAATACGGGTGGAGTGGGGTTCAATTCACACAGATTATCTTTTTATCTACAGTCCACGGCGAGCCTTCAGCCTCTTCTCAGACACAAAAGAGATACAGACGCACAGTGGAATCAATTATTTTAAGACTCAACAGAAGCAACTGAACAGAGTAGATATGTGAGCTTCCACCCAATTGTCAAAAACTGCTTGTCAACAGTTTTAGCCAAGCACTTCAATATCACCAAACCTTTTATGTCTAGCATATTCTACTGAAGTATGTGAATGCAAATGCTACACAAACTCATTTTTGTGCTGTGTTTTTCCACAAAAAAAAAAAAATTATCTTTGTCAATCAGAAATGCTGTCTGGCTGTGAATCATTTTGCACATTGGGATTGCCAACATCAGCTTGGCTGATATGTCTTTGGGGGATCTGGGTGTTGGAGATACATGTGGTTAAAGTTAGTAAAAATAGCAGAAGTTATCAAAACAAATGAAATTACTTACAACACTGTAATGAGTTTAGCATATTTTCTCTTTGCTACTGTATCTTTGCTAACTTTTACCACATGTACTCTCTCCAAATCCCAGATCCCCAAAGAGTGCTCTGCACTCACAATGAAATTGATAAGTACATAATCTAATTCATACATATATAAAACCATTTTAAAATGATTAAAAATACATTTAAATGACTGATACCGTCTTTGCTATGGAATATTTTTGTTGGTTCACATTGAGTTTTAACTATTATGTTTATTTTCAAGATCTGAGGTAAATTATCCATTATTATTTTCAGGTCACACAAAATGATATTCAAACTCACATTAGACCCCTTTAACTTAACGTAACGATACTGTTAGTGTTTCTGTGTAAACAACAAAAACATGAATTTGTGAAAACGGGGGAAATTACATGTTCAGTCCTGTAACACATAAAGCTGCGTTTTTTCTCAGATCCATGTGAATGGTGATCATTTGTCGTCTGTACGCAGAACTTTTCAAAAACTAAAAGAAAAAACATTTTCTAGAACAATGTTGTTGCTTGTCGCGTATTGCTGTCATAGCTGGTTAGTACAAAAACTATGATTAAAATGAAAGCAGTAAACTGCGTCTATAAAAACAGCGTAAAAACAGCGCTGCATCGCAGTTGGTTAGTACACAGTTTAACATGCATTCGTCCTGTGTTGCTCTTGCAGTAACAAACCTCAGGACTCAAGGGGTGACAAAGTTATCTTGAAATGCCTCTGCCATTAAACCCCCAAAAAGTTGAAAAAAAACATTTGGGTAACTTGCTTAGTTAAACTATCTGCAAACTATTGCTCCACCATGACAGTAACAAACCTTCATAAGAAAACTGTCCATAAAGAAGTCATTTTATGGTTAATTTAGCTATACTGCAAGGCGTAGTGATTCACCACAGGGAAAATAACTTGCATAGCTAGTAGCATCTGCGTTCACACAAGCTACTTTCATACTATGTGAAGTATGTTTAGGGCCTAAAATAACACTTCAGAACTCTGATTCAGAATTGTGAATGCACCCTCCCATTTTCTGAGACAACATCTGTGAAATACAGTAGGCAGCCAACTCTTACGTAGCATGTATGTGATAAATAGCATTGCACAGATCAGATGCTCCCCATATGAAAAAGCAGGTGGAAATTAATACCAATCTGGGAGTGACTGAGGCGGAATTCATGGCACATGGTCAACATTCCCAGCAGCAGCAGCTGTAGCTGTTATGTTTAGGTTTGTAGAGGAATGATTAGCACCTTAGCTGCAGAGCTAAAAAATGTCTGTTGTTAATTAGCTATGCAAAGGGATTCTGAGGACGCAGGTTCCCTCTGTCATGGGGCATTCGGCTGATGAGCCTGAACTAAATCTTTTCTGTCACACGTAAAACAGGATTTCATCTCTGTGTCTCTCACTCTCCTTGTCTTGGCGGTAATGCAAACACAGATAGCACTGTACATGTATTTTGACATGGGGGTGGTGAGATCCAGACAAAAGTACCAGCGAATCAGCATCATGTCCTATTTAATAAACATCTGATTAATTTTACATGATTGTGCTCGAGCCAAGACTGTTCAGTATAAGTAATCTGTGGTGAACCAGAGAGGAAGAGGAGAGTGTCCCCTGCAGTTAAATCATAGTAACACAAGTCAGGACACGCAATTATACCATAATTATCATCCTTAAGCTTAAATGTCACAATAAAACACATTAAGGCATTTCTAAGTTGACCATATTTGCATATTCTGTACTTAGCTGTGTACTGTATATAAGCCCTTTCACAGTGACTAGGGCAGACTAAACGGCATCAATTTACTGCTTTCTTCAAACCCTCTGTCAATGTGCTGCCTATTGCTTGGCTATCTTTAGTTATCACGTCTTCAGCTCTCTCTCTCTCAGGCACACACAGACAAGACTGCTGAAAAGCACAACACAGAGACACCAAATTACACAAATTAAAAAATGTAATAAACTAGGGCTAGAAAACCATGAACCTCAGACTAAATTTAAACTAGTCCATGCTTGCAACCGAAACCTATCCTTAATATAATATGTAATACAAAATAATAATAATCCCAAGGCGCTGAATCCTTTCAAACTTTAAATGATTATAGGCTAAATGAAGCTTGTTCTTTATTAGATATTTACAGATCCATTAATACAGCTCAGAGACATCAAATTAAGGAATGATATTGTCACCCAACATACAAAAAGACATTAAAAGGGTGGTAATTTATTAATATATCAAGCCATGACAAGGTCTAAGACCTCAGCATTTAAAAATTTTCCTGTAACAACTATTGTTTTAATGTGCAGGTTTTTTTTTGTTTTTTTTTATCTCACAATTATTTTTTTTTCTCACAGTTGTGAGATATAAACTCGCAATTGTGAGAAATGAAGTCAGAATTGCGAGATATAAACTGGCAATTCTAAATTTTTCTCAGAATTGCATGATATAAACTCACAATTGCGAGATATAAAGTCAGAACTGCGAGAAAAACAAGCAGCTGCGAGGAAAAATTGCGAGTTTATATCCCGGAATTCTGACTTTATATCTCACGTTTATGACTTTATAACTCGCAACTGTGAGTTTATATCTCACAATTCTGAAAAAAAGTCAGAATTGTGAGTTTCTATCATGCAATTCTGAGAAAAAAAGGCAGAATTGCAAGATGTAAACTCGCAATTGCGAGAAAAAAGTCAGAATTGTGAGAGAAAAACTAGCTTTTTTATTTTTTTATTCAGTGGCGGAAATGGGCTTCCATATATTTTTGTGATTCCAGAGATATAATAAAAAAAGTTTGAAAACCAGAAGCTTCGTCTTAATTACAGCAGAACATACTGGAAGAAATATTATAACTTATACAAGGGGCCTTCAAATATTGTGCTGGACAATTAAGTCAAAAAGACACATTTTTATCCTTTAAAAAGGCTATCAAAATGTGAACTACTACTTTTGTTCTGTTACCTTGTACAGCCTTGAGCTGTCGGTTAATATTAGTTAGCATTGACCAGTAGTCCAATTTGAAGTTCCAGGTTTGTAAGAGCCCTCAAAATGTTTTTGCCTGCATAATGGTGTAGTTATGAAATCTACATGAAATCTACCAATTGAAACTAACTGCTTAAGTTAACCATCCAAACTCGAAATCTGTGAGCTAGAGGAACATTTTGATTGGATGGCCACTGACTGGTGTTGTAACTCAACACTATGGGTTAGAGAAGTAGAACTAAAACTAAGACACATTAAACTCCTTGTTATTTCACATCTGAGTGAACCGCTGGCTACACAAGTCTGCCATTAATCTGAAGAACACATCACCAATCAGCAGCGCTGGCCCTCAGCCAATCAGAGCCCAGTGTGACCAACACTCGATCCCGGACACCCATGGTGTTTATCTCTGAGCAGAAAGCGACTATAGAAGACGAGTCATTGTGGACACTGTGTACCTTCACACTCTCTTCATGCTCTCCATGTCTTCACACACAAATGTGAACACAGACCCGTACAAAATACATATGGGGGAAATTTCAGACACATTAGAATGATGTCATAGTGATGCCATATAAGAACCATTTTGGTTCCATAAAGAACCAAATTTTAATCTAAAAAACATTTTTTAAATCTAAAGAAAATTTTCCACTATAAAGAACTGTATGATCAATGGAAAGGCTCCATTGACGTTAAAGGTTGTTAATGGAACCATAGAGAACCTTTATTTTTGAAAGACCATTTACACTGAGAAAAGATGTATTCATGAATCCCTCCAGCATGTTCTTTCACACACACACATGAACATATCACACTCACTGTTGAACTTCCTGTGACGGGCCCGGGCCCTCCAGGGCCGGTCGCGGATCCAGTGCAGCTTTCGCGACAGTTCCATGGCTGTGCGCCAGATCGTGCCCACAGGACGTCATCGACCGGCATCAGCCCAAACTTCTCCTCTCGTCCCCCAAACATGAGCTCATATCCAAAGCAAATATTGGACCCTTTGAGGGTCTTTGTCCAGTTTTCAAAGTGGACTCTTTCTTCTCTCTCTGGCTGCGTATCTCTTGTCTCAACAAGTCTGTTTGCATTGCCTGAGATCTATATTTTATGCATGAGTCAGGGGAACTCAACTCCCTCTGCCGCTCTGACACATAGACGCCACTCAGCTTGTCTTGATCTAGGGAGCACCACCTATCCATGGCTCCTATCTGGGCACACACATTCACACACACAGAATTGAAACGTGACTCTAGTCGTCTTCGGACAAAAGATGGGATTGGATACCAGACAGGGAACATGCACTATATCTTTTGACTTGACTCCTTTGTGTACCTGAAAGGTGTATTTCACTAATGTATTTCTCTAGTGTCTGTGGGATCTTACATATCCCCTCACTCTCAAGTGTTGTTATTGTTAACTGAATCTAAAATGATAGAGAATCATTGTCTGTAATTCAATTAAAGCTGAATAAAATATATTAGATGGAAATGTTAAATTTACAAAACCTAAACGAAAATTGTTTCCTGTTCTAAACAGCTTTACACTGTATCAGGAAACAGCTAGCTAGAGATAACATGAGAGATTTCATGTAAAACACACTCATCAAAATTCAGGTCTAATTCAATCCAATTTACATTTAATCATTCAAAAAAACAGTTAATTTCTTTTGATCGTCACACAACGCTGAAGGAATAAAGTAGTTTTAATCCCATGTTGCCATCTAGTGGTCTTCTCAAATACATAGACTCTGTGATGGCCTGCTCAAAAGTCATCGACACTTGGTGGTCAGGCTGTTCTGGTGGTTCTGGTTTTTAAGTGTTGCTAGGTTGGGTTCTTTTTTTTCCAGGATGTTGCCTTTATGATATTCAGGTTGCATAATTTGAGGTTTCATTCATGTGTGTAGCACGAATCCACTGGATGATAAGTATGATCAATAGTTAAAGTGATCCTTGCCCCAGATTTAAAAAAACAAGTAAAATGACCAAAGGTTTCTGTCTGTCTTGTGTTTATTGTCATAGTGTCTACAATTCTGCATCTATGGAATAAATAAAAGAAACCAACGAAGTTACACAGTCTACATGTACATAAAACATAACTGAAGAAAATTTAGAAGAGTATTGATTTATAACACTAACTCTCAAATGACTATATATAGAATATTGAATGTTCTGCACAAATATTGATCATCTGGCCACATAAAATCACAACTGCTTTAAGGCACGTATAACAACAATACAGTACTTATGACAAGAGGAAAAATTGATGGAATATTTATCACAGAACAAAGGAGAAGATGCAACATTTAAATATTTTGTTTTGGTCAGAATTATATGTAATTACTAATATCAAAGTGGGATGTATTTTGGATGGATTAAAATATGACTTTGGTCACTGTGTTGGACAGAGGGATGAACTGTGCTTGGAATCAAGTGCTGCAGTACAGAGTTATGGCAAGATGTACTCTTATTTAGCAGCTTTGAGACATGTTAAAGCTCTACTGCCATGAACATCTTAAGGCTTCTTATTGCTGGTATTCTTTTAACCAATTCTTTGGTCTATTATTAGATGAGAAACTGATGGACTCATTAGAAATCCTGCAAAATGTCACATCTGACCAGCAGTTTTTAAAGTGATGTCTGTGCGTGTCAACAATCATACAATATAAAATCATTTAGAAACATCTGAACACACTTTAAGACACTGTCTCCTCTCTCGTAAACTCAAATTCTGCTGTTTTATATCATTACTGTCACATTGTACGGTAAACACAATTCTGCACATACTGACAGTGCTCCCAAAAAAAAACTGCTCTCCAAAACATTTATGCAACTGCAGACTGCACCATCATGCTTTTTTGGGGGGCCACAGAAAATCCAGAATAAACAGACATAAATAATAAACAAAATGGAAAGACATTATTCAAATGTTGGTAACTAAAAAAAAACTAAATTTAAAAGAAACAAATCTACATTTTTCTGATCTGGACAAAATGACAAACCACATTATGTACTTTGGACTATAAGGACACACTAGATAAAAGAAAAAAATCTTTATATAAAGCTGAAATAAGGCCCATAGAGTAACTTTAGAAACAAAGTCGGTTTCCCAACTGGAGTTATAACTAATATATATATATATATATATATATATAAAAAATTAAAAAAAAAAAAAAAAGATATAGCTTTCAAGTCCTGGAGTACCTATGCAACAATCCTTCATCTCCGTAAAATTCATTATCCCGCAAAAATGCATCTTGCGCATCTCTAGAGGTGACATGTTTCGGTTGAGAGGCCTAACAAAAGCTGATCATCTCCAGTAAAGAGACTGTTGTGATGAACAGCAGAAGCTCACAGAAGGACAAATAAAATAAACATTTATGAATAAAACAAGGAGATAAACCGGATTTCAATAAAACAGCGTGTTACGGTCACATTCACAAAGTCTTTAACTGAATGGTCCACTGTATTGTGTCCACTGGACTGAAGTTGTTCGAAACACAGTCACAGGTCTGAGGGATCAGAGGCACACGGTGTGTGTACTCGTGTGTTCAGTTGTTTACTCGGTTGAAAATTTCAATCCTAATCTCCATCTCTATCCATTGCTTCATTCCATGCACGCTCAAAACTGTAAGGTGCAGACGTGCGGTTCTGGGTTGAGTTTTGGCTTATTCTCAGATAAGTCTGGGTAATCCGGCTTCTTTGGTTTAGCTTCCTTTAGAGCCAATGTTTATTCTTTTTTGTGATCCTCAGGCGGATTGTCCAGGTCCAAACTGGGTTCTGCCACGCAGCAATAACACAGCTTCTGTGTTTGCAATGAAACTGTGTCTGAAAAAAGAAAAAGATAAAAGATCAGTATGTGAAAATCATTCAGAATATTAAATATTTGGCTTACTTGAAAACATCTTAACTGGTTCATATGTCAAAGATCAAAATGGTATTGATTAATTTGCCTGCTCTAAAAACTTAAGGCTGAAGTTGTTGTTTTTTTTATGATGATGATTCCAATTCAAACAATCAACATTTCTAAAGCATGGTGACACTTTATATGTGCATTTTATACATAATGAATCAAAGCTGTCAACTTATTTTAGTGAAAATAAATTTAAAAAACAAACTAATTTTAAAATAACATTCATAAATACAATAATGAATTTTGGAAGTAACATTACAAGTAATGCAAGTTACACAATCAGATTACTTTTTCAAGTAACATTCCTTTTAAATTTATAAGAAAATATCGTTGTTACTTTTTCAAATAAGTAACACAAGTTACTTTATTTTCCCATTTATTCACTGAGACCTCTCCTGTCCCATATTGAGAGAATTTGGGAGTAAGGTGGAGAGAAAAGCACTTCTTTCAACTTATGGCTTATTCATTTCACTTTTGGTGTGAAAGGGCTTTTACAGCTGCCAAAAATATAACTTTTGGGTTCTTTGTTATTAAAAATGAATAAGAAAGCCTTGCTCAGGTGACAAAAAGTAACGCAAAAGTAACTCAATGCATTACTTTCCATAAAAGTAACTAAGTAATGCAATTAGTTACATTTTATAAAGGTACGCAATATTGCAAACGGATTACTTTTAAAAGTAACCTTCCCCAACTGACAATGATGATAAAATAATATTAATACACAGTTTGAAGAAATTTGAGTGTGAAGAACCATTTTTGTTTTTGAGAATTCAAGAATTCAGAATTGAAAACCATGTAGTTCTATTAAAATTCTATTTGATTAAAAAAGTTTAACTGATAACAGCCCTAACAATTAAAATAGTAACTTTTTATTCAGTTGGAGTTTTTATAGTCTGAAGAAAATGAGTGATGCTTGCCTTGTGAAAGTTTTACAGCCATAATAAATAGTAGGGTGTTCTAAGAGACACTGTTATATGGTTGCTAGGGTGTTACAGGTTGTTGTTAGGTGGTTGTTAACAGGGCTCAGACCAAAGAACCCGACATCCGAATTTCTGTGACATTCTTTTCCTAATAGTCTGTATTAAGCACATTAGCTGAGTTTTATTACTCAATACAACTGCATCATAAATGCTGTAATATAAAGCATAACCAAAAACGAATCGCTTTTCTTTTCTTTTTTTCTCTGTAACGTACTCCGGATTCAGAGAAGCATATCTCAGTATAAAAACAGGGGTCTCAGATGGATGAAAACAGTGAAGTCATGTGTTCATAGTAAAGCAATTTGCAGTACACATGGATCATTATATGCTCACAATACTCCTGTTTCATAACAGCAAATTCATCTTGGGCTCAAATTCACCACAATTATGTATATATGCAACAAAACCCCTAGAAGGCAAACATAACCTGGGTGTAGCACATAGGAGAATGTTTCAAAGTAAAAACACATCATATAGCCTGTGGCAGAAACCAGAGCTCCGCAGGTGCCCAGCTGAACTAATAGAAGTGAGACAAGAGAAACGAGAGGCTCTTGCGTGTTTGTGTGCTCACTCACCGAGCATGTGTCCCCAGAAAGGCGGGTCTGGAGCTGGGCGGGAGGTGCACACATATGTAATACACAGGAGCCCCGGAGAAGAGCGACGATGATTCCCACTAGAGAGTTTATAGTGTCACTATAGAGTGGTACAACCACCAGAAACACGCTGCACAGGCAGTACACTATAGGAAAGAACAGGCTCAACTACATGGAAACAAACACACACAAATACACTGAATCAATTAAGCACATCATAAACCAGGGCAATAACGAAATAAAAATGTCAACTTTATTGCAAGTATTAAATATATGACTCTGGCTATTATCTGTGTATTTTAAGGCACCATAAATGTGATCTTGATGTGAAGGCTCTTCCATAAGATAAGAAACATTATGATTCATTCTAAGATACTTTATCTTTACTAAGTATCACACATATCCTTCAGAGAGAGACAGATACAGAGATAAAGAGAAAGAAGAAAGATAGAGAGAAAGCCCTTTTGTCAGCGGCTTTGGTTCCAGTATTTTTCTGTCATTTTTTTCCCATAGGAATTTTAAAAAGTCTTTGAAACCAACCAGCTATAAGATAAGTCACAACATACTTAGTGGCTTTAATGAGGGAAAGAGCATTGTGAAAGACAATCAAAATGAAAACAACATGAATATAAAGCTATTCAATTAAGATGTTGATTATGTACATTTAAACAGCATTTTAATTGCACATTATACGTTATTTTAGTCGATATTTTCTTTGCGCACAAAAGTATTCTCGTAGCTTCGCAACATTATGGTTGAACCACTGATGTCACATGGACCATTTTAACGATGTCCTTACTACCTTTCTGGACCTTGAACGTGTCAGTTGCATAGCTGTCTATGCAGGGGTCAGAAAGCTCCCAGATTTCATCAAAAATATCTTAATTTGTGTTTTCCGAAGATGAATGAAGGTCTTACGTGTTTGGAACGACATGAGGGTGAGTAATGACAGAATTTTTATTTTTGGGGTGAACTATCCCGTTAAATATCAAGTCTACCATGGAGAAAATGAATTGTGACTCTCCTTTACACGAGGAGTGCTACATGTGTAGATGGAGACAATTTAGAATCAGTCAATTCTAATGGTTAAGATTACACAGGTAGCGAGTAGAAGCACAGTAGCTCAGGTTTTGGGAGGTTAGGTTTTGTAACAGAGCTATTGACTTACCTTAACAGGACGGGGCAGGTCAGGTGCTTTTGATGCGCAGGTAGATCTGACTGCCTATAGAAAGGCCAATGAAACAGCCAGTAATTAACTGAAGTAATTAATTAGCTGGAACACGTCTTTCACGCAGAGAATATGAGTGACATGCCACCCTGTGGGAAAAAGCAGATCATACAGAATGAAGCGTCTGTTTTTACTATATAATGTGGATATCTAGATTTTCTACATAGTACTGTTCTAATGTCTCAGCCTGCTTACATTAAACAGCAGGGCTGGTATTGGTGTGTAGCGTTTGATGTGGATCATACAGAGGACGTTGGGTAAATGTCCCTCACGTGAACCCACAAAGAATAGCCTAAAAGGAAAAAAAGGATTTGGCTAAGAATCTGAATTCCTGCCACCATGTGTCAACTCATCAAACGACAGAAGACTCAGAACAATCTTTACCTGGAGGCAGCAATGATAGAGGAATTTAAACCTCCATAACAGGAGATGGCCACAGACAGCGGGATGAGCCAGCTAGCATAGCCCAGCACATAGTCAGCAAACGTCTGTGGTAGATATAAAAACAAGTGTTATTTATTTTTCATTATGACCAATAACCAAAAAACAGCTGACACTAGTTTGTCTAAATAATTAAAAATTAAACACTAAACACTAAAATGAGCCAATTTTAATGCTACACAGTGAATTTAGAGATCACAACATAATGCACAATATGAAAAATAGATATCTATTTTGTTTGCGTTAGTAAATTATTAGTGTTTTAAAGATTAACTTGTGTTCATCTAAATGTAAAATCAGGGAAATGAGCATGAACAATTAAATAAGCAATATTGACAGATACTGATAAATACAAAAAAAAAAAAAAAAAAAAAAAAATCTTGATAACTCGTATGCTACAAATATATTGTACATCCCCAAAAATAATAACTGTATTATTATTATTATTATTATTATTATTACTATTAGAAATATTATTATTATAATAAATATATATTACTATTGCAACATTTCACTGTAAAATAAACTATTTAACTATTCTAAAAAAAATTATATGGGTGTTTTATATATATATATATATATTAGGGGTGTCAAAATTAACGCGTTAACGCATGCGATTAATCTAAAATTTTTAACACGTTAATATTTTTTTAACGCAAATTAATCATGTGATAATGCTTGACCCCAACTTCTTCCCGTCATCGCAGCGTGGAAGGTTATCTATCAGTGTGTGATGAGGGTACAGTGAACCAGTGTTGCCAAGGTAACGGCACAAGTGGGCTATTTTGAAAATACAGTCGCGGGAAAAATTACAGAGCCGCGGGTTGCATTTTTTGGGCTATTTTATAATGTACCGCGGCCGCCCAAAGTGTATATAGACAAATGAAAATTAAAATAGATCCTTTTACTAATGTGTATTATAGTTGGAATGTATACCTGGCAACTTAAGAACGGAGAGGCGGTTGTAAACATCACAAACAACGTGAGTTTCAGTCAGAGCACATGTTAAGGCTTTTACACAGCAGAAATAAACATGACAACAGCCACTATAGATTATACAAGATAATAAACACACGATTACGATAGGATATGGTTTGTATGTGATTTTCATGAGATGAATGTGTACATCTGAAATGCTAATTTGTGCAGCGATATAAAAGGCTATAAATAGCATATTTTAACAACAGTAAACGACCAAATTCTACATGTGATCGCAAAAGGAAGTTATTACAAACACTCGATGGTGGTTTAAAGTGAGTTCTGAGTAAAAGCGTACTATTAATCTCATAAATTGTCTTATGAAGCATGATGCTAATGCACCTGCAGAGCAGGTCCAATTCTTCTTCTTAATGCATTTTGTCATAATACTTCACGTAAGGTTGCAAGAAAATGTTTTGTTGTATTTATTTAGAAATACTTTTGATAATAGTTGGGTAAATGTATCCTGGGATTGAAGCGATGTGGTTTGGTAAACGTTTTATTGCCAGTTTAAAGGCTGATAATGGCTGAATAAAAACAGAAGAATAATGATAAAAGAATAATAAGGATTATGTCTCATACCTGGCGGAGGTGTGAAAGGTTCTGTTTCCTTAAACTAGTTTGTCATGCATTTCATTTCAACACATTTACAGGTAAATCCTAGTATTTTAAATGTGCGATTAATCATGATTAATCACAGTCCATGACTGTGATTAACGCGATTAAAAAAAATTTAATCCATTGACAGCACTAATATATATATATATATATATATATATATATATATATATATATATATATATATATATATATATATATATATATATATATATATATACCCAAAAAAAACAAAACAAAAAAAAAAAAAAACAGTACAATTGTAAAATTACAATACTAATATTAATAACATTTTATGAAACCATCAAGCTTTTACTTCGGTGGAAAATTGCAGGGAGCACTTTAAGCTTCCCTTCTGTTGTCAACAGCCAGTTTATAAGCACTTCACATTGTTTAGGAAAATTATCAGTGCAAGCTGTGTTCCCAAAAGCATATGTAAACCAAACTCACAGCAGATGTAGAGATGAGCTCACATGGAGCAGCAGATATTGCAAACCTAAGAGCAGCTCATGTATAAATGAACACAGTGCCGCGCTTCACTCTGATACATTCAACGCATATATTTAATTAATTAAATTGCAGCATTTGCGACTGGACATCCTCACAGCCATATCACAATTTTGTTTTGTTTTTGGTTTTTTTTTTTCCCAATTAATTGCGCAGCTGGTTAAGCTAATGTTAGTGTTTTAGATGCTCAAACAAACAGAGCAATGTTTTGGAAGAACGTACAGTTGTCTCTGCGTATAAAAATGTAACAGGACACAACAGAAACAAAACAGTGTATCAAACACAGTAAACAGTTTGTTGGCCATTAAAACTTCCACAGAGCAGTATACTAGCATAATTACAGGCAGCAGAGCGTCTGTGGTTTGTGGACTAATGTCATCGAGCATCTCTAGAGAGAGGACATTGCCTCAAGCTGCTCTGCTTAACTAGATCAGTGTAACAGGAGATGAAAACATGATCAAATCTGGAGCAAATAAACTAAACAAACGCTGTCCATTAACTTTCCATGTGACGTTCAAGATCATGTAGGATAAAAATGAGCTTTGCTACAGTAGCTTGAGATATTAAGATGTGATGATAAAAGACAAAGTAGCTTTTTTTAATCATAAAGTTCGACTCCCAAGAAAGTTTTACTCACCACAGCCACAGCTTCACTCTGTAGCAGTTTATTCATATCCATCACTGCATAATAGGCGATATTAGTCAGGATGTAGATTATTGTGACAATAGGCCATGGAGATCGCTATAGACAATGGCAGGTTCCTGTAGAAGAGAAAGAGAGATTTTGCTTACATACTTGATCTTCCTGACTGATTTGCAACAAAACTGCTGGACATTCATTCAAGATGAAGCGTGCAATTTTTGCACCACAAAGGACTGCAAAAATAATGACTGTTTTTCCAAACACCACCCCAATCTGCCATTGGTAAATAAAACAAATAGTCCCCACAAATTAATGTCATTGGTTAAGCAATTTGAGCCAACGAACTGAGCAACCTACATATGGCTTACTTTATAGTTGTCTCTGCATATTAACAGGGTGTCTACAGATATGAACAAGTTAAATTTAATACTTTAATACCTTTTTAATGCCACCTTATATGAAATTTAAGACCAAACCTCTGATGGAAATCACATTATTTTACATACGTATAACGTAATATATATTTTTTTTAATGTAAAATATATATTGCTGTCAAAAATGCTATTTATTATTATGATACACAGCAAACTTTTCACATCAGCAGACAATATCCCATACAAAATATCCCCACAAAAGCACCGCAAGACCGAGATTTCTAGTAATGTAAACAATTTATTCTGAAGCAATATTTTGTCTGTGTTCTGTTAGCTTTTACATTTATCTGCATTTTTTTTAGATTAACCTCAGGATGTTATTTAGGCCATTTTTTAAACCTTATTAAATGTATGCATCATATTTCATGTCAAATTCTTACAATTGATAAATAGTTTAAATTTACACTAGGCTGTTATCAAACAAATTAATTTACATTGCACAATTACAACTGCAATAATGTTATGAGATTAATGTTTTAAACGCAATTTTGAATATACAAATAAGAAATGTTGGGAGGGGTACATAATAATAATATTAATAATAATAATAAATAAATAAATAAATAAACTCAACATTATGAAATTTTACCTCAGTATGTTTCTTCTGTGAGTTTCTTTATGTGTCCCGTTCAACTCTTTTGCTCATTTCATACAGTCATTTGATTTGATTTCTCCATAAAAGTCTCTTACAAAGAGACAGGCAGCGCGAGCCTAAACAGCGCGACCTTGATAATATCAGAAATACTCTATCCATTATCAATCGCTGTTTACGTTGAATGTAATAAAATCAGAAGAATCATTCTTGCGTTTCGATGCTTCACTGGTTATTTTTTTGGTCACACAGGCTATTTGTCCGGTCGGGCAAGAAAAATTATCAAGCCATTTTTCAGTAAACTTCATTTAACCCATTTTAAACTATCTAGGAAGCTGGTCAGCTAACTGTAGCATGCAGTAACTACAGCGTGGGAAAAATCTGTCTGTCCAATGATTGTAAACAGTCACAGGTCACAGTCACAGGAGAAATTTTTGCAGAATATACCGAAAATATTTAAGACCCATCGAATCTGAATTTAAGACTTTTTAAGGCCTTTTATTAGGAAAATTTTATTTAAGACATTTTAAGACTTTTTAAGGACCCGCGGCCACTAGGGGTGGGAATCGCAGGGTACCTCACGATACGATATTATCACGATACATGGCTCACGATAACGATACTATCATGATACAGCGATTCTGCGATAATCGATATATTTCTAGAAAATCCTATAATGATATATCGCGATATCTGTCTAAACAAAATGCCTGTGAAAAGGTTAAGTGCAAGTTTTCTTTCTTTATTCAAGTCCAAACTGTTAGAAAACAGCAAAAAAAAAAGTTCTGTAAATCAATTTTAACATGTTGAGTAAATTAATAATTTTATTCCTGGACTTATTAAAAGGTTACACTTTTCTTTGTAAACAAACAAATTTAACTGGTTAACTTATATAGCCTCTCTCTCTCTCTCCATGTAATATATATATATATATATATATATATATATATATATATATATAAACCTGGTACATTTCAAAATTTACCTGGAGTGTTTTCTCAACCTTTCTACTCATCATAAAAACGGAGCCCCGCACGGAAAAATAGCCGTTCACAATCACATCGCGTCTTTTGCGCGCTCAGGTTGGTTATTTCAAATGTAGACGCGCGGCAAGCACACACACACACTGCACACTTCTGCGCCGCATTACGGCTCTGACAGTGTTTTGTCTCCTCCTCCATGCCATAGGTGCAGATTTATGTTTCTGCTGGTCGGTGCCCACTGTTCACACTGCATAACGCGCACTTGTAATATCTGTGAGAGAGGGAGAGCATCCAGTGTTGTTCACATAAAACTGTACGCACCGGCGGCGCTCTCTCTCTCTCATATAGTGAGGGAAATCCACCTGCGATCCGAGCGGAGAGGTTCGGCTACTCATGACTGAATATGCGCTCTGCAATAATAACGTGATCGGTGCCTATGGTCCACGCTGGTAACTGTTCCGGGGCAGTTTTTTAGTTTTCATTTCCATAAACGTATATATAGCAGTAGAGCTAATACAGTGGCTGAAAATCTGTTTATCATTCGGTTCCTCGTGCTTCCCCATCTTCATAGAGAACGCACTTCATAGTTGCTCAGAGCGCTCTTGGAAAGAATGTGGAAATGGCGCGGCCGCGATTTCCACGCATTTGTAGACGCTGGGAGCAGGAAAATTTATTTAGAGCACCTTACTGTATTAATTAAAATATCGATATTTGGCGCCAGATATCGATTATCGTATCGCATGGAGAAGGATCACGATATATCGCCATATCGATTTATTGTCCCACCCCTAGCGGCCACCCTGATTAAGATGGGACATGAGAAATCTTTCTATTATTATTATGGGTGGGAGAAAAAAAAAAAAAAAAAAAAAAAAAACGATTCTCCGATGCATCGCGATTCTCTCTTCAACGATTTGGAATATTTCAGAATCGATTCTGAGCTTGTTTTTTCACCCCCGCATATGGCACATGTGCGCGCTAGAGACACGGCGGGCTTCATTGCACAGAATTTGCGCTGTGAGACACGTGCGCATTGCTTGACAGTGTGTGCTTCCACCCGCTGTGTTTTCTTTAGATATGCTTTCATTTCTGCCGTTTGGAACGCAGTACTATTAGATGCATGAAACTCGCACACTGACAGACTTTCACGTGCGCTTTGTGTTTGTTTGTCCTGAAGCTCGATTGCAGCTGCGGTTAAATGCATTTTCGAATACTTTTATACGAAATTGATGTAGGCTACACACAGTCAGTTATGTTTTCAGAGCAGGACAAAACATCTGATATATCAAAATAGATCTGTGCATTAGTGTCAGTGCAGCCTGTTAAAGCTGCCACTGTCTATGATCTCATCAGTAATAATCAAACAGCAATAATGCTGAGGAGAAAAAGAAAAACCCATAACTATTGTCTGTAAACTTTCGGATACTTAAAGAACACTTATTTTAAATAAGTATTTTTTTTAAAAAGTAGCCTGCTTATAATTAAAAAATAAAGTAAATTTTGCACAAAATAAATTTGATATAAAATTTACATAAAAATGTAGCCATGTGCAGTAAAATTGAAAACTGAGAATGTGACGCATCGTGATATTGAGTTGATAATGATAATCATAATTGAATTGAATCGTGAAACCAGTGAAGACTCACACCCCTATTTTTAAGATGGCAGTACAGACACACAGAGATTCCAACTATAAACAAAAAGCATAGAAACTGCAATTTTGGTTAAAATATAAAGTTGTAAATATGTATTTGCAAAGCAGAAGAATTAATTGGGGAAAAAAAATGTAGATCAAGAATGGTTTTGGAATCGGATCGTGACTCCCAGAATTGGAATCAGATCGGATCGTGAAGTGCCTGAAGATTCCCACCCCTAATTATTATTGATTCTTACTTACAATTAGTGGAACATGTCATGTGTATTAGTACCTCTCTGGGTTTTTAATCTCCTCTGTGATGAAGTTCAGGGTGTCCCAGCCTGAGTACGAGTACAGAGCTGCATACAGAGCCAGAGCCAGGTTTCCTGGATCCAGTTTAGAGTTCTCAAACGAATCCCTAAAGTTGTTTGTTTTTCCTGTGGCACAGCAATGCAAATGCAGTCAAATATCAAAAACAAACAGTAATGACACACAAAAAACATTTCTCTCACTCAATAAACATTTCGCTTTATTACGAATGTTTAAAACAGTTGAGCTGCTTAATATTTTTGTCTGAAAATCCTGATGTATTTTTTTCAGGATTCTTTGATGGACAGAAAACCACAGTATTTATCTGAAACAGAATTTTTTGTAACATTATAAATGGATACAATTAACTATCACTTTGATCAATTAAATGCGACTTTGCTGAGTAAAAATATTTATTTCTTTAAAAAAAAGGTATATATAGTAAACAACACGCGTGTCAGTATGTTCAAACCTTGGGCCAGCACAATCATTCCAGCAATGATAATGACTATTAGAGCCAGGACTTTAGCCACAGTGGAGATGACCTGAAGAATGGCCCCCCATTTCACCTTCATGCAGTTCACAAAGGTGAGAAGACCTGCAAAGGAAACAGAGATAGACATGCCCATATAAAAGCCAGACAATATATACCAAAATACATTTCAACTGCTGTTTGCAACTGGTATTTCTTAATGTCTCTTTTGATCATTTGCGTAATAGTTCCATAGCTCCACTGTGTAATTGTGTTCCATAGTAACTGCTATTACTATTTCCTTGTAGATGAATGCAAATCTCCAATGTGTCGCAAGTTCCCCTTCAAGTATTTAGGTTCACTGACAGGTTGTCCAGGGTTATACAATTAGGCTACGTGTGTTTTTTTCTTCAGAACAGAGTAAACCCTCAACTCCTGCCTCTGCTGTTTTACTGACTGGTAATTCAAGTTCCTCCATTCATCTGATACTGCAGTGAACACTCCTGGCATCTAATTTCACCAACAAACCAAGTCTGACAGTAATTCACTCCTCAATAACAGTCTCTAAGAACTGCAGATACCATCGTGACTGGACGTCCTGGTGCTGTGATACCCAGGAGATTAATTGAGGTACTTCTGTACTCGATTTAATCTCAGTTCAAATGCCACCTCATTCTGATGAAACTGTACAAACCAAGTCCAAATAAACTGCTATTTGTCACAAAATGGAAATTAAAACCTGTAGAATTACACTGCTATATAAGCTTGCATAAGCTTTGTGGTTCAGGCCTGTTCGTTAAGTACTTGGGTGGACTTTGCCACAGTAAGTAGCAAAACATGTCACAGGTGACAAATAACCAAGAATTCCCTTTAACTCAAACAAACTGCACATGATCTCTGTGGAAACAGTCACCAATGACTTCATAAAAAGGTCTTGTGGAAGTCTTGGCAGGGTTACGAACTCCAGTCCAAATGGAAAGTATTTGGTTGACATAAATAAGATGCCTAAATAATGGCAACCAACACTGACAGGAATGGAGAGAACAGCCTGGCAGCCGCAGTGGAATTAACAGCTGAACTAACAGAAAACAAATGTTTCAAAATTTGTCAGACAGTATTCAGTTCATTTTGACAAATTACACAGACAAAGTACAAGTTTACGCAAAAAAGTATGAGCACACAATCTAACAGCTGAGTCCACAGAGGTAATTCACTCAAAAACGAAATTAAGTAAATTTGCATTTTCTAGTAAAAGAAGGGAAAGAAGATTCCCGGATTCATGTCTCTCAGTGGAAGAGACATTTGTTCTTTTTATCATCGCAACTTGCAAGGATGTTTTGGTATGAAGAAAATCAAAAGGAGAAAAAAAAAAAAAGAAAAAAAGAGAGAGAACACAAATTTCCTCCCAAAAATGAAAAAAAAAAAAAAAAAAAAGAAATGAATAAAATAACATTGTAGAGAAAAATGCACCATGAGCACACTGGGTTTACTGCAGAAACAAACACAAACTCTCCTAGCATTCAGAATATGTTTCATTTTTCTCTACAATGTTATTTCATTCATTTCCTTTTTTATAAGTATCATTTATATACTAATAATATTTAGAATTAGCTTTTATTTTTATATTTTCAGTTTTCATTTTAAATTAGTTTAAGTTTTAGTAATTTTGTCATGCTTTTGCAAAAAAAAAAAAAAAAGAAATGAATAAAATAACATTGTAGAGAAAAATGCACCATGAGCACACTGGGTTTACTGCAGAAACAAACACAAACTCTCCTAGCATTCAGAATATGTTTCATTTTTCTCTACAATGTTATTTCATTCATTTCCTTTTTTATAAGTATCATTTATATACTAATAATATTTAGAATTAGCTTTTATTTTTATATTTTCAGTTTTCATTTTAAATTAGTTTAAGTTTTAGTAATTTTGTCATGCTTTTGCAAAAAAAAAAATGGTTTTAAATGGTTTTATTTAGCTTTAATTTTTATTTCGGTTTTAGTTATTTTCATAATTTATTAAATTAATTTTAATTTTTCAAAACTTATTTCATTTCAATTGATTGCCAATGCAAATTCTCTTATATTTTTAGGTGTAAGTTTGTCATCTAATATTTATACAAATTTTAATTACATTTATAAAAACAATTTTAATAGCTTTAGTTTTAATTAACAATAACAACAATGATTTGGAAATGTTGTGTATAAGAATTTACTATAATACAATATATAGTTTTATTTTTTATGAAATTAAAAAAGGGACTGTAAGGCAACCATACAAACTAAAAGAACTATCTAAATAAAGTATGCAGATCAATACCATTATTGGTTAAGATCCTCAGGTAGTGGCATAAATTGGTAATATTTATTTTTGACATGTTAACATGATGTGCTCTTTACAGAGTAATCTCAAACACACTGCACTGTGTGAACACTAAACAGCAGTGAATCTCCGGGAAAGCCAGCCTTTATTGTGCCACTATTTACACTAGTTTTAAGTGCTGCTACATGTGTGTTTACCAAAGCATGCATGCATGAGTGCCAGAGCACTCACTTACCTATAATGAGAGCTGCAATGAGCCGTACTGCATCATTTGGTGCCGGGCAGGTGGGGAAGAACGGTTTCACTAGGTAATTAGCAAAAGTAAGAGCAATGACTGCCTGGCAGGCTGGTTCTACGATCATTAGTGATGTCCACAAACGGATGAATGCGAGGAAGCCCCCAAAGGTCTCCAGAATGTAGGCATAACTAGCTCCTGACTTGCGAATGGTGGTGCCCAGCTCGGCGTAGCACAGGGCGCCAAAAACAGAGAAGATTCCTCCAATAACCCAAACCACCAGAGACAGACCATAAGACCCTGTTTTCTCAAGAACACCAATGGGGGAAACAAAGATGCCCGAGCCAATCATGTTCCCCACGATGAGGCAGACGCCATGGAGTAGTGAGATCTCCTGCTTTAAACGCATGGAGCTGGTAGAGTCGGCGTCCCCCATGATGAACTCAACTCAAGAGGCAAGGGTACTACAAAAATCAGGAACGTGATGTCAGTCCATCAACCACAAGAGTCTGTTCACCTCAAGCCTGGAGTTTCAGCTGAGGCTCATTGCGGTTTTCTTTCTGTATCAAATCTAGGAGATATAAGAGATAAAACACAGTTAATGGAATGTTGGATGTTAAATATCTGCGGCATGTTGTTGACAACACAAACCAATTCAGACTCATTCAACACTTAAAATAATAGTAGCTTAATCTCTCCAACTTCAATGCTAACAAGCCCTCTTGAAGAACAGGTTCTTTAATTGCGCCGCAGTCATTTGCTGCCCAGGATGCCACAGAGCAAGTGCAGTGACATCAGGAGGAAAACCAGTACAATGTGGGAAGAGAACCAGGCAACGCTCGGTTGGGTGCGGTCATCAACAACAGCCTGCAGAACTAACTGCTTTTAGAGATTAATCAACCGGCGATAAAGACTTTCACTGAACACTAAAACTATGTGGGAACACGCTCATTTGAACAGCATGACAATGTCATACACCAGACAAATTGTAAAGAGAACCGAAAACTTGTAAAAAAAAATTGAAAGCTTGTAAGTGTCATATTTTTAAGTATTAAAATCTTTTTGGGGCCACTGTATGGTATATTCTATGGGAGTTGAAAATGAACAGAAAAAAGAAAAGCATTCCTTAAGTCTTTTCAAGTTAAGCTACATACTTTTAAACAATGACTGAGTTTACACGCATAAGGGGCTGTTCACAAAGAACAGCTTTTCATTGTTTTTTTTTTTTTTTAATGAAAATGAAATGGAAAAAACCCTCATATAGACCTTGCATTGTTTTTCACTCCACTGGTCTGCATCTCACATTTTAACCATAAAAACAGGTTTTTCGTGCATGGCTCCTAAGAATAATGGTATTAATCAGAATTTGGTCATATTCTGATTGTGTAAGCACGCTATGAATGAATATGCCTGTTTTAATCTGAATTTTATTCAGAATCTGCCCTGTAACTAACCATTCATTTATATGTATCTGCACATAACTGGGTAGTATAATATTAGGAAAAGACATTTAAGAACTATACAACTTCTAAACAAACAGTTTTGGAGCGCAAAACAAGAAATATTTGAACAAATATAAAAATAAACGTACAGCAGGCCTTGACATGTTGACATTTGTAACAGCCTCATGTTTTCATTTCTGTAATTAAATTACTATTTATTATGCTGCAGCTCAAGCAAGAATGGAAGGAACAAAATGTGCGTGTCTGAACTATTCTGAAAGTATGCAGGAGTATTACAACAGCTGTGAAGATGAATCATATACACCTCCTTTAGAATATAATCCTGACTAAACTATTAAATTTACTCAAAATGTCATGTAGGCCACATGTTGACACAGATCATACACCCGGAAAATCTACTAATCTATTGTTGCTTGTAAAAGTACAACCACTGAACACATAAAACATTTCCTCAGTTATAATTCACTTATGCTCACATATCTTTTAATTATGAGTGCTGTTTGTATTTATTTGTATCCGCGCGCTGTCAAACACCTAACTTAAGTCACCTGGGTTTAAATGTTCGCTTCGCGCCAAAACAGAACGGCGTCCCGCACTTCATATAAACACTGAACGGTCGATGTTACAAAACAATATTCATTAACTATTGTTTTATAAGTAATTCATCTCTATACGTCGCTAAAACACGTCTCTTTATCAATCATCATCCAGCGCGAGCTAACGTTACAGGTTGTTCAGGTTAGCTCTTAAAACTTGATTACCAATGATTTCGCGTCAAACTTCAAAATTTCAATATTACTTGATTTCAAAGCTAAGAATAAGTTCTCCTCTATAGGATAAAAAGATAAGAAAACATCTCAGACTCACATCCACTGCTGTTAGCTAATGTGGTATCGCGCCTCTGCCACAGCAGCTAACACCAACTGATGCGGTTGAGGCTGGAAGATGAAATATGAAGTTTATGAGTAATCTACGCATCAGATCTCACCTGTTCTTAGTGGAGAGATGTGGACCACGTGCGTGGACGAGCGGACGTGCAGCTGAGAGAGGGGAGGAGACTCATGATGACATCCCTCACTAACTCCTCCCCCTCCTCCTTCATCTCACCAGACCAGCGCTGCTGACCGCTGAACGACTGGGGTGTTTTTGTTTGTTGAAGTACAGGTTATTTCACATCATTTTACTAGGGTTTTTATATGGGTGTGTTACTTCACTAAGTACTTAAGGAGATCTTATAGTCTCTCAACATAATATTTTGTAATAATTGCTAGTGTAGTATTACTCTGTAGGGAATGGCCAGTTTAGGGCCCAGTATTGGTTCAGAGTTAAGATAAACTTATATTACTCATAAAAAAAATGTGAAATATTTTTACTATTTAAAATAACTGTTCTGTTTTAATATATTTTAAAATGTAATTTATTCCTGTGATTTCAAAGCTGAATTTTTAGCATCATTACTCCAGTCACATGATCCTTCAGAAATCATTCTAATATTCTGATTTGCTGCTCAAAAAAACATTTATTATTATTATTATTATTTTCAGGATTCTTTGATGAATAGAAAGTCATCTTCACAAGAAGATGAATCAAAATTGTACTGTTTTTGCTGTACTTTGGATTAAATAATTGCAGGCTTGGTATGCAGAATAGACTTCTTTAAAAAACATTAAACATTAAAAATCTTACTGTTCAAAAACTTTTGACTGGTAGTATATATATATATATATTTATATGTGTGTGTGTGTTATTTTTATATTATTGTAATTTTAACATTTGTATGTCCTAGAGAAGTCCATTTGTGTATAATTTACCTGAGTCATTTGTTGAATTACTTACCTGGAATACTTACCTGAGTTGTTTACCAATTCAGCCAGTTGTGTTGAAAATTAGACCATTATTTCTACATATGGTCAGGTTTTTTATCTTTATTTATGTATTGTGATTTGATATCTATATGTATTATTTCTTTCAATGTATTTACGACTACTGTGATTCAAAGTGTCTTAATGGCTCGTCTGAAATACAATGTTTATTAAGAGACAACAAAGGGGACCATTAAAGGAACTACTAACTCTTGTCTCTCTCTCATTCACTGCTGAGAGAGTACTACAAATTTTGGAGGCACCGCTGGGATGTTTATAGGGTGGTTCATCTTCTTGACCAGCAGAGCCCCACCCTGTAACATTACTTACCTACAAGACAAGCAACAGTGTGAAGCAGCAGAGTGAAGTGGTACTACAAAACTGATTGAGCAGTGTACACACTTGAGGTACAGTGACTACTAGGGGCAGCAAAGTCAAGTCAGTGAGATAAACGTCCACTTTCATCACACTGTCAGCCACTGCAGATGGAGATACACTTCAGAGCCTTCAAGAAGAAATAGGTGAACGACTGTATAAACTAACACAAGGAAACTCATAATACTCTGCCAATTCTTAAAAATTTCTTCAGAGGACATTGGAAACAACTCACCGGTCTTTGGTAAATCTCCTCAGTAATCATCAATTAAGAAAAGAATTAGAAGAGCTAGAAGATGGAGGCATAGCTGAGAGAGCAATAAAGATATCTCAAAGACCATTTCGACAACTTAAAAGTGAGAAACTGAGTCTGCCGTGTACTTAAGCCCTACTGTCTCACAACATGACAAGAAGCAATTGATAATACACTGGTTGATGCTCCACCCCCGTCACAGAGACAAATCAAACAAGCCATATGGCACAAAGACTTCAAAATTTCAAACCTCATTGGCGAGCCAGGTCAGAAGGTCAGATTGTCATTCTCAAAACTGCAGAACATCACAGATCATGATATCAGGCTTGCAGGGAAAAAACAGCTTGGGAAGATACAGCAAATAAAGTCCGTACTACCAGTGGCAGCATCACTTTGTGCAACAATGGCCATGATCAGTGAGGTTCAAAAAACACCAAAACTAACAAAAGTAACAGTAAAGAACTTTGGGACCCACCTGTTGATGTACTGTAAACCACTTACCTATGCACCAGCAAAACAAAGTGAAACAGCTGCTGCGAGAAGAGTGTCATCCATTTCCTACTGAGCTATTATTTTATAGATTTTTTGAAGATTGCCACTTGCCAGTCCCCTTTTTGACCTTTTCAAAGTAAGGAGAGTTTAAAGAAGTTTAAACGCAAAACAGGAACCAGTAGAAAAAGTCATGTGGTGCCATCTAAGATAATTGTATGGACAGAGTATCACCAGGAAACATTGTCAAAACTGATTAACTGCTTGGTACAACATCACAACAAATGCAGATAATTTTGCCTGCCCAGTTTAAGAGTATTGTCTTGAGAGAACTACATGACAAGATGGGCCACCAAGGCCTTGATCGCACAACCAGCCTCATTAGAGATCGTTTTTTTCTGGCCCTACATGCAGAAGGATAATGAATATTATGTGCTGAGAACCTGTTCATGCATAAAACAGAAAAAAAAAAACATGCAGAGAAATAAGGGCACCTCTCAAGAAAAAAACCATGAAGAGAAATAAGGGCACCTCTCAAGAACATTAAGACGACTCATCCATTTGAGTTAGTATCTATCGACTTCCTTCACTTGTACAGGTGAAAGGGTAGTTATGAGTATATTCTTGTTAATATCGACCACTTCACTTGATTCATGCAGGCGTATGCTACAACTTAAAAAACTGGAAAAACAGTAGCAGACCATTTGTTCAATGATTTTGCCCTGAGGTTTGGGTTCCCCTCACGAATTCACCATGACCAAAGCAGGAAATTTGAAAGTCAACTCTTCGACCAGCTCTGAAAATACAGCGACACAACTGCCTCTAGGACCACCCGCAGGGAAATGGACAAGTAGAAAGAAAGATTCAATCAGAGAATTCAGCAGATGCTCAAAACTCTCACAGAGAAACAGAAATTGAATTTGAAAGAGGCATTGAATAAGATTCAATGAGGAATAAGAATAAGAATACAATTGTACTAAAAGTGAAGCAACTGGTTTCTTACCTTTCTACTTCATGTTCAGTCACTCTCTAAGGCTTCCAGTTGATGCATTGTTTGGTCTCAATCCAGACAAGAGTTCCATCGACCACAGTGAATATGTGAAGAGGTTGACAAAGGAAATGCAAGAGGTTTATGAGATTGCCAGTTAGCATGCAGAGTGCACTGAGAGAAACTAAAGAAATTATGACCCAAAAGTGAGGTGTACTAACCTATATCCTGGCAGCAGAGATCTGGTGAGAAATCTGACTCAGAAGTGAGGCCCAGGGGAACTTATAAATTTCTGGGAAGATGAAGTCCACATTGTTATCCACCAGTTTCTTGGCGTGAAAGTGAATGACAGTGAAAGTGATGTTGAGTACTATATCCAAGTTGAACCCTACCAGTTTAGGACACAGCAAAATAGACAAAACCAGATAGAAAAGGAAACCGTAACCTTTGATATATTATTTGACTTATCTACTTAGTTTATGTATCTACATTTTAATTATAAATTATCATAACATGTCAATTATAAACTATCATAATGTCAAGTCATAAAATGTATTTTATTTTTATTGTTAAATACAGTTGAGAAGCTCAAGTTTTCTCAGGCAGGACAAACCAAAATTAACATTTGGTGTGTTTAAATTTTTAAAATTTCATGGTATGTTAATTTTCACAGTTTACTAAACTTAGTCACCACAGCACAAAATGTGTAATTTGTGCATTAAAGCTTTTTTTTTTTTTTTTTTTTTTAATTGGGCAACAAAGTCTTACTGTATTTATATAAAATGCACAAGGATTGAACTTCACAGCCAGTTTATTAATGATGTGAGTTTGTGCTTCTGCTCACTCAGGCAAATAATTTCTATTCTAATAATTCTAATAATTTCTATTCTAAATAGCCTAGCTGAAGCAGAAATAAGGTGCTGTCAAATGTTACAGTGTGCACTTTTTCATGAACTAAGCGACTGGTTTTAAAAGAGATTTGTGTAGGATTTATTTATTCAAAGCTGTTGCTTTCCCTGATTATTTGTGTTGTTAGTACAATGCATTCTTGATAATTGCTATGCTGGAAACATAATAGAGCCCCCAGCTTGGTTCAGGTCTCTTCTAGTTAAAGAGCAACCATGAACTTTAGTGAAACTATTTCTCACATTTACAGTAATCCTCTCACTGCTCTTTAAATTATTATTTTTTTCCAGTGACCATATCTGATAACTATGCAGTCTTTATACAGAAGTGTCATTCAAGCATAACCAAAACTAATTTTAAATTCATTAAGGAAACCCTTTTGATTAATAAATGACTTCAGATATCTGGTTCATTGGCTTTATCCTTTTAAATGTTTAGGTAATTCATCATAACCAGCGGCAACTGTATAAGATCAGCGCCGTACTGATAAACCAATTTGTCCTCTGAACATGTGTACCGTTTTGTCTTATCTTAAAAAAAATTCTTGATGAAATGTTGTAAAGCCATGCACTTGGCTATAACCAACTCTGATGTTTCCTTAATTAAGGATCCAGTGCCACCATGTGGTTGAAAAGGATAATGCAGTGCTCTCCTCTGATTTTAAACCTTTAGGCGTGACCCTTATCTGACATGTCTGATAGCAGACTATCAGTACAAGATTTAGTCTTCAGTTTTGGAGCATGAAAAGATATAATAATTAAAACATTAAGATATTATTGTGTTATTATCTAAATGAAGAGACTGCAGGATTGCTTGCTTCTGAAATGCCAACAAGCCCTATGGATTATTTAATCTACAATGTAAAATAATACAGAGGTCTCATATGTCTAGTAATGCAACTCATGCTGTCCTTCATGTACTGCTGAGCAATTTCTAACCCACTTTATTCAGACACTAGAACTTTTATTATTTATTGTGCAGTCTTTGCTTCCTTCATAATTGATGCTTGCGTAGCCTGCAATGAGCATTTCTAATGGGAGCTGGAACTGGATGTGCATGTACATGTAGTGATAAATCATGGCTGAATGGGACTACATGGAGATATTTATTATAGATAAAGAAGTATTTTAAAATTTTGTATTTCTTAATGCACATACAGCTGTATTACACCAAGAATTACTCAGACATGTTCGTATGTTGGGTGTTGTTGTTGTTTCTACATGCTATCATTTCATAGGTCCTGTCTGGTGCTAAAAAATGATTTATTTTCATTTATTTTATTTTTATTTATCAAATAATTATATACTGCTAAACATATTTTAATATGTTCTAAAGTAATTTTAATGCTTTTAAGTAAAACAATAACTAAAATAATATTGACAAATATTGAGATACATTTGATGCACATAAAGGCATCATGCATAAGATGGATCAGGGTCCCAGTGCTGATTTGGCGGTGCTTCTACCACCATATCTCCCCAAAATTATGTAAAATTAATTATAAAATACAAGTGCGCAGCATGTTACACACGAATCATTCATATACGAATTGTGAATACTGTTATTAGAAGGAAGACGGAGCTTTATGCAACTGATGCAGTGATGACAGACACAGCTAGCTATTCAGATAAAATAATCCAAGAGATGATTCGTGCTTATGTATCCACTTATACACCAGCGCTTCCAGTAAAAACCGTCTTCTGATGTAGTTTACCATATAAAATGAATATAAATCAATGAGAGCTGTGCATGAACGGGCTGCACCACTGCTGAAAAAGGGGGGAGACGCAATTAGTCACCTTGTACGCTCCTCACCGTTGACAACCTCCTGTACATTAGACTGGGTGCGCGACAGCCTTTCACTTGGAACTGCGCGTGAAGGGACAGCAGCAGCCAATCTGATTGAACACACGCACTCTTTCCCTCAGAGCGCCGTTCTGCTGACTCAGTGCCTTATCAGAGCGAACCGGTTCCTCGCCACCGAACAGACCTGAGACGCACCAGTCACCGCAACATCTCCAGCCATGGCCAAAACTGCGATCGGTAAGACAAACCTTCCTTCATTTTGTTCGCCGGTGCGTGTCTCTTTGATGCTGAGAGATGCTGTCGCACACAATAGACCCTGATGCAGGAGAATCATAAGTCTGTTAGATGAAAAATTATTTTATATGAATATATAAATCTGCTTTCTCCTTCCACCCCATGCTGTTTTATTTTCAAATATGGCTGTGCGTTTTGGGTGCACCCCGGCTGCCTACTCACTTCTGCTTAGAAAAAATGGGGACTTCATAAATGAGAAAAAAACATTAAATGGTGATATTATAGTGCATGTCTCTTAAAATACACTGAGATATGCTTTAAAAAAGCATTAAAATGAATTTCTTATGTTGTCAGTGCACCTGTCGGCTCATGCATCTCCAGCATAATGCAGAAGGACCCCACCCAAGATCCAGCTCTGTGTTTCAGCCTCCACAAAACCCTGTAAAGCCTTGCAATACCTGACTCAGAACAGTTTAAACCCTTTGACATCCTTTATACATGATATTTTTATCCTTTTTATAAAATGAGCTAGGTGTGGCTGGTATATTTATTGCCAAGCAAAGCTGAAATAGAGAAATACAGCATGGTAGTTAATGAATCAGTGTGTTTGAAATAGCTTATTGTTTTTTATCAATGTGGTATGCTCATTATACAGACAAAATTCCTTAATTATTGCCAATTATCACAAATGATAGGTTGGTAACTGGTTTATTGTTAGTGGTTTTTCTCTGATTTGGGAGCATGATTCATTAGCCGGTGGGTTTATTAAAGACAACACTGGCTGCATTTTTATTTTATATCATTTATAATGGGTATATAAGAATCTATTCTTACATCTACAATGACATATACATTCTACCAGCACATATGTCACATGTTTATATTTAACCCAATTCATAATTCAACTCCTTGCTGATTAAACACAAGTTTTTACAGTGTAATTGTGGATTTGCATGTGCATCCTTTCGTTCACACAATTTCTAGCGCCGTATGAGAGGCAGACTGCAGCATCAGGTGATTGATGTTTTAAATGGAAGTGTGTCAGGGCTCAAGTCGTCTCGCCGGTAAGCATGTCTCAGTGCTGTTGTGATTCTGGATTATGTTGTAGGCGGCCAAACTGGGGCATACCATAGACAAGGTGTGCGTCGGCTTTATCGCATCTTTGCGAGACGCCTGCAGGGCAGGGCACTGGTGGACTATAGCTGAATGTCTCTTTTCTAGCTGTCGTCTCACTTAAAATGTTAAATGACAACTTGGAGAGACATTTATTTTGTGGAAAATCACTTATGTGCACTTGATCCTGCCATGCAATGCAATTACATGGAGCTGTGTCTTTAGGATATTTCATTTCATTTCACAGAAATGCCTGACAAATGCCTGCGGGAATCCTCCCACTAATGAGAAAGAACATGTCAATCAATATAATCAATACACTTGGAATATTTATAGGGCTTAAAAGAGCCGGCAGGAAGACCTTGGTGTGTTTGTCAGCACCATTTATACCTCTAAAGTCAACTAGATCAAAATAAGAAAATTAGATCTTAATTTATGCATAATAAGCTCTTTTATTATGACTGCGTTGCTTATTTAATTGGACTCTTAATTTAATGATTGAATAATTGGCCACAATATCATTGTCAGAAATGCATATCAGCAAACCAGAGCTGGCAGGTGCCTGTCTTTGTCCTATATACTTTATAGATCTCCTCATGTGAAAGCCATATGACTAATCCAATCAAGACCTATTAATCATTAACCTAACAGGAAGTTCAAATATACACATTCAGCAGTGCTGCACAACAGTGGGGTGCGGCCATTTATTTTTAAGATTAATGATTTTTTTAGGCTTTAATGTCAACTGTTTTATATATATATATATATATATATATATATATATATATATATATATATATATATATATATATAGCCATGAAAACTAATTTTTACTTAAAAGTTTCATGTGGACTCAAGTCAGTTTTACACATTAAAATGGAGTGAAGTGGTTTCAGTGTGAACGGACGATATTTACTGAACACTGAGAGCTCATCTGGAGGGGCATTTGCCCGTGCAGCTGCAGTGGACAGAGCATATGTGTGAGAGAGATAGAGGGAGGTGGGAGGGGCTTTTATTGATTTCCAGGGTGGGCATGCTGATGCATTATCAAACAAACCACACAAAGGACTTTTTGCTTGTCCACTGGTCCGTAGAGCCTGATGGCAAATTTTGAGCAATGCACGTTTTTATTCTACTTCATATTTAGTGGTGGTGAAATTCATGGTCTGTATCACTATAGTGCACGATAGTATGATATATTAAGAATCAGTTAGAACAAAGCAAAGATAATTAGAATTACTTAATGTAAAAAGAAATAATGATAAAATTCATAAATAAATGAGAGAGAGAGAGAGAGAGAGAGAGAGAGAGAATTTATACTTATTATATTATGTATATGTTATAATAATATGTATAATATATGTAAATTAGTGCATGGAAGTATGATTAAAGTAGAATCAGTCAGGACAAAAAATGTACTTAATATAAAGATTATAAGTAAATTAAATGTATATAGTATATGTAAAGTTAATATTAGATTCTCTTATATGCAATACATAAACTCATAAACACACACACACATAAATATAAATGTGTGTGTGTAAAAATATGAGTGCATAAAAGTATGATATATATAAGAAAAAGTTATGCCAAAATACAGAGAATTACCATTACTTACTGTAACACAATGGTTTCTTGTTATGTTCAATCAATAATCAATGTATTTTTTGACCTGTTGCCACAATATCTACATCTCAAGCCAAGGGTGTGGTCTCCAGACGGTGAATACACTTTTCTTAATTACAAACCTGATATTTTCCAGCAGAAACTCTCGATTAGATCACAGTTTTGCACACGTACAGATGCAGTCGTCTGTGTGAGATCCTTTTCACCTGCTCACCAGCCGGCTGACCTGAATTACTTGCTTCAGTGAGCTGTCTATCGTCCTTATCTCACTCTGACTAGACAACAGGAGAGAAATGCTTACCGAGGTCTGGGAACACTCAATATCACAGCACTAAACCTCCTTCGCCACCCCCTCAATTTACCGGAAGAAATGGTTTGCTCCAGTAATTACTAATTAAAGCCCCCTACACCAAAATCAGCCAGCCAGAGGGCTTTTAATCCTGGCGGGAGTGAACACAGTAATTCTCTCACTTCTTCCCCTCCCGGGTTTCTCCATCCTCTATTTGTGAGGGATTAATAAGCTCGTCAGGGAGCGAGAGGGAGTTGATCAGATTTTTCCTCTGGGCGGAGAGAGTGAAGAAAGTAGGTTGGTGCTGGAAAGCATAATAACAGTCTGAAATCTAGTTGAAAAAAAACCCAAGCGTTCACAGTTTGATAACATCAACACAGTGCTGCTGTCAAGACATTGATTTATAACTTAAATGCACTGCCCTTGATAAATGCTGCCTTGTGTGTTCAAGGAAAATCAGATACATTAATATGCTTCATGTAGCATCTGCAATCACTGATGTTTGTATGATTTAGGCTTGTTTGCACTTAAGCATTTAATGCTGAAAAAGAAAAATGATTCTGAAGCTGGAGATGAGGAATGATTGGGGTAGGATCAATGTAGCAGTCATAAACCACCATCTGGAAATCTGTCTGGCCTTGTTTTTTCTCTGGTCTTGCCAACTCACTCCCTGCACAGACACCCTCAGTATTCGGAGTAAAAATGGATTCCAATAAATAATGTAACACTGAAGGCTGGGCGGTGGGGGATGGTGGAGCTTGTGGTGAAGATTGTCTTGTAGGAAACCAGAGCATGTGAGGACACGGCTGCTGGTTTTTCCTTAGAAAGCTCAAATGAAAGCATAATGCTAGTAAGACTTGATTGCTTTATTTATTGATTTATTGATTGAATTTTTTTTGACTATTTGATCCCCACCCAGACTGTATGTATGTATGTGTATATATATATATATATATATGTATGTGTGTAAATGTATGTGTGTGTAATATATTAATTTTATAAAGTCAGTGGACCTGGTTGATGACTTTATAGATGATTTAGTATTTTCTGCAATGCAATTTTGAATAATCATTTATAAACACTGACTCTAAAAATGTTTAATTTTTCTCAGAAATACAGTACAATATCTTTCAGTAGTAATATTCTATCTATCTATCTATCTATCTATCTATCTATCTATCTATCTATCTATCTGTCTATCTGGCTATCTAGCTATCTGTCTATCTATCATCTTTCTTTCTATAGTATGTAGATTATTTTATCTGTGTAATTTTATATATATATATATATATATATATATATATTACACACAAACACACATTATGTTATGTAATAGTTGTATACGTTTCTATCTACACATTCCAAAATTATTCTTTAGCTAGATATTTTTCTCACCACTTATTCTACTAAAATTTTATATTTTATATTAGTTTCACTACTTATTCTACTAAAATGTTATATTTTGTTTTAGTCAGTGTACCTCTGGTTGAAAACCTAGATGATTTGGGTTATTTTCTGCAACATTAACGATGCAGTTTCGAATAATCATTCATAAAACAGCGAGAGAGAATCTAGGTCAATACTTTTGCTTGATGTGTCTCTCCACAGCATACAAAGAGAAGATGAAGGAGCTCTCCCTCGTCTCCCTCATCTGCTCCTGTCTCTACCCAGAGGCACGCAAGAACATCATGGGCGAGTTTGAAGGTAGGAGATGAAAATATAATACTGGTAATGAGAAGCAGTGTAGAAGGAATTTATAATAATGTGCTGTGTTTTATAGTGCTCATTCTGTCTGATCTTCATAATATCACTTTTTATTGGCCTGTATGTGTACCAGCAATACTACACATTTATTATCATAACAGCTAATATAAATCAATAAATCTCTGATAAATGTTCAGGATGGCTGTATAACAAAGTTATACGAGCTCATTTCATGAGTAGAAGGCAGTTGGTGCATTTTATTGCATGGTTCCGGATGCTCATACCCCACCAATGTGTAGAGGAATATTTGCTGCCTGACATACTGCAGTTTCTACACAGCATTAATTCACTTTATGTCTTGTGTGTTTAGACATGGAGGTTAAGCCCATTAACAAGCGGGCTTCTGGCCAGGCCTTTGAGGTCATCCTCAAGCCACCCTCTCCCATGGCTGACGGCTCCTACAGCATCACCACACCTCCTAAAAAGAGGGACATGTCTCTGGAGGACATCCAGAAGAAGCTGGAGGCAGCAGAGGACAGGAGGAGAGTGAGTTACGCATGCATTTGTGTTATATATCTGTGTATAACTTATGTTTGATGTTTGCACTTTTTTTTATTTTATGCCATTACACTTGCCCCACTCTTCCTCTTCAGTCCCAGGAGGCTCAAGTCCTGAGGGCCCTGGCTGAGAAACGTGAGCATGAGAGGGATGTCCTGCTGAAAGCCATGGAGGAGAACAGCAACTTCAGTAGGATGGCGGAGGAGAAACTCATCATGAAGATGGAGCAGATCAAGGAGAACCGTGATGCCCACATTGCAGCCATGCTGGAGCGACTGCATGAGAAGGTACATATAACTTAAACTAAAAACTTTGAAAGTTTGGGGTCAGTAAGTTTTTGTGATGTTTTTGAAAGAAGTCTCTTAAGCTGCATTTAATCAAAAATACAGTAAAAATAGTAGAAAACAGAGTAATAGCGTAATGCAGTGATTTTCAATCCTGTTCCTCAGGACCCACTGCTCTGCACATTTTGCATGTCTCTCTTATCTGACACACTCATTTGAGTTCATGGAGCTCTTTCCTAATGAGCTGATGATCTGAATCAGGTGTGTAAATTAGGGAGACATGCAAAATATGCAGAGCTGTGGGTCCCCAGGAACAAGTTTGAAAACCACTGGTGTAATATATTATTACTTTATTTCTTTATTTAGTGTATTTTAAAATGTAATTTATTCCTGTGATGCAAAGCTGAATTTTCAGCATCATTACTCCAGTCTTCAGTGTCACATGATCCTTCAGAAATCATTCTAATATGATGATTTTCTGCTCAAGAAACATTTTTTTTATTATTATCAATATTGAAAATAGTTCTGATGTTTAATATTTTATGTGGACACAGTGATACATTTTTTTTTTCAAGATTCTTTAAGAAATAGAAAGTTCAGAAGCATTTAACTGTAACAGAAATCTGTTAAAAAAAGAAAAAACTGTCACTTTTGGTCAGTGCATCTTTGCTGATTAAAGTAATTTTTTACCGACCCCAAACTTTTGAACAATAGTATAACTGTGATTTTAATTATATATTTATGCTTAGTAATGTGAATACAAAACAACTACAAGTTTCAAAATTAAATGCAGAATTAAATAAAATTTTTATGCTACTGACATGTACATTACCACAGATTTTGAAACGTGTTGAGAAACTGGCATGCTGTAACTGTGAAAAGTTATCTGAAATGGTGATTTTTACATGATAAAAGATAAAATAATCAAAAATAATGTCATCGTTTTTCTCCAAAACAAAAAGTACTCTGACTCTGTCACAAGAGGGCGCTGCAGCACAATAAAAAACATTGCATTTTAACCTACACAAGAGTCCTGCAAAAGGCATTTTAAAGCATCAACAGTATGTCAACTTTAAGCTATACCTGTAACGTTTATGTTAATTAATTTACTGTATTATTTCTCTACGTGCTTTCAGGAGAAGCACGCTCAGGAGGTGCGCAGAAACAAAGAGCTGATGGAAGAGTTGACAGCATGAGCACATCTCTCTACACCCACTGTCCCATCACCCCACACCACCCCCCTACCCATACCTGCGACCTCCCGTCCCCAGAGAGACCCCCTCTCACCCCGCCACCGCTGCCCCGTGTAGAAAAGAGCCTCTGGCACCCCACCCCCCTGCCCTGCCCTGCCCAGACGAAGGGAATCGACCCTGCCCCCTCACCAACAGCATCCTCACCGATATAGCCCAGAAGACAAAAGGAACACCATTACTCCAGAAAAAAGAAATGTTTTTGATTAATTCGAAACCAGTCAAAGTGGGTGTGTTTTTTGTAAATACTTCCTATTTGTTTTATATGAGACGATGAAAAGTATTGCGGTGTGCCATTTTATAAGTTCCTCTCTGTATCTTTCTCTTTTAGTGGATGTACTCGTTTCCTCTCTCTCTATCAGATCTGCTACAGTTTCTCTTGTACCAGGCTTTGGTGTTTGTGAGCTTGCTGGCTAGCAATGTCTTCTCTAAACCCAACGATCATTTTAGTGTCTCTATGTCCATGTGGAGAGAGTAAAAGCCGCCACAGTACAGTAAACACAGCTCTAACCGGTCACTATCATAGCATTTACAACAATCTCTAGCTCTTTCTTCATACATTCATCACAACACACAGACGCACACACTTATGAATATGAATCCATGTGAATCCAGTCAGCATGATTTAGTAAAAAATGACATGTTGCTAAAGAGGAGCTGTGGTTTGAGCCATGTGACGTCTCTCGACCCTTGTTTGACCATAGTCTGGGTTGCATTTTTGCTGACGGCGTAACATCAAGTTAGCCTTAAATTCTTGAGAATCGCTTGAAGTTCTCAATTCTGATTCTTCAAAGATTTAGGGGATTTCACAGGGGGCTATCAGGTGATAAAATCGGATGCCGTGTATAAGTGTGTGTGTGTGTAAAGAGCAGTGTGGGTGGACGGTATTATCATGTGCCATTGCTTGTGTAAGTAGCTTTAATGTCACAAACCTGCCCACCCTCATCTTTCTCTTCCAGCTGTGTGTTTTATTCCCTTCACACATGTAACTTTGGGAGCATAAGCTGTGGTGAATAAAGGCTTGGGGTTCTTGGAATGAGAATATCTGTCTTTGGCTCCGTTTTTATTTCATTCAACATACATTAACATAAACACATAATTCCACAAATTTAACAGCTACTGTAGGCCACAAAAGCGTGAATAACAACCATGTGTGAAAGAACCTGAAGTGTAATGTCCTAATTTACCAACAGATGGCAATACACGACTTTGCAAGAAAACATGAATTAGCTCTCAATAGCGTACTGCTAAACTATATCTCCATATTATGGGAATTTATGCATATATATCTATATGACCTACTATTACTATGACCTAATTTGCTTTCAGAAAGTCCAGTATGCAATATTTTTTACTGTATTATGTGTCTCGTAGAGCAAATATGACCTTCCACTTGATGGATAGCAATGAATGAACAAGACGCAGCATGCTAATATATTAGTTGCGTTTTGTTTTACATTTTTAATGACTTGTTATTGACTTTCAAAAGCTGACATTTTACCCAAAATGAGAATAAAAGCAACATAAACACGTAACGCGATGAGGTCACGTGATAATGATACTAGTAGCATCCTAGGCTGCTTATAATTGCTTATTTAGGCTATATATTAAATATAAGGCAGTATACAGTTAGTACTAACTTAGTATTCAATTTCAAACAAGGCCTTAGTTTTTGATAAGACAGTAGTTTAGTAGTAGAACTTTACAAAAATTAGCATGGTTTTACTAAAAACAACAACAACAACAGCAAAGCATGTAGTTAAACCTGTAAAAAGTTTTCTGGAATGAGGATTTTTACATGATAGAAGATAAAACAATCAAATCATGGCATAATTTTTTTACAAAATAAATAAATAATAATCTGATTCTCTGTCACAAGAGACATTGCATTGTAACATACATAAGAGTGCTGCAAAAGGCATTTTAAAATATGAATGGTCGTCATTTTCATCAGCGGTATGTCAACAACTACAAAATAAATAAATAAATAAAAATAAAAACATAATTAAATCAATGTAACCACAAATTAACCATGGTTTTGCTACACTAACCATAGGTTAAATATGGTATTAAAACTTTGGTTATACAAATGGTAACCAATACACCAAAAAACCATGGTTATTAAAATTTTACTATAGATAATAAAACCACGGTTAATTTTCGTAAGGGTGCATACAGACTCTATGCACAGCATATACCGCCTTTTATTTTTTTTAAACGTAGTATATGAAACGGTATACAATATGCAAATATACACATACATATGCATTATAAGCATACATTGTCATTGCTTGATCTAATTACGTGACAATACATGTTTAATTCAGCGAGTGGCATCCAGCCATCATCTTGGAAATGCTAAATTTTGTTTTGTGTAAAAACTTCAATCAGATAACGACTCATGAGAAAATTATTTCTAGACCATTCATTAAGTTTGTTGGATTTTGAGATATAGTACCTAGCGCAGTATGCTCTGTCCCATACTGTACGTTTTGACAAAAGTAGCAGGTCATCCACTATTTTATGGATGCAGTCAATTTGCATACTGCATAAATAGTATGAGTATACTATTCCAAACCTAGTCATTACTGCTACATTATCTACTTAATATTCCAGCTTTAGGAAATCCAACCATCACCTCTGGGAGGAATGAGGGGAAAAACATGCGATAAAAGCCTCTGAAATATATTTAACAGCAGCTAGAGAAATAAAGAAGTGTGTTGGCAGAGTGCAGTGTGTAGGTGGGAATCTGTTTTACGGCTTTGGCTGGCAGTCACAGTACCCGTGGTGGTGTGGGAGTGCACCACACCAGGAGCTCAGTGAGATGCTGTGATTGCTTTGGGACAAAGCTGCACTGTGCAGCCCTCTCCTCCCACTTTTCCATCTCTCTCGTTCCTTCTCTTCCCACTCTGTACCTCTCTCTTTCCTCCCTGTGCAGTCCAGACCAGCCAGGCTGCCATTGTCCAGGATATCCCTTGGCTGTTAATGGCTTCCTGGATACATAGAGAGGCCACAGAGAGGCCCCTGGGCCATGTTTGATATCAGTTCAAAATGCACGCATACAGGCACTGGTTCAAGCCCTGTAGAAATGTGCAGCGCCTCATCTCGCTGGCATGAAAGGAACTATTCATCCCCAAAGCACTAAATCACATGTAAGGCTTATTTATGTATATCCACCTGTGAAGAGCGAGGGTGACTGGAACATTTCAGACACACAGACAATTCTGGATGATAAAAACATGAATGTAGTTTTCTTTGATTTTTTCATATAAAGTTCTCAGACTGTGAGGTTTGCCCTGACAACATTTTGATTTAGATGTCTGTAAATTTAGTCATTTTGCAACAACAACAACAACAATAACAACAACAAAAATAATTTTGTTTGGGATTGCACCAATTTTAAATTTCTGGCTGATGCCAATTAGATGATAATATTTTTCGTGTAATGGCCAATAATTAAAATGGCCAAATGTTAAAATTATAATTAATTAATTAATACATTATAATTAATTATAAAATTAAATCATTCTAAATGAATGTCAAAGAAATTAAACAATAAAACACAAAAAACTAAAACCAATCATTTTAAATGCTACAACTATATTTATGCATCACAAAATTATAATGTACAGTATACATAAATACCAATAAAATGATAATTATTTTTTATGTAATTGGCAATAATTAAAATTAATTATAAAATTAAATTATTTAAAAATCTAAATAAATGTAAAATAAATTAAAAATAAAACACTTAAAACTAAAATCATTTTAAATGGTGAATTTATGAATTTTAAATGAATATAAAATGCTGAATATTTATGCAAAACATTATAATCTACAGTAAGTTTTTTTTTTTGGTCACTAAAAATTACATTTAACATTTGTAATAATTGTTAAAGATCTCTAATTCTCGACTGATAAGTGTTATGGTACCAATATATTCGCATTTGTAATTTGGAATGTATCAATGACAATGTCAAAAATGAAAACAGGACATAACACACAAGTCCAGGCTTATTAACTACACATATTATTTTATTACAGGAAAGTCACACAGGTTAGTGAGGGACAGGTACAGTGCCACACCATCTCTTCCAGTACTATCTAGTCTTATCTGATTTGCCAGTGCAAATTCCCTATTATCACAAAACGTTCTGGTTTTCCAAAACACTCCTCAAGTACAGTTAACTAAGAGGGAGAGAGAGAGAGAGAGAGAGAGAGAGAGAGAGAGAGAGATGATTTGGTGCACGAAGAGGGAACATATGCACGTGAGCAAACAATTCCACTACGAACAAACCCAAGAGTGCCTTTGCTACAACTAAATTAGTGCAGTTCTGAGAGATTGTCTATCTAGATTGTCTCTGTAAAGGTTTAACAGTGGTCTGTCCCTGCAAACAACAAATTCATAACATTTTAAACAAATAAACACACACCGCAGGTCACTGACCAAAATGACTTAAAATCTTTATAAAAAATAAAGTACTCATCAAGTTCAGTTGAGGAATACAGATTCAGTTGCATAGGTTTTAATATACATTTGCAGAGGGAAAGTTGCAAAACATCAATGTCACACAACTTCATTGCATAGTATTTCAATGTCATGGAAACGCTGAACAGATTTCCTCAAAAAATAAGTTTGAATTTATTCTCTTACAAATTCTGCCTTTTATTCTGAAGGAGATGATTTAGGATGCAAATATATGTTTAATGTGATCAAACACTATCTTTAACATAATTAAAGGGATAGTTCACCCAAAAAAAGAAAATTCTGTCATCATTTACTTACCATAATGTCATTAACTTTCTTTCTTCTCTGGAGCATAAAGGAAAGTATTTTGATGATTGTTGGTAACCAAGTGGTTTTGGGTCCCACTTGGACAAAAAATACAATGGAAGTCAATGGCACCTGAAACTGTTTGGTCACCAACATTCTTCAAAATATCTTCTTTTATCTTCCACAGAAGAAAAATGACATGAGGGTTAGTAAATGATAACAGAATTTTTATTTTTGGGTGAAATATCCCTTTAAATGAACATCTGGTTTGAGATCAACACCATTAACAGTCATTCAGTGATGCATCTCATCTGCTTTTGCTCCAAATGACCTCTCTCTCTCTACTGGCATACCGTTCTCCACTGAAGGACAAAAGAACTAGATTTGCTCAGAACTGATGTGCGAGAACCCAACCATCTCCAGAACTCATCTCTGCTCAACCTGAGACAGGACAGTTTTAAAAGACAGGGTAACTGGAATTCGTATTCGCTTTTTCTCTTTGTACAAGTCTGCGGTTCTGTCCATCTCTTCAAAATAGTCAGATGTTACCGAAAAAGTTTTTTCTAACTGACTGTCTGTCCACAGTGTTCATGTTTTTAAGTTCAGAAGGCCCCTATTTCCATGCTCCAAGGCCTGTAGGGCTTCCCCAGGCTGCTGGAGGAAGTCGCGGGGCCCAGCGAGCTCGGGGACAGCAGAGGAAACGCGCTCAGCGGGAAGGGAAACGCCGACAGACTCGAAAGTGACGTCAGGAGGGGTGGAGAAAGCTTGGATGTAGTAGGTGGTGTGAGCCCAGGGGGCAGGGAGGTACTTTGAGGCACCCGCAGCGGTCCTGTCTGCCCTGCCTCAGTAATCACCGTGCCAGTAAGCCTGATGGGGGCATGCGGCTCTGTGGAGGGGGCGGATGGAGATGAGGAGGAGGGCGATGAAGAAGTTGAGGATGGAGGGCTGCTGGTGCTGCGTGGGAGAGGTGCCCCCTGCTGCTGCTGCAGGAGGAGGTGGTGAGCCAGGTGTCCGGGTGGCGTCCCGAACGCAGAGCCCCATGCCAAGTGGCCCAAACCCGAGTGAGCTTCTCTCTGGGAGGCGTAACTGTTCAGGTGCGAAACCAGACGGATGCGGAGGGGGTCGGTGTTGTCCAGGCCCTCAATGATACTGAGGTAACGCGCCGTCTCTGCCAGACATTCGCGGAAACCCAGGCCGCGGTAATCCATGGCCAGCGCGTGAGCATCAAAGTAACCTGTGTGAGAGAGAGCGAGAGCTGTTGAGCGTTCTGATCTGATTATGATTACAGCTTATGACAAGAAACACTGCAGTTCACACTGGGAGTGGCTGAGAGTGAAACTGAAATGATGCTAGATAAACAACTGAGATTAAAAAACACTTTACGTGTCTAGTTCATCCTGTTTCGGTCGTGCAGGGGATAGTAATTATTTTCACTGTGGGAATTTCCTTGAGCAGATTCCCAAACATTGGATGATCTTATAATGCAAGGTTGCACTCAGCAATAAACCTTGCAAGATTTTAAATTAGATTTTTTGGTAATGACTTTTATTATTCAGAAGTCTTTAGAAAATATTATAATGCATAAAAGACCATCAGTTAATGTACGTTAAAATAGAGAAACATTTTAGGCATGTAAAAAGAATATTATAGTTGTAATGTAAATACAAAGCTGAATATATATTAATGCTTTTAAATCTAATTTATACTCAAAGTGTGTTTTCTTTCAAATAAGAGCTAGTTATAAAAATCTTACCTTTTCCGCCAGCTGCATGAAGCATCTTTAAATGATCTACGGTCATCTGTAAAATTTCGGCTTTTTCTAATTTAGCAGAGCCCTGAGAACAAGAACAAATGTGTTGATGAGTTAAGAAGTAAGACTATAGATATATACTGTATGGCTCAATTATAAGTAAGTATGTTTGTGATGATAAAGAGGAAGTCTTTTTTATTATTATTATTTTTAATCCATTTCAAAACCCATGTGCCATGTTCTTATTTTGGTTTCATACAGTACATTTTTGGAAAACGTTTATACCAAACAATTCATAACTCAAACTGTCAAGTGGTCCCAATCAAGTACTCAAATGTTTCCCTTGTATCTTAAATATACATGTACAAAATTTATATCATTAAATTTTGAGGAGCTCAAAGAAAACCTGACACTTTGAAATCTTGAGTGTTGCAAGGAGTCCACTTTGTTATATGGTTTACTTGTCACATGACAACAAAATGGCTTTCTGCATGTTGGTTATGCCACACTTAAACTTTATTTAAACACTTATTTATTTAAATATTAATAATAATAATTCTATACAAAATTGATTTACTGTTTTTATGAAATGATAATACATGATTAAGCCAAACTAATGCCAGCATTTCCTTTTCCAAGAAATTCAGCTATATGTCTAGACATTTACAGTAGCTAGATATCTGATAGTGAGATGTGAGTCAGGTGCAGTGATTGATCCTCACCTGTTTCTCAAACGCGCTGGGCACCAGCCTGCGCAGCTCAGACAGACTGTTATTTATCCGGTCCCTGCGGCGCTTCTCAATGATCTGTTCAAACAGATTGTGAAATCATTAATAACAGTCGTTTAAGAACAGTAAAGTCATTTGTTCAGCATTACAGATGCAGGGTTTTGCAAAGAGGAAAAACGCTCTTACCCCTCTGCGACGTTTTCTGGCTTGCACTTGAGAGGTTGTGGATGGAGACATTGATCCAAGTGGAGAATTCACACCGCTTTAAAAACAAAAAAATGCGTAAGATAAATATTATTAATACGGTAAATTGGATATTTAATATAAAATATGATATTGACCAACATCTAACTAAAACGATTTTCTAAGGAGGCTAATATTCTACACAATTCTGTTGTCAGACGTGGGATTTGAAATAATAATCTTAATAATTTTGTGGGCGATACAACTTAAATGTGCGCACTTTTAATTTCATGGTTATTTTCTTCTCCAGTCTGTTGCGAACTCAACATTTCATTACTCAGAAATAAGCAAAACGTCCCAAAATAAATAAATGACAGCTAACTTACGCATTTTCGTCAGCACTCTCCTTCTCCACTTCGATATTCTCATCGAGCTCGCTGTCTGAGGAGCTAAAATCGTGATTTCTCTTCATTTTTCGGTAATCGTACAGCGCGTATCCGCAGCGTGTGTCAGGTGAGACAGAAGTTCATCCGTATGAACCGACAAGCTTTCCCACGGTATCATTTCAACGCCGCAGCTCGCCAGAAGAGGCGTGGCTAAACGCGTGGAGAGCCAATCAGCGAACAAGCCTGAGATTGAGTGGCAGGTCGATTTTAACGTCCCAGTGTAGCCCCGCCCCGCTTTTTGAATATGCTTAGGAAAGGGCCAATAGAAAGTTCGTCCGTGAGTGCGGAGCTCCGCCCCCGGGTTCCGCCGGCGCTTGTGTTGTCTAGCCCAGCTAAAGGAGTGGCTGGCCGGCTGTCAGCACGCGCTGGCCGTGGGAAAGTTTCTTAGCTGAGCGCTGATAACCAATCAGGGGCGACGGCCGTCTCCGGCGCTGGAATGAATGGGGCAATTGGTTGGGGCGACGGGCGGTCTGCGAGTGAGCGTGTGAACCTGTAATCTAATACTAACTCATCCGAAGTAGTGCAGTGTGTACGAGGAAGCCACCAAGTCTAAATGTAGTCCATGAAGCTCAAACATGTACCTTCTTTGACGACATTCCCAAAGGTACATTGCAATTAAAACCGACCAGTTACTTTAAATGCACTAATAAGAACACAGCAGTAAAACACAGCAGGGTTTTCCACTTGCAATAAGCACGTAAAATACAGTATATATTTTATATTTACATTTTAGATTTAAATTTAATAATTCTATTTACCCTTAATATAGTTACATTAATATAGTATACATTAAAATGACTATAAAAAAATACATGTACAATAGAAATTCATAAAAATACAAGAATTCAAAAGGTTAATATTTCATCTAAAACTAGGCTATTTAAATCAGATTTTTATAACGCTCGTATAATTATATATATATATATATATATATATATCAGAAATACTATATAACTATAACTATAACTATATGTTATAGTATATATAACTATAACTATACTATACTATATAAATTAATACAAATAAACAATATAAATTCATAAAATATGCACATTAATGAAACAATTCAAAATGTAAATATGCTATTTTCATCTAAAATATTACATAGAGCTTTTATGACTTCATTTTCTATTTTCATTTATATACATTTTAACCTAAAATATTAATAAAAAATGTATAAATATTGAATAAAAAAGTATATTAAAAAACACAAAAACATATAACTTCACAACGCCTAAATTACAAGTTATTAAATAACATCTCACACACTGAAGCAAACATGAAAACCTTCATCTATTGACTCCTATTGACAGAAGCTGGAAGAGCACCAGGATCTCTCCTGATCAACAGAAGAGAGCTAGTAGACGTTGATGTGTGCTGCTGGCCACTATACGCCGCAGCTGGATCCTTATCAGCCCGTGCACATCACGCTTAATTGTCATCGGTTCTGCATACATGAATGAGAGGAAGCTCTTTGGCTGATTTCATGTTGTTATTGCTACCAGCTTGGGCTCGACGGCATGGATGCACTTCCTTGTGTTTACCTCCGACAGGGGTGGCAGTGGGGTGGATGGCGGGCAGTTGTGTTTGTACGGGTATGTGTGTTTTTCTATATGCTCAGGGATGGGGGTGGCTCTTTTTGTCGCTGTAACTCAAGTTCGCAGAGGTTTCCCACGCTGTTATTTTCTACTGACGTTCGTCTTTGTTCTTGCGTCTCATCACATGTTGTGATTAGTGCTCCCTTTTGAAGGTGTGGACCCACAACACAACAGTATTTCCCCCCACAAAGCATGCCAGAGCCTCTTCTCATTCCAAGCTTGAGGTTTTTGCTCCTCCGAGTGGGTCTCTATGTCGCCATGTTTTCATTTCAGACTCTTTATGTCCATGCCAAGAAGCCTAGTCTACCCACAAGGAGGGCAGACGATGGTTTAAAATGGACACGCTGCTTTTTAAGAGTTATGTCTTGGCCTCTTTGGATCTCATATATCAGGATCTCATATATTGCATCACGAAGAGCAAAACAGCTTGTTTTAAAATGCACAAAGAGGGCAATAGGTTTCTGATTGCATCCCTGCAGACTGTCTGGCCACCGCTGCCTCACGCTGCGCCGTGGCGTCGTGCGTTTCGCGCAGACAGATGTTTGGGTCCCTGAAACAATGTGTTAAACAATCCTGTCCTCCTCAGGAGGAGCAGCAGGGGGACATGTTATTGTTTATAAATAGCTATGCATTGAATCCACACAGAAGAGGAAGAGCGGCTTTGTTTCTCTCACTGAGAGAGGAAGTGGAGCTTAATTCTCTGAGATACATGTGACACCTTGCATTGTGGCATTTGGGCACGTTTGTGGGAGTGTGTCTGTGTGTATGTACACACATAGAGACGGATTATACTCTCATCCGAGTAGCACGGATTCTTTTGAAGTCGCCCAACTTTGACCCACCAGCGCTGCGAGAGCTTTCCTCTTCCATTTCCAGTAAAATGACACATCTGTGTGCTGCTAAAGTGTGTTTTTACGGAGGAGGAAGTGTTGTAATGATGATCTGTCGGATGTCACCTCCCATATTTGTGTCCTTTTCTCCAATGGCCTTGCATTATCCCAGCTACACCCTGCGGTAGACGACGTCTGTGTATTCAAAAGCTTTAAGCGGTTTCTCCCTTATTGTTTTCCTTAAGAATTGGAACAAGGGTGCTTTGATGGCTATTGTCAGCTTACGGCTGACTTTTGCTCAGATTTACAGTCTTGAGGAGTCAATGGTAGTTGACGAAGCCAGTCAGTCTGCAAATTTCAAAGTCAATTTCAAAGTGTATGATGAAGCCAGACTCAGATTTTCTAACTTCAGACTGAATCCATCCAGTCAGAGGATATCAAACATGTTTGGTATTTTGGGCAATTTTAGAACACATTGATTTTATTTGTCACGCATGTTTCCGCGTGAGTTTGCTGTTTTTGAAACAACTTGAAAGTCAATCTTGTAGTGTATTCCAGCCTTTAGCTATTTTTCTAGGTAGAGATTTTTAGCAGAGGTTTTTAACAGCTGTTAAATCCTAATGGGGTGGGTTTTTTATTAAACGTCATTTTTAGATGTGCAATGAAAGATTTTTGATGGATTCTTTGGTCGTTAATATGAGGTTGATATTGGCTCGCACACATAAGATGCAGTTGCTCGTAATTAGGTGTTTTAAGTCATGGAGTGACTCGAGGTGGGTGGTCATCCACATGAACACATCAACCACGGGACTGTGGTCAGAGAGGAAAAGGGTCTCTGAACTCTCCTGCTTTCATCTCCTCCTGTCTGCATAGTTAGTGGTGTGTGTGTGTGTGTGTGTGTGTGTGTAAGTAAGAAATAGCAAAGCTTTGACAGACAGATTGCAAAATGCAGCAAAGTTTAAAATACCATTCAAAGATTTGGGGTCAGTAACTTTTTAAATACATTTATTCAGCAAGGATGCATTAAATAGATCAAAAGTAACAGTAAAGACATTGATATTGTTACAAAAGATTTGTTTCAAATGTTGTTCTTTTGAACTTTTTATTCATCAAAGAATCCTGAAAAATAATGTATCACGGTTTTCACAAAAATATTAAGCTTTTTTCAATATTGATATTAATAAGAAATGTTTATTGAGCAGCAGATCAGCGTATTAGAATGATTTCTGAAGGGTCATGTGACACTAAAGACTGGAGTAATGATGCTGAAACTTCAGCATTGCATCACGGGAATAAATTATATTTTGAAATATATTCAAATAGAAAACAGTTATTTTAAATTGTAGAAATATTTTACAATTTTACTGCTTTTACTGCAATTTTATTCAAATAAATGCAGCCTTAATGAGCATAACATTACTAAAACATTATTTTTGAATGTTAGCATATACACAATATGTTATGTTGACAAAAAATACAAAGGTATTTACAAACATGTAATACCACTGAAGATTTTTTTTTTACAAAATAATTTACATTTGTTATAAAAAATACAATAATTTCTTTTAATTAATTAAAAAATGTATTTAAAATGTTTCTTCTGGACATAATATTAAATGAAAAACAAACAGAAACTTTCTGAGTCTCCTGCATCTCTGATTTTTCTGCAGAGAAAACAATACTAATAATTAGTAAAGATTCTCTTAGAGATTCTGAAGTGATCTCAACAATGTCTCAAACTGTGCTCAAGATACAAAAGTCAATATGATTTGAAGATTTCAATTTGAACTTGGATTTTTAAGAGAAACAGCTGAGACAAAGTTGATACTTAAAAGAAACTTCAGCATTACTGATTAGTCTATGTGGGTACATGAGACAGAAAAGCTTGGGAAACACTAGTTTAGATGTCAGGTCCCACCAGACATATTCAAACACATGTATCCGGGCTGGCAGACACACACACAAACACACCCGCACACACACAGCCACAGTACTTCTCACTTATGTAGTTTCTAATTTGATAAAGTTAGCAGTGATCAAAACATGCGAGTAGTTGACCTTTGGCCTGACAAAATGGCAGCACATTGGCCTTTGTGCGGGCAGCCTGGGAGAGTGCCGCCCCGTGACCTGCGTAATGCAGGGGGTCAGAGGGCAGGCTGGTTGACAGCAGTGTGAGCTGGGATCTCAAGGGCCTGCCTGAGCCGTGAAATCAATCTCTCAGGGCCAGCAGCAGGGCAGCAGACGCAACCGGAAAAAGCCCCATGCAGCGGACTGGCCTGCCACCCGTCTCTGTCTGTCTGGAACTACAGAGGGAGTGAAACCTGACAGGGGAAAGTATGATGGGGAGGAGTAATCGCAGACAGGACAGGCACAAGTGAAGCTAAGAGAAGAAATAGGTGGATGAGAATATAGTAGAATGAATGAAGAATTACAAGTGGACTTATATTACTCATTTTACCATATTTCACATAACAAAAACAAAAGGAATAAGAAATTATGTTTTGCTTTAAGAAGCCTGTTTGTTTATTTATGTATTTATTTTTATTAAGCAATAAATACATTACTATAAAATAACCCGATAACTATAAATATATATACATATATATATATATATATATATATATATATATATATATATATATATATATATATATATATATATATATTATTCAGCTTTCTTAAATACTTAGCTCTGACTGGTCCACTGCAAAATTTTGCAATCACATATTTTTGTAAATTCACAATTTAACTTAAATCTACTGACATTTTTTGCATTGCCTTTAATTTATTTAATTTGTAAAATGATATAGTAAAATTACAGTATAACAGTAGATCCAATATATATATATATATATATATATATATATATATATATATATATATATATATATTATTATAATATATATATATATATTATTATATATATATATATATATTATTATACTACTATACTATATATAAAATAAAGGTAAAACATCCGGACATGTTACAATAATGAGTTAATGAGTAAATACATAAAAATTGGAATAGTTTTACAGTAGCTTCATTTTGTGGGGTGGTGGTGGGGGGGTATCTTCAATAAAAAATATTATTATACACTATTATTATATTATTATATGTTATCTTTTTATTTTGGGGTGAATTATGATCTGTTTTTGCTAGATTCACCCATACAGACCCTATTTTATGGCTCTCACCTCTTTAATATAATTGGACAGGTGCTGTCAATACAGTCTATGCTTTCTCCAGATTCCTTTAAGACACACACTCACACACACACAGTCTGCTTATTTAACAGTGCAAGTGTTTAACCTGATGTGTTTCAGTCGTGCAGAGCTGTGAGTTTGATCACTGACAGCAGCTGCGGGGTCACACTTGCCTCATAAACGTCACTGAACTGTCAGTGGTCACAGACTAAGTGCTTGACATCTTAAAGCTCTGAGATTTACTCTATACTTCAGTTTCCATGCAGAGATCACAAGTAATAGGATCTCACTCTCCTGATTGTGGTTTTATTGCATTTGACAGGTATAGAAAAGTTTGCAATACTATACATTTCACTTGGCCATTATAACTGGCACAAACCAGGTAACCATCTCAACTAACACTACAGAGTGTTGTTTCAGTGTAAGATGTAGTTTGTGAAAGTGAGAAACCTTGACCTAAGTTTACCTTTTGCTGAAAACTCACACTCCTTTGTTAGGTTAATCGGGAGTGTGTGAGGAGTTTTGAGTGATGTGTGAGCTTATAGAGGTCGTGAAGGTAAGATTTAGATAGTCTGATTAGTGTTTATGCAGTCATTAACGTGACAGACCGCTCCACTGCCACTGCTCAACTCTGACAGTCTGTTTTCTGAAGGTCCCACTGCTTCAGTAATACAAACACTGGGGTTTCACTCTCACCGCTCCCATCAGCCCCTGAAACCTTGGCTCAGAAGTTCAAGTAATACTGAATGAGCAAGATGAAACATTGGCCACTGTCTGCCCGTGTTATGACTGAAAGTGGAGTTGTGGGAACTCTGGAAATGTGCTACGTTGAGTTTTCACATGACTCCGGATACAGATATATGTCACAGGATGAAATATTTGAGTTTAACGGGTTCGTTCATCCAAAAATGAGCATTTTGTCATTATGTATGCACCATCATAATGCTCCAAACCTATTTAGCTTTCTTTTATTCCCTGGAAAAAAGAGACAAAGACGTTTAGGAGTATGTTCATGCTGCTGTGTTCCATAGATGCAATAATTATTAAACTCCAAACATTACAAAAAAACACTATAAAAGTATAATGAAGGAATTCCTTAAGTGTTGTGAAGCAATATAATAAAGGTGTTCAAGAAACAGAACAAAATTAATTGTAAATTGTGTGTGAAGCTCAAGGTTTGACGCCAGGGATGGCAAATGCCTTTGGTTATTGGGTGTCTCATGATCAATTGTGACAAGTTTGTGGACATGTGAATCAGGGTTCTACACTATTCAGAACTGAGAATGTCTTTCAAATAGAATGCAAAGAAGTCATTAAAATGAATTAAAATAAAAAATAAACACTAAAAATATTTTAAAGATGCACAGAAATTGTACAGAATATTGATTGTACTGACTTCAGTTGCTCTTCAAATATTTAAAAGTACTGAAAACATAGATAGATAGATAGATAGATAGATAGATAGATAGATAGATAGATAGATTTTTTTACTTTTATAAGGTAAATAAGATTTAATATGATTCATCTTTTTCATGTAATAGATTTTGTGATGTTCTTTCACACAAAGTGTGCGCACACACACACACACACACCCATGCAGTGTAGTCTGGCCCTCCCCTGTGACCCCCCTCTAGCCTGGTATCTGTTAGACAGCTTGTGTGGCTCAGGCTGAGATTGGCCGTAGACAGGGCTGCAGTAACGGCTGCTTACCGCCAGCCACGCAGCTGTCTGCGCACGACGAGCCCGTGTGTGAGACCCCCCCTCTGCTGCTTCCCAGGCTGGGAGAGGGACAGCGGGAGGGGGTCATGGATTACAACTGAGGACATGTAGCCACCACACTCCCATCCTGTACTTACAAAACACACACACACGGCCCACCCCCAACCCCTGCCCTGGGGCAGCTCTGATCAGAGGAGGCTGAGATGGGTGTCTGTATGTTATCATCACAAGTGAGTATGTGTGTGTCTGTGTGTCTGCATATATGTGACCCTGGACAACAAAACTAGTTCATTTTCTGAAATTGAGATTTGTACATCATCTGAAAGCTGAATAAAAAAGCTTTCCATTGATGTATGGTTTGTTAGGACAATATTTGGCCAAGATACAACTATTTGAAAATCTGGAATCTGAGGGTACAAAAAAAATCCAAATACTGAGAAAACCACCTTTAAAGTTGTCCAGTGCACACTACTAATCAAAAATTAAGTTTTGATATATTTACAGTAGGAAATTTACAAAATATCTTGATGGAACATGATCTTTATTTAATATCCAAATGATTTTTGGCATAAAAGAAAAATCGATAATTTTGACCCATACAATGTATTTTTGGCTATTTTTACAAATATACCCGTGCTACTTAAGACTTGTTTTGTGGTGCAGGGTCACATATGTGCTTGTGAACACTGAATAGTAGTGTGTGTGAATATATATCATGCTACAATGCTCTCCCCCTAAAAAGTGTTTGCTAAGGCCAATATTGCTATTAATATTGCCAATACGTGTGATTAGCAATTTAAACAAAATGCTAAATCAAAATATTCAACATGCTGGCATACACTGAATACAGTGTTTTTGGACACCTAATTGCATGTTAATATTAAATGAAATTGTATATAATACTACAATTAGCTGAATTTTAGAGTGCTTTATACCCATTAAGTAGGATTTTAGTACATCTTTATATGTAATATCATAAAATACTTCTATTGTCTTTAAAATATGGTTAAAGTGTGCTGCTGAATGTACTGTCAAGCATTTATGGTAAACTAAAAATACTTTAATGACATTTCAATGTATTTAAATGTTTGTAATTAGATGCTAGTAATGATGATGTTACATTTTAAATATATTAACTGTAAATGTAATTGATGTTAATCAACACATAAAAATAAGTGCACATCTTTAAAGCACAACAAAAGATTATTAAAAATAATTATTTAAAATGTACTTTAAAGTAAAACTTTTAATTTGACATTACACACTAATGTGCACTTAAAAGCGTACTTGAGTGTTAAACAGTCATGAAAGTGTACTTGTAGATATGATATTAATGATATTAATATCTACTTAAAGAGAGTTTAAGTAGACTTAAGTGGCTTATTTTCATTAATATGATATTATCTGCAAGATCAGTTTTTTAAAATACTTTTAGTGCACATTCAATTACTGTGAGTAAGTGCACTTCTTGTGACATTGTTCACAGGCTACCAGCACTCACATTTTCTTTAGAAAATGTAAAAAACAATCCAATACAAGCTAATATTTTCTTAGTACACAACTAAACCAAAGTCCCTTTAAGGCAAGTCATGTCACTTGGCGGCCATCTTTGAAACGCCTCTCAGGCATGCAAGTGCAGCTCCTATCTCTTTGAATGGGGAAACATCAAATTCTTCAAAACTGTTCAGTAAGCTTGCAATTAAATTTCATATGAAATCACCGGAACCACAACTGGAACTTCTAACGGCAGCTGCAGAGACACAATGACTTCACTGATTAACAATTGGCTCTTTTATTCAGAAGGCGGGGCTTCCTTCAATAGAGTGGCCATATTGAGCATTGCATTTTTCCCCATTCCAATCTATATGAGTGACACGTCTTGGGTATTCTCTAGTCTTTGACTAAACTCAGCACATAATAAATACATACATAGCCTACTATGGTTTTAGCTATGCGCTAAAAAACGCAGAACATGCTAGCAATCACATAGCAATACCCTAGCATTGGAATGTTTTTCAGAGGCAGGCACTACTCTCATTTTGTTTAGAAAATGTAAAAATCAAAATCAAGCTAGTATTTTCTTAGTACACAACTGAAGTCAGCACATACTAAGAACCTCTTCTGCATCTGTCACCCGCGGTTTGTAGCTACAAGCAGAAGTGCTCTGCTGCCCTAACAGGAAGTGGGCAGCTGGCTCTGGGGTGACCCTTCAGCAAGGCTGAGAAAAAGAACCAAGCATAAGCTGACTGGGCTTAAGTAATTATACTTCACTTTTTTCTCTCCAAGAAATGTAAGCTCACGTAAAAAGGAAAAAGCAAACATTTTTCTTTCTGAGACGTTATTTTCATGCCATTGTGTGCTTATTTATGGAAGTGGGCTGCTTCGTAATGCCATGTGAAAACAGCTTACACAGTTCCAGCACAATCCCTAACTTTGTTTAACCTGCACAGTGTGCTGTTTATTTTCTTGAGCTGAGGAAAGTACAAGGAAGCAGAGTTTCCATGGCAGAGAGAAACCTGTTGACACTGGAGTGAAGCTGTGTGTTATCATCTGCAAACTGGAGCCCTCTCAATCTGTCAACCATTACAAACTTACTATGGAAGCACAATATAGTGATGGTATCAGATGATATATAATATAGCAAGGTACTAAATAATGACCATATTTATATACCATGGTATTAACATGCTATACTTCAAGGTGCTTTAAGGAAAACAAAGGAACAACAGTCAATAAAACTATTTCACCAAAATACAAGGATGCATTAAATTGCTCAAAAGTAACAGTAAAGACTTATATAATGTTAGTTTTTATTCATCACAGAATCAAAAAAAAAAGTATTTCCACAAAGAATATTAATCTCATATAAGATTATGATGTGACACTGAAGACTGGAGTAATGGTGCTGAAAATTCAACTTTGCATCACAGGAATAAATGACATTTTAACAATATTTTAACATAGAAAACAGTTATTTAAAATTGTAATAATTATAAAAATCAATTATAAAATTGATATTGTCAGTTTTTCTATGTCAAATTTTACAAATGTCTGTAATAAATAATAATGGTAATGACATGCTGAAGCAAACACTGCTACTCTTTATTTTATTTTTAACCAAGTTTACTGCTCTTACCTTATTGTCAAGTTCCTTATGGGCATAAGCTTAAAAATAGATTAAAAAATACATATCTTTTGCAATTTCTTCTGAAGTAAATGTATCTAGTTTTGAAATGTTTCAGTATTTTTATTGGGAGCTAGACAAAGGCTGATGTAACTGCTTAAAAAGGGTTTTGAAGCAAAAACTAACTACAGCTCTGTCTTTTACAACAACAGTGTTATTGTAAAGCAGTGTGTTTACTTTACAAATACACATAAACACTTTCAATACAAACTCTCTCTCTCACACACACACACACACACACACACACACAAACACATATAGAGACACACACACACACGCTTCCTTTGTCCCATGAGGAGCCAATTCCCAGGCAGTTTTGGGGCGGATTGGTTTCTGTCTCACCCACACTGCACTGTAGGTAACGACGCATTGTTCTCCAGCTGGGTCCCGAATGGGGAAGGGTTACAGGAAAGAGGGTGGTGAGAGAGGGAGAAGCTGGCCTGGTAAGGACCTGAATGGAGTTTTGTCTAGGCTGTGTGCTGCATGCAATCCGATCTGGTGGGAAACCTTTGAGACGACCACAGAGTCACAAATAGAACAACAGGAACTAGGGACAATCACAGACTGCCCCATAAAAGAGGCACTATCCCCGAGTGAGATAGTCAGCCAGGTCCGGCCTTCATCTCACACATGTGCTCAGACTACATGTGCTACAATATTAGATCTGGTATAATATTATATAGGCTACAGAATAGGTCTAGAAGTATAGACAATTGAACCACAAATAATGTATGTTATTGCATTAGTTAAAATAAAAAATCTAAGTAGCATACACCTGTAAACAAGGTGTCATTTTTGCAATTAGGCTACTCTTAAAACTAACTGGTCCCAAGTAATGTTGAGGAAATTACTTTGAAATGTAGCTTTCCAAGTTAATCAAAGTTTGAAGTAGTTACAACAGTTAATGTACACTTTTGATAAAGTACTTAAAAGTGACCAAATTTAAATGTATTACACTGAAGCTACTTAAAGAAGTAATATGTTTTATAAATAAAAAATAATAGGCTTGCTACTATAAAATCATTTATAATTATATCAGAGCTGTATTTTGCTCATTCAGAAACAATGAGGAATTTTGAATGAATGTCCAGTCTCAATTAGAGCAGAGTATCAAACTAGAACAGCTGAATTTACAGGAAATGTAACACGCTAATTTACATATTCGCAGGAAAAATACGTACTGTAGCACAGTGACTCGAATTGCTGAATCGTTCGTACGAGACGATTCACTAGATTTAATGATAATTTTCAAAACTACATTTGAGAGAAAGGGCTGTTTAAGATGAACCAGCTGACTACAAATGAACAGATGAACAGATTCACTAGAACAAATCGGTCTTTCCTACACACTACATAGGAGAGAGAGGACCGTTTGGGATGAACCGATTCATTACTTACAATGAACGTGACTTACCTACGCTACATATGAGAGAAAATACTGTTTGGGATGTGTGAAACGATTCACTAGAACGAATAGGACTTTCCTACGCTACTTGAGTGCGTTTAATTATTCTCTCAGTTCAGACTTTTAAAAAGCAATAGGCTGTGCAAACCGTGACTAGATGGATAAATTAGCTACTTCTTGAAAAAGCTACACTATTAAGAAAACAGTTGAACTAGTGTTACCCTATAGAAAAATGTTGATTGTTACTCCCCAAAACTGACCCACGTTGTTTTTAATGGATCAATTTAGTCAGTTTTTAATAATATAAAGTAAAATATAATATATAAAAATATGATGAAGGTATTTCTCAGTCACTGGGGTGGAAGCCTATGCTTCTTTTAGCATTTATTGTTGACAATTTTTAGCTTTATTACCTCTCTTGAGCACGTCTGCTAAGGTCATTCCTAGACGTGAAACACATCTTATTTTCCAAATGCATATGTTCTTGGATTAATGGCATCCTCTGAAGCTGCAACTGCTGGGTGTGTCTGGAGTTCAGTTGAAAAAAATCGCAGCACTGATGTGTCCCATAAGTCGGCTGTTGTGATTTTGTCTCCTTTATTGTTGTCTTGGGCTACTGATGTCACTTCCCCTGCCATAATAAAGGAGAGCAGCCGTTGGCCGCAGCAGGATCCAGCTGTTCTAGCACATGGTTGAGCTGTGCGGTAATACTCAGCAGACACAGGAAAAACAAGGAAGAGATCATTGGAGTTCAGCACATGCACTCTCTGTGTGTCAAGTTAAAGGGACTGTACATCATAGCAATCTTTCTAAGTGTCAAGAATATAAATATCTGCTCAGCCGGGACTCAGGTCAGATACTTGAGAGACATTTGACATAAAAACCAAAATGCCAAAATGTCTGATGTCTGTTGATGCTTGTCACCTAAAACACTAGACAACCAGTGATATCAAATCCAATGTCTTTGCATATTTAAATATAAACAAACGCAAATGAGATTTGAGAGCTACAGCGATGCTGATTTGGTGGTAATGGACTAATCAAGAGCACAAACACATGATTAAAGGATTAATTTCAGTAGTTATTATGTGTGTATGGGAAAGCCAGATGCAGAGCTGTCCCACCCTCTTACATGTAGAGAGAAGATGAATCCATCCAGCTTTTGGTAGTCAGTACATCCACACAGATGTTCTTCTTGGCACCTCAGCCTGACCGTGTAAGCCTCAAAACGCTGGTGAGAACTTCCTCTGTGGGCCACAGCAGTGAGAGAGCTGAGAAGAGAAGTCGAAGGGAGAACATCTGAACAGGGGAAAAAGTTAAACAAGTTGCTTTATATTTTCTTAAGAGAAAAAAAATCCATAACTGAATAATTAACTCCCTTTCAATTTATCTTCGTCCTAAAAACTTTAGGGGGTAAACTTTAAGACAGTTAGCAGAAGCTAGAGATTACCGTTTATAAAGTTTTAGATATGGATATTTTTCTTACACAAACACATCCTTCGCTTCAGAAGGCCTTTATCAACCCCCCGTAGCAGTGTGGAGCACTTTTTACGATGGATGGATGCACTTTTTTGGGCTTCAAAATCTTGGCCCCCATTCACTGCCATTATAAAGCTTGGAAGAGCCAGGACATTTTTTAACGTAACTCAGTTTGTATTCGTCTGAAAGAAGAAAGTCATATATTCCTAGGATGGCTTGAGGATGAGTAAATCATGGGGTAATTTTCATTTTTGGTTGAACTATCGATTTAACTTAAATTTAATTTTAATTCTACTTTCTTATTCAAATATGAAACCATAAATGATATAGAAAACGTAACTATTTTACAATGTGACATTTCGTATGAATTCATATGTTGTGATTCAAATGGAAATGTATGATTTTTAAAAAAAAATAAATAAAAACTAAGCATGAAGGTCTACCCCTAAACCTAATCGTCAGTGGAGGTGTAAGCAGATCAAACAAAAACATACAAATGAAATCATACGAATTCATATGAATTAACCACAAATTCATTAAAGCATGAAATATTTACAACTTGCCATGAGATTGTGTTGTTTTTGTGTGGACTTTTGCTGTTCACATTTCAAAAATTAAACAGATTTGATTTTGATAGACCAAAAAAAAAAAAAATTGGGTTATGGTTGCTGCTTGTCATTCTGTTTTCTATATTGTGGACTTTGGTCCCTCTTTCAGTCTAAGTCTATGGGATCTTTTGCCCATATTATTGTCCAGTAGGCAAAAGTCTGATTGTTTACAGCAGAAAAGAAACAGCACATCAGGTATCATTCATGTCCAGTTGTCTGCCAAAGTTTAATACTAAGGGGTTTTGAAGTTTTTTTTTAGTAAGTTCTTTGCAAGCTCCAGTACCAAAGGGTTCATAAACTGTTATTGATGGTGAGAGAAACCTGTGCTTCTCTTCTCCTTTAGAGCTCAGTTTGTTGGTCAAAGCCAAGTTGTCCGTTTTCCCTTGGGCAGTGTGACGGGCCAGGCGCCGGGAGGTCCGGACCTGCCTGACAGAACCTGCCTCTCCCATTGCATCAGACCGCGTGATTGCCAGACTAGGAACAGACTCATTCACACTATACAATGGTTCGTAATGCCTGACACATAAACCTTTGAGTCATTGTTTGCAGTAAAGCAGCTCTGAATGAGAAGAACACATGACCAACAATTCCTCCAAGAGCGCTACGTCTATGTCAAGGCGACCTGTGTTTTTTTTTTAGAACTTCTCATCACCCCGGCAACTGATGTTCTCTCGATAGCTCACTATTTAAAACGGAACATTCTACTTATAGACAGGAATGTAAACTTTGACTGCAAGAACCTTCACTGTCAGAGCCGCAATAATGGCATGCTGAGCACAAAGTGGAAATTCGGACAGTGCTGTTTGATGTGGGTGAGGTTTCAGAAAACATCCTTGTGAAAACTTGGATGAAAAATAAAGAAGAAAAAGAAGTGGTTTTAAATTGTGGCCCAATGACAAAGCGGCAAAAGCCAAGAATAACCAAGCTGTTCCTCACTGGGCCAGACGGGCTGGCAGGCGACAGAAAAGAGGGGCTCTGAGAATCCCCCTGACCACACCCTAACCACCAGCGAGAAAGAATGTGGGTAAAAAGAAACAGACATACAGACAGAAAGAAAGTAAGACAGAAAGTTGATTGGAAAGAGCATGGAGATTCTTGTTGTTTTCCATCATTCTCAGGCCTTAACCACACCACACACGCAGAGGGGCCACAGTAAAGGACGGGGCCCCATCTGAAACACAGCGGTCTCAGCATTGATCTGCTTCAAAGAGCTCATGTTAACTGCTGAAGTTAAATGCTCTCTACTTACCACACAGCTCTCTCAGGGTATAGATGGTGGTTCAGTCTAAAGTTGGGGTCACATTTACAGTTGTTTGGCAAATTTTTATGACCAAAATCCAGTTATTTCAATCCACCTTATTTTGCAATGCAAAAGTAAGCTGTTTTATGTGTGAGACTTCTGATTACTTAGTCACTATAGGTAAATAACTAAGAATATCGCAGTAAACAGTAACACTGTTTGTGCAACAAACCAATGCATTTAGGATTATGATAATATATACCTTGTATTGCGTACAAAACGTACAGGCCCAAAATAAAGTCTGTGCATGTACACAAAAAAAATGGTGTAGAAACAATTTAAATTGTTAGTATATTTGACGAATAATTACAAAGAATCGGCAGGTAATGCATTAAATTAAATTTAGAAGTAGTACTCCAATAATCTTTGTTTACCCCCCCCCCCCCCCCCCCCTTTTTTTTTTATCCCCCGTGGAGATAAAAAACATCCGCAAACCCACTCTGACATCCCGATCTAAATCAAATGATTCGCAATACGCGCTTTGAAGTCCCGATCTGAATCAAAAGATTTGCAATACATGATCCGATTGGAGCGCTTTGAAACAGTGAATCATTTTGCGACGCAATGGTTTAACTGATTCGGAGTTTCAAAAAGCTCCGTTGATACTGTGTCCTTTGCTCTCTTTCTCTATATAATTTATTCGTTGTTTGAATAACCGTGGAAATTAAATCATTACAATTAATAGGCCTAACTTACAATGTTTTAATTTTTATACCCTATTTTTTCACAAATCGCACCCTGGTTATTGCATTCAAAAATGTGCCACAAGTAACAAGCTGATCTCATGGCAATTCATACAAATTTTATGAGGTGGTTATTTCGTACAAATTCGTACGATTTGTGAAAAATCGTACATATTTTACAAGATGGCAAGTTCATAGGAATTCATACGAAGGACCACACCTAATCCCACCTCTAAACCTACCCCTCACAGAAATCGTACAAAATCGTACAAGTGAGGTCATACGAATTCCTACGAATCAAGCCCAAAGTATACTTCACTTTTTATGCGTACGCGAGGGACAGAGCACAGTGCACGTGACGCAAATTTTATCATCAGAATAGCACGCGCGTACTGTACGTGCACCACCCAATTTTTGTAACCACAGGTCACACATGCGCATTGAAGTTATTTGCTGTAATCAGTTGTTCCACAAGGTGGCAACACCGTCCCGGGCTGTTGTTTCACAGTAGAAAATGAAATTAAAGAGACGGAACAACAACAACAAAATAGAGGACACTGCAATAACAATAGTCATGTTGACAAGTGCTTGTGAGCAAGAGGGTATGAGACAGCCCTGATTTGGTTTAAAAGAGTTCAAATATATTTGTTATCGGTCATAACTTACGGGGAAAAATAGAGCAGACACTGGATATGGATGAAGTTTTCTAGAGCGCATGTGTCGACCGCCTGCGTTCGCGCACAACATCAAATGGAGTATACTTTGTAAGCCTATGCATTCGACTGTACGTGTACGCTAGCATGCAAAAACGAAGTATACTTTGGGCTTTAGCCACCTCCTAAAATAAATATGAATTGGTTGTGAGATAGCATTGGAAGTAATGTGTGTTGCATTCTCAGCACTGCCACTATAGCAAACACTAGTGGAAACTTAGCTTCTTCTTCTATGGTTATTTTATTTATTTATTTTTTTATCTGGCAGGTAACTACTGTCAACAGTTTAAATAATAAAATAAAACATCTGGTTTAATGACTCAGACATTTTACAGTAATTATATTGCCTATATAATAATGAGCATACACTTTCATTGTGATGGCTAGGAATTTTTGTCTGCATATAGCTACATGCATTAAGTTTTATTTAGTGATGTGAGGAAATGTTATGCAGCACAGACTTTGATATGCTTGTCATATCAGGGGAATATCTGTCTGGCATTTGTACAATTTGCCAATTCACTCAGAAATTTGAATCCAGGAAGGCATGAAATTAGAAATGAAAGAGTAAAATGGAAACAAATGTACAAATGGAAAAAGTTTTTCAAAACTTACATCGTTCCTCAGTTGTAGAAACATTTTAAGACAAAATGACACAATAAAAAAAGACAATGAAATGAAAAAAAAAAGAATATTAAGTATTTAATTCAATATAAAAGTGCAAACATGTTTTGATAAAAAATAGTTCAGACTAATTAAAATTGATTATTTCACCACAAATGAGTGTGTGCTATGCGTGTTTATGCTTCGTCTTAGGGTAGCAACATGCTATTATGTTCTCCCTTAGAATCAGCTGTGAGATTGATAACAGCTGTCTTAATTGTGAGGTTCGATTTTAGTTCGGATGCTGTCTAAGACTATCTGCCTAACATTTCAAATCTCACTGGCAAGGTCTTATTCCTCTAATATTATTACTAGAGCACAACAGTGAGGTATTTATGACTGAAGGTCCCACAGTAGAGCTGCACGAGTGGCCATGTGAGCCCTGGCATGGAGGAGATTTATCCTCCTGCACCTGGTAAAATAACCCTCCCTGCATGACCAGGCCTGCTGCATGAGGAATGAACTGTGTAGGTGAGGTTATGAAGGTGAGAGTTAGATCAGACCCAGAGCTCTCCAGAGGTGTTAAAGCCCTGAGGGGAAGAGATGACAATTAAAGACAGGCTCTAGCTTTTCAAAAGAGGAAGGGAAAGAAATAATAGGAGAATGACAGAGTTGCCTTCTGAAACTTTGAACAGTATCGTTCTCTTGAAGTGTGAGTTTAGTGTAAATAACCTTTGCAGCAGCTTGCCAGAAGTGATATCTGCTCAGGTATCATAATACTGGAGATGAAGAAGGTCAGATTCATAAGATTTAAAGTCAAGATGAAATGGCTGTCATAACCCATTTCATTTCTGTAATCTGACATTTATGAGTGATACTGGATATTCAACAACAATACGTTTTTATCCATCAAGAATTGGTTGGAGGGGTGTCCACCACTTGGAAATGATGATGGTGGAAATTATATTTATTTATTTTGGTTTATTTTTTGGAATAAGCATTGCAATAAGCTAGCATTTTATGTCTTTTAACACAATTACACACAATTAAATATGTTAAATAATATTTTCACTCTTTTTAGGTAAACATTTTAGGGGGCAAAGTTTGATTGAAAATAATGCACAAAAAAAAAAAAATATTTTACACAGTGATTTTCACCTTTTTTCTTTTTCTTGCTCCTCTTTTTTTTACATCGACATTGCTGTCTCCTTTAAAAACAAGTACACTAACTTAAAAAAAGAAAAAAGAAAAAAAGAGAAACATTTACTGGGAAGAAATTAAAATGGTTAGTCATATTGTATTTTGTTTATTTCACTGTTTGTTTAGGTTATCTATAGCTTTTTTTAAAAAGGGTATTATAAATGTAATATATATCAATATTACAGTATTACAATATCAATATTACATTTACAATACAATTTTTTAAAACTAATATGTATCTTAATTTAAAAACAATTCTAATGCATATTTACAGTATTTTACAGTATAGCATATTATTGTATATATAATATGTGTACATTGCCAGCCAATTTATATTTATTTGTATTTATTTGATAAACAGTAAAAACAGTAATACTGTAAATTATTTCAATTTAAAATAACTGTTTTCTATCTGAATATATTTTAAAATGTTATTTATTTCTGTGATGACAAAGTTGATTTTTCATATGCAGAATTTTGACCACACACACACACAAACAAACACACACACACACACACACACACACACACACGTATATCTGTGTGTGTGTGTGTGTGTGTGTGTGTGTGTGTGTAAATATTTGCATATTTTCAATACTTTTTACAAGGGAAAAACAATAAAAATCTATAGCTCAAGATATTAAAAGTAGCAAAAATAAATGATGGGAAAGTTTTTAAGACTGTAGTGCCTTTAGATGAAGAGACAATGTTATAGTATGTAGAAGAGTCTATGCATGCACACCCTCTGTCTTTCTCTTTCATTCTCTCTCTCTCTCTTTTGCTCTGTGTTTCTCACTCCCTCTGCGTAGTTTGGCAGTCACAAACAGGCCATCCTTGTGTGGACAAAGCAACTGCCGCACGGCCTGCGGGCTGATCCCATGACCCCTGACGACATGGGAAAGTGTTCCTCTCAGCTGTCGGCCACCCCTCGTCCCAGCCGTGAGGTTCTCCTGAGAAACACGCACTTCACATCAACAACACGGCAGCTTCACTGTAACACATTATCTCTGCGACCTTCTGCAGAGCTGCATGAGAGCGAAATGTCAGAGAGCTCATTAGGGATGACTGTATGGGCCCACTGTACCCCGTGAAGGAGTGGCCGCGCTGCATTCAGATGTCCTGCAGCGGTGCGTCTTGCCATACCGGCTATTCTGGTCTCGTGTTTTTTCGTGTGGTTCTCACAGCGGCTGGGTTTGGAGGAATTCATGGTATCTGGGACCTCCGCAAGCAAAGGGCAGTTTGAGACGTGATTGAACGCAGGCCTGGTGGTTCCCATGTCACAAGGCTGACAGCAGTATGGGGAGTTTGTCACCGGCTGTGTGCCCTCTGACTGTCTGAGCCCCGCTGTGGCACTGCACTCTCAGCTGCTAACAGAGACATACACACACATTCAAACACAGTAACAAAAATCATTACCACTGTAAATCACATAGCACTAGGAAATAAACCATCAGCATACAAAATAAAAATTTAGCTTGGACTTTTTTTTTAACCAATTTATTCTATTTTAAATCTTTTAAGGCAAAATCTTCAGTGTCTGATAATAGTGTCAGAAATGATCCTCTGAAGTCAGCTCAAATTTCATTTACGTCAGCCTTGAATAATTATTAATTATATAGTTTTCTATACAAGCCTTGTTTTCAAAATAACACATTATTAAAATTTAAAATTATTACTTCCTATATTATTTTATACATATATATATATATATATATATAAAATATATTGTATTTTCCACAAAAAATAAATAAATAAATAAATAAAAAGCTTGGACATATTGTAGTATATTATAGTATAGTCTTATTATAGAATTTTTATTATATTATATTATATTATATTATATTATATTATATTACATTTATTTATTTTCAACATACTACACATACACTGATATGCATATATATATATATGAATTTATTCATATAGGTTAGTGTTGTGCATTCTACTCCAGTGAATATTTCTCAAAATATTTCTATTTTTAAAAGTCTTTTTATTTATTTAAGCATTTATTTATTTGTAAGTTTTATTATTTAAACTTTTATTTATTTTTTTTATTTTATTTATAAAGGGACATAACGTACACTAAAAAAGCTACTTTTACATTTACACAGTTTGATCTATTAGGGCAGGTTGTCAATTTAATTTAAACAAAATTAGGAAGCACTAAACAAAGATTTTTTATATGTAACATACATATAAAACAGATATATACATATAAAACAAACATAACAGACAGACGCGTTTGTACAGCGCTGCATTATAACCAATCACATACGATTCTGTTGAGCTTATGAACGCAATGACCAATCAGAGGTGTTCAGATGAGTCATTGCTAAAATGCCGGTGTTTTCTTCACTCGCACGCTGACTGAATACCTCTTTCTGGCGAATTCTCTCGTAAGAAACAACAAAGTGCAAATGTGTGTACAAATCTGTAAGCAAGATATTCATTTCATTTTAATGGGAGTTTTTGAGAGTGCTTGAACTCTAGAATGTCAGTGAAAATGTTCTTTGATAATGTAGCCTAATTGTTGTTTGCTCTCTTTCTGTACAATGAAAGTGTTATGATTAGTAGCCTAACTTACGATGTTTTTATTCACATTAAGTTTCAATGTTAAATTCACATTAAATATAAAGTCAGTCGTATTAAAAATATATTATGGCATGACACCCATATCTGTTAATTAAGTAAACAGGTTTTTATGCATAGTTAATAGATTACATTATAAGTTATTTGACCATCGCCCACTATAGATCAACTAACATAATCTGTAAAGGTGAGAATCAATATATTTCATGACATAGTTAATGCGTTTGGGAATGTTTCGAATTAAAAGGAAAAAATAAATAAAACATAAGTGCTGCTGTGGCTGCTGTGTGTCACATGACAACCCCCCTCCCAACTCGTGCCCCCTTAAAAATAATGAGTGCATGACGGCCCTGTATATATATATATATATATATATATATATATATATATATATATATATATATATATATATATATATATATACACACACATACACACACACACACACACACACACACACACACACACACACATATATATATACTTTTATATGTGTTTAGTTTGGAAGATACAATTAAAAATTGCATAAAACAGTAATCAAATAACACTTGGTAAATGTGCATGAATGAATGAATAAACTAAAATAAAATAGTACACAAGGTATAAAAATTTTAAAAATCAATTAAGACCGTTTTACAGGAATTAGTCAAATTGAGTGAGCATGGCAAGTGTTCAGGGCAGGAATTAGCTGATCCTCTCCCCTCGTCCTCTGACCTCTTCCTCCCCCTCCTTCCTCACACTGCTTGTTTTCTCTCCTTCATTGATCAGATGAGACACACAGATGCACAGGCAGTGAGAGGGACATGCAGACCTGCCATTGTGTCCTAATTGGTAAAGGCAGAGCCGTACCTTTCATCAGACATGTGGCATGGGGAGTGCCGGGGCCGGAAGGGCCCACCACTCTCTCATACGCGCAGCTGACTCCAGTTAATATTTCATAGCAAACAAATGGGAACACATTCAAGCCTGACGGGGGGAAATGGGGTGCATGGTTTAAAGGGGTGTAATTACCCCAATTACGCTGCTGTCAGTGCTGGGTCAAACGCACAGGACTGTCAGAGATGAGGGCACTCGCCTCCGCATCTTTCCTTACATGCTAATCCTGATCCGTCTTAATCTCACAGAGAGAAATCACTGACTTTAATGGAAGAATTGGATATACAATTTGCATTCACATGTACATCAAGCTCCATTAAAGAGCAGTTCTTCCCAAAAAATATTTCAAGTAATTCCCTATATTTCAGATTCAGTTAATTCAGATTATATATATATCATTTTTAATATTATGAAAGTGAATGGGGCTGGAGCTGTCAAGACTCTGTACTATATTCCTCCGTATTATAAAGTATTCTTCTGAAGCCATAAAATAGATTTGTATGTGAGAAACAAACCAAATTTTTAATCGTTATTAACTCAAAATGTTCATGTATGCATTAGATCTCTTTGCCTTGTTCATGTGAGTTTATGAGAGAATTATCAATGTCTGGTTTGTGAATGAATTGTTGTTTTGAATCAGATCTTTTCAATGAATCATTTGATTCAGTTCATAAAACCAGTCTGAATGATTCATTCACATGTTTTTGAATTAAGATCATTCACTCAGTTATCTGTTCATATTATGATATTTTATGATACTTTTATGATGCTTTTGCATCTTTTTTGCTTGAAAGCTACATTCCCCCTACACTGTTATATTGCAACAAAGCTCATGGAAAAGAGCAGCTAGAACATTCTTCAAAATATCTTCTTTTGTGTTGCACAGTAGCAAAAAACTCACCAGGTTTGCAACAATATGAGGGTGAATAAATGATGACATTTACAATTTTTGGGTGAATTATTCGATTATGATTAATGATTAGCCGTAACACAACAGAATTAGCACAAAACAATGGAAACAAGTCGCAACACAACAGAAACAAGCTGCAACACAGAAACAAGCCACAACACAACGGAATTAGCACAACACAACAGAAACAAGCCGCAACAAAACAAAATTAGCACAACACAACGGAAACAAGCCACAACACAACAAAATTAGCACAACACAACATAAACAAGCCGCAACAAAACAAAATTAGTACAACACAACGGAAACAAACCACAACATGGAAACAAGCCGCAATACAACAAAATTAGCACAACACAACATAAACAAGCCGCAACACGGAAACAAGCCGCAATACAACAAAATTAGCACAACACAACGGAATTAGCACAACACAACAGAAACAAGTCGCAACACAACAAAATTAGCACAACACAACATAAACAAGCAGCAACACAATGAAATTAGCACAACACAACGGAAACAAGCCTCAACACAACAAAATTAGCACAACACAACAGAAACAAGCCTCAACACAACAAAATTAGCACAACACAACAGAAACAAGCCTCAACACAACAAAATTAGCATAACACAACAGAAACAAGCAGCAACAACGAAATTAGCACAACACAACGGAAACAAGCCGCAACACGGAAACAAGCCGCAATACAACAAAATTAGCACAACACAACGGAATTAGCACAACACAACAGAAACAAGTCGCAACACAACAAAATTAGCACAACACAACATAAACAAGCAGCAACACAATGAAATTAGCACAACACAACGGAATTAGCACAACACAACAGAAACAAGTCGCAACACAACAAAATTAGCACAACACAACATAAACAAGCAGCAACACAATGAAATTAGCACAACACAACGGAAACAAGCCTCAACACAACAAAATTAGCACAACACAACAGAAACAAGCCTCAACACAACAAAATTAGCACAACACAACAGAAACAAGCCTCAACACAACAAAATTAGCATAACACAACAGAAACAAGCAGCAACAACGAAATTAGCACAACACAACGGAAACAAGCCGCAACACAGAAACAAGCCAACGGAAACAAGTAGCAACACAATGAAATTAGCAAAGTACAACGGAAACAAGCCACAACACAACAAAATTAGCACAACACAACGGAAACAAGCTGCAACACAGCGAAATTAGTCCTATGCGTTGTGTTGTGGAGATTTTGTTGTGTTTTGCACTACTGGGCCACCATAGTTATCATAGAGAAAGTTCAAACTGAAATAGTCTGAGGATGCCCTAAACCGAACTCCACCAAAAGAGCGCAGTGCGGAATGAAAATAGCAAGCGGAAAGGCAGATGAGAGTGAAGGAGCAGGAGCGTCTCTCTTTGATGTAAATGAAAGGCCAGAATGATTGTGATGGGATGAAATTGGTGCTCTGTGGGGAACGCCATAGGGTACACTCCGACTGAATGGGAGCCAGACCGAATACTAGAACACGATCCATCAGATAAGAGGGTGCAGTGAGGAGACAGATAAGCAGAGCGGGATGTGTGTGAGGATGCACGTTTGTGTTTGTGTCTATGTAACCTAGTTATACTTCGGCGACATTCTAAAAGAGAATAGTGATTCATATTTTTTTTAATTTTTTGTTTTATTAATGCTCGAAAATTTCTGTTAGAAGGGTTAGAGTTGGAATTAGGGTTAGTCTCAACACACACACCCATGAACTTTTCATGCACTGTCTGATGCATATCGCAGACAAAAATTGCACGATTCAGCTGAAATTGTCATTTGCAATCTGATTAACTTCTGTGTAATCCAGGATTTGCATAGCGGCCAGACAAGCCTTGTTTTTAGAGTATTTACAGTTTGGTGGGATACAATTTATACAGATAATCAAAAGTCTGGCTATTTGAGACTAAATTACTCTCAGTGCATAGCTTTTATAATTAGCTTTATTTAAAAACTGTCGTGGTCTGTGGTATGTGCCCTTTTAGATAGTTAGATAAACGTGTGTGCAAGTGTGGGTTTGCACAACTATAGTTAGGTCACAACATTGTGTCCAGAAGTGAGCTAAATATATGTATATACAGTATCTAGAATAATAATAATAAACATAAATGATAAATTATATATAATGTATAACTTATACATAATTTATATATATAATTAAATATATAATATGTAAAATATTACAGAATATTCATATATTAATATTTTCTTTAATATTACACTTATAGGCAGTGCAAGGGTGTTGATGGTGTGCTGGTGTGCAGTACACTGTACAGGATGGTGTTGAGTTGACACTTGTGTGCATTAAGTGTACATTTGATCCTTCGTGTGCACGCCTTGGATTTGAGTGTCAGGGCTGTGCAAGTGTTAACGGTGTGCGTGTACACTGGCCTGGCATGAGCAAGCCTGCTGCATATGAACGGGCCTGAACATTGATGGTCAGGTGGCCAGGCCTGCAGACAGGTGGTCACACACAGGCACTAATTGTGCTGAAGGTCACATTTGCAAGACGTGCACTCACACCACAGCACGAGAGAGAGAGAGTAATGGAGAAATGAAAAAGAGAGAAGGGGAACGAGGGAGGGACAGATGGGGGAGTGTGTGTTCGCTCACAGGCTGTCTGTAGATCACTGGCCGCTTGACCGTGTTGAGCGCTAATGGAGCTGGCAGGGCAGAATCAATTATTGGCCAGTGTGGATTTTCCCACAGGCTAGAGCTTGGGAAAGCCGGAGAGCTCCTCGGCCAAGACAGCTGGCACAGAGCAGCCACTGGGAAAAGAGCCGGTGCCCCTGAAACAAGGACCTTTCTCTCTTATACATTTGTGACAGACCATTAGTTATGTTTCTTTTCTCCTACACCCTGAGTAAACCAGCTAAACCTCATCACCTCTGCCGTCTGCGCAGAACTCACTTTAAAACATGTAAGGTCTAAGTGATTGTGACTCACAGAAGTCACATTGTCATGACTGTACCATGGTACCCACAATTCATCACTGCTCTTTACACTGTGCCATCCTGTACAAAGCGAAAAAAGAGAAAAAGTGGAAAAGTAATCAACAGCAACAGAAAACATGAAGAAACTGATGAAGAAACTGTCATTTAGGATGTACGAGTGACATGGGGTGACATTTTTGGCTGGATGTGCTGTGATTTATTTTAAAATATATTAAAAATGCTGTTCATATACATACAACGGTTTAAATACACTCTTCTATAATGAGCGTTTTTTTTATTACTGAATTAAAATTTATTTTTTGGGAGGCATGAAGTAAAAAAAAAATCTCATACTCTCATGAAGTAAAAAAAAAAATCTCAAAATATCTGAAAAAAAAAAAAAACTGTCCTGATATTATAATAAAGGAGAAAACATTAATAAAACAATTTTCTTTAAAATGTAAATGTAAAGAAAACATTGTTCAGTAGTTTGGCATAATGTTTTATTTTAAATACTTAGAAAAAATATTATATTTCATTCTTTATATATATATATATATATATATATATATATATATATATATACATACAGGTGCATCTCAATAAATTAGAATGTCGTGGAAAAGTTCATTTATTTCAGTAATTCAACTCAAATTGTGAAACTCGTGTATTAAATAAATTCAGTGCACACAGACTGAAGTAGTTTAAGTCTTTGGTTCTTTTAATTGTGATGATTTTGGCTCACATTTAACAAAAACCCACCAATTCACTATCTCAACAAATTAGAATACTTCATAAGACCAATAAAAAAATAAAAAAAAAACATTTTTAGTGAATTGTTGGCCTTCTGGAAAGTATGTTCATTTACTGTATATGTACTCAATACTTGGTAGGGGCTCCTTTTGCTTTAATTACTGCCTCAATTCAGCGTGGCATGGAGGTGATCAGTTTGTGGCACTGCTGAGGTGGTATGGAAGCCCAGGTTTCTTTGACAGTGGCCTTCAGCTCATCTGCATTTTTTGGTCTCTTGTTTCTCATTTTCGTCTTGACAATAGACCATAGATTCTCTATGGGGTTGAAGTCTGGTGATTTTGCTGGCCAGTCAAGCACACCAACACCATGGTCATTTAACCAACTTTTGGTGCTTTTGGCAGTGTGGGGAGGTGCCAAATCCTGCTGGAAAATGAAATCAGCATCTTTAAAAAGCTGGTCAGCAGAAGGAAGCATGAAGTGCTCCAAAATTTCTTGGTAAACGGGTGCAGTGACTTTGGTTTTCAAAAAACACAATGGACCAACACCAGCAGATGACATTGCACCCCAAATCATCACAGACTGCGGAAACTTAACACTGGACTTCAAGCAACTTGGGCTATGAGCTTCTCCACCCTGCCTCCAGACTCTAGGACCTTGGTTTCCAAATTAAATACAAAACTTGCTCTCATCTGAAAAGAGGACTTTGGACCACTGGGCAACAGTCCAGTTCTTCTTCTCCTTAGCCCAGGTAAGACACCTCTGACGTTGTCTGTGGTTCAGGAGTGGTTTAACAAGAGGAATACGACAACTGTAGCCAAATTCCTTGACACGTCTGTGTGTGGTGGCTCTTGATGCCTTGACCCCAGCCTCAGTCCATTCCTTGTGAAGTTCACCCAAATTCTTGAAACAATTTTGCTTGACAATCCTCATAAGGCTGTGGTTCTCTCAGTTGGTTGTTGTGCATCTTTTTCTTCCACACTTTTTCCTTCCACTCAGCTTTCTGTTAACATGCTTGGATACAGCACTCTGTGAACAGCCAGCTTCTTTGGCAATGAATGTTTGTGGCTTACCCTCCTCGTGAAGGGTGTCAATGATTGTCTTCTGGACAACTGTCAGATCAGCAGTCTTCCCCATGATTGTGTAGCCTAGTGAACCAAACTGAGAGACCATTTTGAAGGCTCAGGAAACCTTTGCAGATGTTTTGAGTTGATTAGCTGATTGGCATGTCACCATATTCTAATTTGTTGAGATAGTGAATTGGTGGGTTTTTGTTAAATGTGAGCCAAAATCATCACAATTAAAAGAACCAAAGACTTAAACTACTTCAGTCTGTGTGCATTGAATTTATTCAATACACAAGTTTCACAATTTGAGTTGAATTACTGAAATAAATGAACTTTTCCACAACATTCTAATTTATTGATATGCACCTGTATATATATATATATATATATATATGTATACACACACACACACACACACACATAAATATAAATATGATAATATAATTATATATATATATATATATATATATATATATATATATATATATAAAATTATATTATCATATTTATATTTATTATTATTATTTGGCCAGAACTGCTTCACTGCTTATTAATATTTTAGAAAACCTCTATCCTCCAATTTACAATCAGGTAGAATGAATGAATGAATGAAAAAATAAAATAAATAAAAAAAATTAAATAAATAAATAAATAAATGAAAAACCATAAAACAGGAATTATGTCTCTTAAAATATATTAAATATAAAATAGATAATTTGACCTTTTTATGACAAGGCAAGGTTAGTTCAGGTTGCAAAATGTCATATGGTCAAAATCATAGTGATATTTATGAATTAATATTTGATGATATTTCTAAACAAGGTGACCTTAAAAACATATTTAAAAACATAGATGTGTACACTCACAAGCTTTCAAAGCTGTTAGTAAAACATTTTCTAAATATAAAAATGAAATATAATTTTTAATTAACAGTTGCACCATGACATCATTCAATTTCAGCTTGTTTTGAAATGGTATAAAGGTTTTTCCAAACCATTTGAAACCAAATATTTTTGATTGTTCTTTTTTCTTTATCATGGACTTATTATTATTCATTGGCACATATATAATGTTTACTATATATAAAAAATATTTCAAAGCTACAACTGACCAAACAGAACGAAACATTCCTGAGAGTCCTGCAATAATATCAAGTCAATTTTCTGAAATATTTTCCATCATTGTTTTGGAGACCCATCAGCCTTCAAGCAGCGAGAGGCGAGAAGTCTTGATGTCTTTTAGACTTTTCCTCCCATTCAGCCGCTGGTCTGGAGCTCATGTGAGTCTCAGCATCACACCGAGGGCTTTGAATGGCCCTGTGAGGGTTCAGGGCCCTCTGAGTGATGTCATGTGTCACTCTGCGCATGAGGAGAGGGGACGTGGCGAGCGCTGGGGCCATTGTGCAGCTGAACTGGACCTTAGGGGGGCTTTCAATAGCAACAGGCCAGTGACACAACCCCAGTCAAATGGGTAAACTAGACAGATTGAAAGAAAAGGGGACAAGGGTGGACAGACAGACAGGGAGAGAGATGTGTGTTCATGTGTCAGCGTGTGGAGGGCAGAAGAGGAACTGCAGGGTTTGATTTCACCATTTGGTTTCAATTCATCCAAGACTCCCTCAAGACATGTGACATTGATGCCAGTCACCCAACCATCATCACACATATAAACACACTCGTTTCATGTTCACACACACACACACACACACACACACACACACGCACACGCACATACGCAGACATTAGTGACCTACGTACACTTCTGTACAAACTTTTGAGGGTCAGTACGATTTTTTTAAATTATTAAACTGACTGAAAAAAGTGACAGTAAAGACATTTATAATGTTACAAAATATTTTTATTTCAAAATAAATGCAGTTCTTTTGACCTTTCTATTCATCAAAGAATCCTGAAACAAAATGCATCACAGCCTCCAGAAAAATATTATGCAGCACAACCGTTTTCCTATGGAAGCCCATTTCCTCCACTGAATAATTTAAAAAAAAAAAAGGTAATTGCAACTTTTTATCTCACAATTCAGACTTTTATCAGAATTGCAAGATACAAACTCACAGTTGCGAGTTATAAAATCAGTATTGCGTGATATAAACTCACAATTGTGAGGAACAAAATCAGAACTGCGAAATATAAACTCAATTCTGACTTTTTTCTCAGAATTGCAAGTTGATATTGCGCAACTGTAACTTTTTCTCAGAATTGCGAGTTAATAGCTCACATTTCTGACTTTATAACACGCAATTGCGAGTTATTACGTCAGAATTGTGAGATATAAAGTTGCAATTCTGAGAACAAATCAGTCTTTTTCCCCCTCAGAAATGGACTTTATAATTTATAATTGTGAGTTTATATCATGCAGTTCTGAGAAAAAAAAGTCAGAATTGTAAGATAAAAACTCGCAATTACTTTTTTTCTTTTTTATTCAGTCGCGGAAACGGGCTTCCATAGTTTTCAACATTGATAACAATAAGGAATGTTTCTTGAGCAGCAAATCATTAGAATGATTTCTGAAGGGTCATGTGACACTGAAGATTAGAGTTCAGTTTTGCATCACAGGAATAAATTACATTGTAAAATATATTCAAAAAGAAAAAAGTTCAAAAAAGTTCATTTTAAACTGCAATAATATTTTACAATATTACTGTCTTTACTGTAAAAAAAATGCAGCTTTGGTGAACATAAGAGACTTCTTTCAAAAATATTTAAAATCTTACCGATCCCAATCTTACCGATTCAAAATTACATTTTGAAGTAGAAAAACTGAAACAGTATTTTATTGTAAAATGTACACTCTTAAAAATAAAGGTGCCTCACGATGCCATAGAAGAACCTTTTTTGTCTAAATGGTTCCATAAAGAACCTTTAACATCTGAAGATTAATGGTTAAGAAGATAATGACTGAATGGTTCTTTGTGGAACCAAAAATGGTTTGTCTATGGCATCGCTGTGAAGAACCTTTTAAGCACCTTTATTTTTAAGTGTACTCCAATTTGTAATCTTTACAAGTCAATAATTTTAAACGTATTAATTTATTATGAATTAACTTACTAACTTAATTACTTTCAATGTGCATACACAAAATGCAACCCTTTTGCATGATGTGATACTGTACATCAATCCTTAATAATTTGATGTTTTGTCTGTTAGCTCATGTGGTCTTCATGTCACCTGTGCTCAGCGCTCACAGCCAGAGGCTTCTGGAAAGAGCAACAATGAGTCATTTTCCATCTGCACAACTCACAAATACACACGCAGTACACACAAAAGTGATAAAATGAAATTACAGCTGTCAAAACTCAAAAAGTGAGTGGTCCTCTGATTGTTTGTGCTGTTAGATGTAATTTAAAAGTGTTTCTGGGACTCAGGGAGGTGGAGGACCGTGAGAGAAGTGTAATGAGTGTGTTGTTTGTTTGACATGGTAGGTGGTGATGGTGAATACCTGATGTTTATTTTGAGGGGGCTGGGGACGGGGGTGAGTGTGTTTGTGTGCGAAAGAGTTTGTTTATCAGAGGGGCGAGGAACGAACCAGACTCTGTGTGTGTGTTAAGAGTTTGAGACGAGTCGTAAGACGTGTGAGCAGCAACAGAAGACGTGTGTGTGTGTGTGTGTGCCCTGAGGTAAAGTGAAGCAGACAAGCCCTGACAGAGCACAGGATCCACAGATGTCTGACTGACAGATATTTGAGTGCTGTAACTGAGCCTTTACTCGAGACGAGACGCTGATGGCAGTGATTTACCACAGAGCACATTTTGTAACAGTTACTGGCCAATATATTACACCAATCATAGAAAAGCCATGAATCTGTTACATCATTAAGTCCTATATTAAAGGGTTCGTTTATCAAAAAAATGCAAATTCTGATAACATTTAATGTCTTTTCAAACTGTTTCTTATAGAAGTTTGTTTTGATCTATTATTTATTTAAAAAAATCTTTGTAGTAGTCTGTATGTTTCAGTATGAACCTAAAGTATGCAAACTAGCTTCATTTCAGAACGGACGTCACTAAATGTAATGATATCTTGCAGTTCAGTCAGTGATTCAGCTCATTAGGCCAGTTCAAACCAATTTAAACCCAAGAGTCTTTTTGAACGATTCTTGAAAAGAGTCAGCTCTTAATAGGCACTTGCTTGTGAATCAGTTCGTAAAAATAAAAATAATTCATTGTAATTTATAGTAATACAGTGTACTTGTACGATATATTTCATGAAACACGAAATGAGGAGTTTTACAGCTCATTTTGGTTTTTATTTCAACCTGATGTCATGACGAAAACATACCCATGGGAACTTTCTCGCAAGACGCAAAATATGTACTGCCATGTACGTTTCGTGACATATTAGATCTGAAATGTCCACTGGGTGGCACTAAAAGAGTGTTCGTTTTTTTTCCCCCAGAATAGATTAACGTAGATATGGTGCATTTTATGTGACGTTGGTTTTGTAGGTGTCACTGCAGTTCTGACTTGAAAAGTCCGTTGAGTGGCGCTATAACTCTAATGCTCAGTGACGTTTTAAAATAACGTACCATCTGCACTACACCTAAACCTACCCGATAGTATGAACAAAAGCAAATGTGACGTAAAAACGCAATCGCAAGCATGCCGTTTTAGCTTGTTTTTCGATCTGTCATTCAGCTCTTTCATCGCGAGTCATGTTTTCGACGGGATTTGTACCCAAAGATTCCGCATCCTAAGTCCAATTCAGTGCCGGCTGAGCTAGCTTGTTACATCCGGAAAGCAAAACATATGAAGCTTTAATCATAACTGTGTATGAAAACGATTAGAAGTGCTCGAAGTTTTACCGCCTCTAGTGTTCATTTCTGTTGGAAACTGCAGTGATATGTACTTACTGGTACGTATTTCGCATCTTGCGAAAGATTTCCCACAGGTACGTTTTCATCATGAGATCAGTTTTATTTTCCAGAGAAAACTTTATAATACAGTAATATTTTATTGATTCGCTTTGGTTTTTCTACAGTGGCAATTAACAGTTAACTCTTAATATTTTTCTTACCCAGTATAAATAGGACTTTATACACAAAAGTTTAGGGTCAATAAGATGTTTTAATGTTTTTGAAAAAAGTGTCTTACACTCACCATGGCTATATTTATTTGACTAAAAATACAGTACTATAAAATATTATTACAATTTAAAATTACTTTTTTTTTTTTTTTTAAAGTGTATTATATTTTATTTTAAGTATTCAGTGGGATTAGGGCTTCTTGGCATCAAAAACTTTAAAAACTCTGGACTAAAGGAAAGTTTGTTTGAATGAAGTTTAGCACCCATGCTGCATGGAAATATCACTGCATGGAAATGAGCAGCATGGACATTCTTCAAACTTTCTCCTTTTGGGTTCAACAGAAGAAAGCAAGAGATTCAGATTTGACATGCGTGTGAACGCATAGGCCTATGTAATACTGACATGTTTTTGTACTTCTTATTACCAGAGCTGCTGTGAAAACAATCCTCCACCGCTCATATGCTTGCTCATCAACAACAAGCCCACCAAACCGAACCCCTCCACCAAAACACCAGCATCCACTCGTCCCCCCACAGGCCCGGGGGTCCATAATTAACAAGCATTCTTTCAAGGACTCCTGTTATTCAACTCAGTGAAGCAGGCCTTTGTTCCACGCAAATACGCACACACATACACACACTCTCCCACACTCCACATCTGTTTTTATTTCTTCTCTGTCTGTGAACGTCCACCGACACACACACGCACACAAACACGCATTCTCTCGTCTCCTCGATGCTCCCGGCAGGCAAAATGTCACGAAACCCGACGCCCCCCACCCACCGCGCTTCCCTGCTTCTCTCCTCCCTTCTGCTGTTCCCTCATTCCTGCAGTTGCTGAATGTCAGGTATAAGGTGTCAGGATGGTGTGCGCACAGGATGCATCGGGGCATGTGAGCGCGGCTGCTGCTGCCGGCTCCCAGAGTTGACATAGTAAACCAATCTGGGCGAGCCGCTGCGCCGAGGGGCCTGTGGGACTAACAGGGGAAGTGGCTGCCACACACACACATACAAACACACACAAATGCAGCGCCGGTGGGAGGGAGAGCGCTGGCCGAGCAGCGCTCACACGGAGATTGGGTTACAGCCGAATTAGATCAGAGCTGTGGGAACCAGCACCTCGTCAGGCGCACAGACGTACACTCACATACGTGTGCACACATGGCCGAGCACTCACATACGCAGTTGTGCTATGTACACAAACACGCTCAGAAGGATTGTCACACGCACAAGCATTAACGTGTACGGCTGTAGACATAAATACACCTGTATGGCACGCATCTACCAACTTTAGACACATTTATTTGATTGCGTATGTGTGCTTATGTTATCAAAACAGGAGCGTACAGTTGGTCGCACCAGCAATTCTTAGTTTCTTATAGCAGGGCTTTTTTTTTTTTAACTGGGGTCCTTAAGGAGGATGTCCTCAGAAATATTAATTAAAATGATAAAAAATGTAAGTAATATAATGTAAATTGTAATTTATTATGAAGGGAAAACAAAATCCAAACCCACATGGCCCTGTGTGAAAAAGTGCTTGCCCCCTAAACCTAATAATTGGTTGGGCCACCCTTAGCAGCAACAACTGCAATCAAGCGTTTGCGATAACTTGCAATGAGTCTGTTACAGCGCTGTGGAGGAATTTTGGCCCACTCATCTTTGCAGAATTGTTGTAATTCAGCCACATTGGAGGGTTTTCGAGCATGAACCGCCTTTTTAAGGTCATGCCACAGCATCTCAATAGGATTCAGGTCAGGACTTTGACTAGGCCACTCCAAAGTCTTCATTTTGTTTTCCTTCAGCCATTCAGAGGTGGACTTGCTGGTGTGTTTTGGATCATTGTCCTGCTGCAGAACCCAAGTTCACTTCAGCTTGAGGTCACGAACAGATGGCCGGACATTGTCCTTCAGGATTTTTTGGTAGACAGCAGAATTCATGGTTCCATTTATCACAGCAAGTCTTCCAGGTCCTGAAGCAGCAAAACAGCCCCAGACCATCACACTACCACCACCATATTTTACTGTTGGTATGATGTTCTTTTTCTGAAATGCTGTGTTTCTTTTACGCCAGATGTAATGGGACACACACCTTTCAGCTTTTGTCTCGTCAGTCCACAGAGTATTTTCCCAAAAGTATTGGGGATCATCAAGATGTTTTCTGGCAAAACTGAGATGAGCCTTTATGTTCTTTTTGCTCAGCAGCGGTTTTCGTCTTGGAACTCTGCCATGCAGGCCATTTTTGCCCAGTCTCTTTCTTATGGTGGAGTCATGAACACTGACCTTAACTGAGGCAAGTGAGGCCTGCGGTTCTTTGGATGCTGTTCTGGGGTCTTTTGTGACCTCTTGGAACACTTTTTCACACAGGGCCACACAGGGATTTTGTTTTCCCTTCATAAAAAAAACCTTCATTTAAAAACTGCATGTTGTGTTTACTTGTGTTATATTTGATTAATATTTAAATTTGTTTGATGATCTGAAACATTAAAGTGTGACAAACATGCAAAAAAATTAAAAATCAGGAAGGGGGCCAACAATTTTTCACACAACTGTATCACACACACACACACACACACACACACACACACACACATATATACATATATATATATATATATATATATATATATATATATATATATACACACACACACACACACACACACACACACAAATTTTATAATAAGTATACATACTGACAACCGGTCAAAACAATTTTTTGTGTTTTTGAAAGAAGTCTCTTATGCTCACAAAGATTTTGCTCATTTATTATATTTTTAAAAATACAGTAAAAATGTAATATTGTGAAATATTCTTTCAATTTAAAATAATTGTTTTCTATTTTAATATATTTTAAAATGTAAATAATTTGTGATGCAAAGCTAAATTTTCAGCATCATTACTCCAGTCTTCAGAGTCTCGTGATCTTTAAGAATTCATTTTAATATGCTGAATTATTTTAAATTGTAATAATATTTTAAAATGTTACTAATTTTTACTGTACTTTACTGTGTTTTTGATCAAATAAATGCAGCCTTGGTGAGCATTTGAGGTGAGCAAGAGACTTTAAAAAAAATCAAAAATTGTATTATTCCAAACCTTTGACTGGTAGTTTATATTTTAATAACAACTGTAATTTAACATTTAATTGTTGCAAATATATTATTACATTTAAATTTTTATATTATGTTTTTTACAACAATTAAATTGTAAATGTAAAAAAATTTAATTATTTATTATATATATATATATATATATATATATATATATATTCAGTTGAAATATTATTCATCATTTATTTTAATTACTTTTTAATTATTTTTATTTATTATTAAAATAATACAAAAATACTAAAATAAAATAAGTTTAAATGTATTTAGTATTAACATTTCATTCTGCTTTTTTAAGATTGATTTGTAATCATGGGATTAATAGTTGAATGTTTTCTTAAAGTTTACACATAACAGTACAGGTAAGAAAAAAAATACTTCTCAGATAATATGGTATACACACACACATTTTATATATGTATATTACCAAATGGTAATCAGTCTTACTTTATGGATTAAAATTAGACCAGTCTATCTTTTTATGTAACTGACTTTAAAAGAAAAAAAAAACTTTTAAGACTAGTCTAAGCAGTTTATGCAACTGACTGTATTTGGGGGTCAGTGGCATCAAAAAGTCATGGACACTGGACTGATTTGTGTTTATATATGTGTTGTTTGTGACCAGTGCAGGCACAAGAGTCATCTGAAGTGTGTGTGAGGTTTCGGGCATCACTCCTGTTCTTGACTTCATGTTGAGTAGGGAAAACAGTGCTGGAATAAAGGGATGGGGGGGGTGGACTAAGCAAACTTGACAACTTTATTTCCTCCTTTTTCACATGCTAATGCCCCCAGTGTGCCAGTGCAGGGGAACAACGGCTCTTCAAAACTGACCCCCATGATTCACAATACTGAACATCCTTCCAGCGTGTGAACCGAAGCGGCTTTTGTGACACAGGCCAAGAAATTCCTCCCAAACGAATATATAACAGACAGATCTCTCACATCGCTCACATCTTTTCTCACAAAAGCAGCATAGTCCATGGAAAAGAAATGGAACATAGTGGCTTTCATGATTACTTATGAATCACATGGAAGAGACTCTCCAATGAACACAGCAAATTCACCCGTTCTCATCAAACTCACAATTAAGACACATTCATAATGATATGTTTGGATGGCTTTTTTCCAGCATATTAGAAAATCATGCTTTGGTAAATCAAAATTATGAGATGAAAAGTCCTAATTGTGACAAGAAAATCTATGAGATTAAAAGTCAAAATCTTCTGGCGAAATAACAACATACTAAGTCATAATTAAATTAATTTTTATCTCAGAATTTTCACTTTTTATGTCATAATTTAGTATGTTTATCTCATTATTTTCACTTTTTATGTCATAATTTTCACTTTTTGTTTCATGCTTTCCACTTTTTGTCACAATTTCCACTTTTTAATCTCATAATTAGTATCTCATAATTTCTAAGTATCTTATTACTGTGTAAACTCCATTGTGAAATATCACCAGGCAGTTTCATTGTTATATTATAAAAAAAAAAAATTACATATATGGGGTGTCACAGAATATGTGGTAGGGAATGTATAACATTTATATAAATAATAAAACTTTTGAAATTCTAACATAAAATTCTGATTTTATCATAATTATGAAATGTTACCTAATAATTTCCACTTTTTATCTCATAATTTCCACTTGTATCTCATAATTTCCACTTTTGTTTCATGATTTCCACTTTTTAATCTCATAGTTATTTTTGAAATAATTAAACATTAAATATTTTCAAAAATTAAACTTTTGAAATTCTAACATAAATTTTGATCTATCATAATTATGACTTTTTATCTCAAATTTTTCACTTTTTATATCATAATTTAAATTTTTAATCTAATTATTTCCCTTTTCATCTCATAATTCTTTTATCTCATAATTTCCTCTTTTTAATCTAATAATTATGAATTAATATCTCATAATTTTTCTTTTTTAGTCTTATAATGTATCTCATAATTTCTAAATTGCTTATTACTGTGTAAACGTCATTATGAAATATTGCCAGGCAGTTTCATTATAAATTATGTTATAAAAATTATATATGGGGTGAGTCACAGAAAAATGTGGTGGGAAATGTATAACATTCAAATAATGTACCTGTACATATTGTGATGCAGCTGTTACAGATATTGCATCAATACCAACATACATAAACAATGTGATTGATACATTGATGATTAATCACTGTAATAAATTTCTCTCTCTAGTCTGACAGTTAAAAATTACTTTAATTGGTATGAGCTAATATGCCAATAAATTGATTCAATCATATTAAATTATATTCACTTGAAATAGTTAATTTAGATGTTCCTAAATAAAGAATATTTTCAACTGAAAAAATGTTAGCCTTAAAAAAAGAACTTCATGTGGTCACATATAAATTAACTAATTTTAGTCAAAATATTATTTAACATCACCGAATCAACCTAAATATATTAGGTAACACATAAATAAATAAGTTTGAAAGCTAACATTTTTGTGTTAAAGGTGGAGAAAGGAATATGCATAGTGCATAACCCCTGAAGTGCCAAAAATCCCAGCACCCACGAGCCTAAGCGCTCCAGCTGAGATTGTTCTTCAAGTTAACACCTGCGATCCATCCCACCTGCCTCTGACGGCATGGGAGGTCCCGGCGATAATCTCCCCACATACCTTCAAAACTGCCTGAATCTCAGCCCCGTCCTCTATCTGACCTCATCAGCTCCTGTGAAACTATGCCGTCACAGAGGACACAACCACATGCAACAGGAGACACAAAAGAGAGGGAAACCGACCGCAAGCATTCACTCCTGCCCTCAATAAACGGCCGCCACAGGCCACCGTCAACAACTGCAGCTGTGACCGCACCATTACCTGCTGCTCTTTAATTTGCCCGACCACGCTTTAGAATGAAATACAACAGCAGACAATAGCACCAGGACACAGAGAGAGAGAGAAAGAGGCAACACAACCAGTACGCTGCTCAGAGGATCCAGTTTCAGCCGCTGACGGGCCAAACCAGAGGGTCAGAGCATGGGAACAGGCAAAAAGAAGGTCCTGTGTCAATAAGGGACAGTGGTCGGGCACAATGGGGCCAGCTTCACACAACAGCACTGACAGACACCCACACAAAAACAGCCATCCATTCTCACACAGCCAGCAGAATGAGCCAGTGTGTGGCTGCCCAGGGGCATGTTTGAACAGCACACACACACACACACACACACACACACACACACACACACACTGTGCATAAACAAACACACACACACATATACACAAACATTCACTCAGATGAATGAACTTGGACAAACAAACACACTTGCAAATATACTCAAAAACTAATTTTAGGCCTTTAGACACAAAACCAACCAACCATCCTATCTATCTATCTATCTATCTATCTATCTATCTATCTATCTATCTATCCGTATCTAGATAATAGATATAACAATGTATATGATAGATAGATAGATAGATAGATAGATAGATAGATAGATAGATAGATAGACAGAAAGACAGACAGACAGATAGATAGATAGATAGATAGATAGATAGATAGATAGATAGATAGATAGACAGAAAGACAGACAGACAGACAGACAGACAGATAGATAGATAGATAGATAGATAGATAGATAGATAGATAGATAGATAGATAGACAGAAAGACAGACAGACAGATAGATAGATAGATAGATAGATAGATAGATAGATAGATAGATAGATATAACAATGTATATGAATAAATGTATAACACTGAACAAAGATCTATACCTATCTATCTATCTATCTATCTATCTATCTATCTATCCGTATCTAGATAATAGATATAACAATGTATATGATAGATAGATAGATAGATAGATAGATAGATAGACAGAAAGACAGACAGACAGATAGATAGATAGATAGATAGATAGATAGATAGATAGATAGATAGATAGATAGATAGACAGAAAGACAGACAGACAGACAGACAGACAGATAGATAGATAGATAGATAGATAGACAGAAAGACAGACAGACAGATAGATAGATAGATAGATAGATATAACAATGTATATGAATAAATGTATAACACTGAACAAAGATCTATACCTATCTATCTATCTATCTATCTATCCGTATCTAGATAATAGATATAACAATGTATATGATAGATAGATAGATAGATAGATAGACAGAAAGACAGACAGACAGATAGATAGAGAGATAGATAGATAGATAGATAGATAGATAGACAGATAGATAGAGAGATAGATAGATAGATAGATAGATAGATAGATAGATAGATAGATAGATAGATAGATAGATAGATAGATAGACAGAAAGACAGACAGACAGATAGATAGATAGATAGATAGATAGATAGATAGATAGATAGATAGACAGACAGACAGACAGACAGATAGACAGATAGATAGATATAACAATGTATATGAATAAATGTATAACACTGAACAAAGATCTATATCTATCTATTTATCTATCTACAGGCTGAATAAAGAAACAGAACAGAAAATATACTTTATGTATCTGGGAATTGTTTTGGATTAATATATATGGTTGTAACACAGATAAGCATAAGCAATAAGCATAATTTACATTTTCAAAACTGTGAAACTCACCTGTGTGATTTAACGTCTTATAAGAAGAGCTTCTGTTTGACCGTTGACCTTGATATTGACTTTTTCTTGAGATTTTTTTAGTTTTAATCTATATATAGTACAGGTGGTTTTAAGGGTACTGAGTGATAATGCCATAATTTTGTGAAAATAAAGAGAAAATTAAGTCAACAACAAACTTGACGCTGGAGAAACGTTATCTGAGGTGATCGCTGTTTAGTAGGGAAAGAAAGTAATTGTCTGCCATCTCGTGGACAGAAGTGAGACTGTATGAAAAGTCAAACTGTCGGTCTTCTGTCATCATCTTTACACAAAACAAAATGTAAACACATAATGTAAAACAAGGCCTGTTAAATAACACCAACCCGTTTGGGCGACATTTAAACTACAAAGCTGCAACCAATGTTCAAACAAAACCATTATCTAATAAACTGAGGCCGTCTACAGGTAGACAAATATCTGAGCAAATCAATAAATCAAGTTTATTATTATTATTATTATTATTATTATTATTTATGTTTAGTAGGGAAAGTGTTAAGCGAACTGTCGTAACAACTGACTCCTCTGCTACTTTCCTTTTGGATCATGCATTTATAGCCTACATTTAACTCAAATATAGTTGATCAGTGATCCAGTCGAAATTATTGCTTGAAAATCCTAAAGTGTTTTTCTGTGTAACTTTAAATGTAAGTAGCCTAATAAATCAAGCGCTGAAAAATAAACTTCACGACGTAAAGTACATTTTCGGGGAATGTCCACTAGATGGCAGTGCAGCGTGATACAGAAGTGAAGACGGCACGAGGAGGTGATGAAATATGAAAAATATAAGATCACATGCATGTTTTGATCTGTCCAGCTGTGTCTCGAAGAGGAACATCTCACATAAACACCAGTTGTTTTGGGGGGGTTTCCGATGACAACTTCCTCTCTTTGACTGACATCACAGTTCAAAAGTATTCAGGAGATGATGAACAGTAGTTATGTAATTTTGTCCATGTTTGCACAAATCGTAAAACAAATAAGGAAGTAAATTTTATTCAAACATCATTCTGCAGTATCTTAAACACTGAAAAACTTTTTACCAAAGTTTGATCCATATACACCCCCTGACAAAAGTCTTGTCGCCTATCCAAATTGTAGGAGCAACAAATAATAACTTGACTTCTAGTTGATCATTTGGAATCAGAAGTGGCTTATATGAAAGACAAAGGCCTCTAGATTACACATTTTACCAAAATAAAATCTTATCATGCCTTGATTTTTAATTGTTTAATTAGGACAGAAAGGTCAGACTTTGCTTAGACAAAAGTCTTGTCACATCTTTAAAGGATTCAACCAATCACAGATTAGAGCATCACCTGTGACAAATACTGTAATTAACACATTCCCAGGTGTGTAGAAGAAGAACCCCAGCACACCCAACCTTCATTTGAAATGCATCCTGACCTCTGACAGCATGCCAAAGATTCAACCACAGACCAGAGTGTTGATCATCAAGAGCCTGAAGACCATGTCTCCTGCTGAGGTGGCAGACATCTTTAATGTATCTAAACGTCAAGTGGAGAGGATAAGAAAAAGATTTGAAGAAACTGGTGAAGTTCATGACAGGCCCAGGTCAGGCAGACCCCGTAAGACAAATGTTCGAGAGGACCGTTTGTTGGTTCGACAGTCCAGGGCCAGCCCTTTTTCAACTGCAGCAGAGCTACATAACAACTGGTCACCAGAAACCCCTGTATCTACAAGAACAGTTGGTCGAATTCTCTCACGCAGTGGTCTCAATGGCCGAATTAGTGCTCAGAAACCAGCATTAAACAGAAGACAACTAAAAAATCGTGTTGCATTTGCCAAGGCCCACAGCTTGCAGGAAGGATGGACTGTGGAAAAGTGGCAGAAGGTTGATTTTTCCGATGAATCATCTATTGAACTGCATCTCAATCGTCGCAAATACTGCAGAAGACCTATTGGAACCTGCATGGACCCAAGATTCACACAGAAAACAGTCAAGTTCGGTGGAGGAAAAATCATGGTTTGGGGTTACATTCAGTATGGGGGCATGCGAGAGATCTGCACAGTGGTTGGCAACATCAACAGCCTGAGGTATCAAGACATTCTTGCTGCCCATTACATTCCAAACCACAGGAGAGGGCAAATTCTTCAGCAGGATGGCGCTCCTTCTCATACTTCAGCCTCCACATCAGAGTTCCTGAAAGCAAAGAAGGTCAAGGTGCTCCAGGATTGGCCAGCCCAGTCACCAGACATGAACATTATTGAGCATGTCTGGGGTAAGATGGAGGAGGCATTGAAGATGAAACCAAAGAATCTTGATGAACTCTGGGAGTCCTGCAAGAATGCTTTCTTTGCCATTCCAGATGACTTTATTAATAAGTTATTTGAGTCATTGCCGAGACGTATGGATGCAGTCCTCCAAGCTCATGGGAGTCATACACAATATTAATTCTTTTTCCACTGCACCATTACTTTATGTTCTGTACGTTATTTCTGTTAAGTGACAAGACTTTTGTCTAAGCAAAGTCTGACCTTTCTGTCCTAATTAATTAAAAATCAAAGCATAAGATTTTATTTTGGTAAAATGTGTAATCTAGAGGCCTTTGCCTTTCATATAAGCCACTTCTGATTCCAGATGATCAACTAGAAGTCAAGTTATTATTTGTTGTTCCTACAACTTGGATAGGCGACAAGACTTTTGTCAGGGGGTGTAGAGCCTACGTTTAGAGGAAGTTGAGATTTCGGTGCCAAAGTGCAGGAAAAACACACATTACATTAAATATAAAAAAATGCTAAATCATGTCAATTCACTGTGCATTTGTATGAGTGCATTAAAAAAAAAAAAACCCCAAAAAACAGGGTTTGTAATTTTGTTTCTTGTGCAATAAAATTATGGTGTGATATTTTTTTTATTTTTGCTTTGCACTGTAACCATGTATGTGTGTAACCTATGTAAGCAATGCCATTGTACTAAATATCTTGCTGTTTTGAGCTTTAATTGCAAGATTTTTCAGAACGTTCTGTTTATATAACATGGCTCAATGGCGTGAAATCCAACAAAACTGCACTAGAAATGTGCATTTCCACATGCATGTGTTAAATTTGTAGGTCAACGCTGAAAATTCATAAATTTCAAGATATGACAGACCACCCTTGAGCACCCTCAAAACTTCCTCTGATTAGTGCAATAAGACAGTACAGCACAGAGAAATATCAAAGTTTTATTTTAAAATTTATAATAGAGGAACAGTAGTACAATTGAAAAGAGAAGGAAAATGTATTTATTTGAATTCTTGAAAAAACATAAAAAGAATAACCTGATTTGATTTGTGTTTGAGGTGAGCCCGTGGCCCCGTTTGCATCACTGTAAGAGTTGAAAAATACATCTTTGAAATAGCTTTTACAAAATACAGCTGAAAAAAACCTTCATCTGTAGTGTTTTTTTTTTCTTTTTTGTCTGTTATGTCCATATACAGCATAAAGTCAAAGGAGTACATTTATGTGAGTTGAACCGATACACAGACAAAACAAGAAAAACCATAAACCAACATGATGGTGAACGTGCACATGTGAACAGAACAGTGAAACGGTGAGAACAGTGAAAGCCAGGCCAAGGTTTTAAACCGGTTAACTGCAGCGACGTGCCATCATTTAAATCAACTAATTAAATATCTATATATATTTTTTTCATAATCTTTCATATACTATATATATATATATATATATAATATCCATCCCACAGTGATCTGAAGGTAAGCAATACAAACAGGATCTTCTATACAGCTTTTAAAATACACTTTCATCTCGAGTAAAGGGAAAGATAGACGATTTCTGTATCAGTATAGCACTTCAATATATTCACTGCATATGAACAGAAACTCCTGCTCCTAGGAATTAACCCACAAACAATAGTTCTTAAAAAAAAAAAAAAGGTGCTTAAAATGAAATAAAAAACAAAAACAAAATAAAACCTCAAAAGGAAGGACAAATAAAACAATATAAGCATCTAAGGGTAAAGTGAATGATTGATTTTAGAATAAAAACATTTAAATCTGACGACATACACAAGCAAGGATCTACACTAAATATTTACCTGGTTTTCTTATACATTATCTTTAACAATTAAACAATGATTTTGGTAGGACAAATAAAAATTAACAGTCTTGATTGCATTTTGGAGTCAATACATACATAGCATTAAATAATGAAATGTCGAGAAAAAAAAAAAAATGGAATAAGAATAAAACACAACAGTTTCAATTTATTTCCATCCAGACCGGCTTTGGGGAAATAAGAAATTATGAAACGCAGAACAGTAAGTGCTCGTCTATGTACTTCCATAGACCTTCCGCTCTACATCAGCACAAGCAAAGTGTTTTCCTCTCAGCAGACACACGACAGAAGTCCAAATAAACAAAACCGAAATGATCACAAATGTTACAGGGGACCAAAATGATGTTTGGGAGTCTATTGCAAACCACCTCTTTCCATCTGCATTCTTCAAAAATGGTACACAGGTCGTTCAAGTGATTCAAAGTAAGCTCAGTACCACTAACCAACTCAGGAGGGTCAAGAACATCAGGTCGTTCCATCTATACAAGTACTGCCAGTAGTTTTAACAACAACAAATGGTATATGTGTGTGTGTGTGTGTGTGTGTGTATGTGCATTTAATAGAAAAGACGTTAAAAACAGAAAAGCATACCTGATAGGCTCCTTAGCACAACAGTGTAAAATACAAAGCTGATTAGTATAACTGAGTTGAGTAGGCTTTACGATTATTAACATCATATACAGCTTGTAGGTCCAGTATTTAAAAATAATAATAAAAATAAAAGCGTTACAGCACCAAACGTTTCCATCATTTGGCAAAATTCAAGCTTTAAGTGAATGTCAAAATGCTTTATAAAGTGTTACTGTGATGCTGTGATTCAAATAAAGCTAGCAATAATATATTCCCCTTATATTTTAGCTTTTTCTCTTTTTCCGTTTTTTTTTTTTCTTTCTTATATTTCTCTGCTTTATGTTCTCTCAGCATTTTCAGTAGTTTTGTGTCCTGCAAAAAATCTTGGTGTGCATTCTGCTTGGCACGATCTAACAGCCCTGTATAACTTAATCATAAATATGGCTGTGGTCAATTAGAGTCACAAAACAGATTTTTGGTTCCAAGATTTGTGCAGGGAAAAGGAAAAAATATATATTTATATATTTCATAAAATTTCATGACAACATTTAACTATAAAGGAAACACACACACACGAAAAAAAAATCTTCCTGTAAGCGGAATTTCTATAATGCTCCTTCTTTGTCAAGCTCCTCTTCTGAGCAATATACGATCAGGTCTGTCAGGAAGCGCAGTTATGAACTGAAAATAAGCAGACATAAACAAAAAAAAAACAAAAAAAAACAAACAAACAATCTAACTCTATCGTTTTCATAAGACCATAATATCTTTCTTCATAAATTAAATAATTAATATTTCTTTTAATATGATTGGCCTATTATAACTCAAAAACGCTGTACACCCTCATCCCCTACAAAAGAAAAAAAAATACATCACAGAAAAACCTGATTTTTTTGTTATATATCATTATACCTCTTTCTCTGACAGGCACACGGCCCAGACTCTGACACATAGAACAATCTTTAAATATTGGAGTCCCTCTCTAACAAAGCTATATATCTCTTTGACATAACTTCACGTGCAACAAAGAGGTTTGATAGCACTTTGGAATTGTTGATTGTTTCCCAGCTATTTTTTTTCTTTGCATTTTGATTCGTTTCTCTACCAGGTTATGTCTAAATTAGTCCTTCTCGGGGGTAGCACTCGCATCACCCTCGCAGTTGGATTGGTCAATCTCATTGGGCTCCTCCCCTTCTGCCTCCATGTCCTCGTCTCCCTCTCCGGCCTCGTCAAAGTCTTCGTCGCGGGCGAATTCCAGGTCCTGCATGCCCTCCAGACCCTCCTGCGTGCCTTGGTGGGAGTCGGCGCACTCCACGCACACGCCGTAGCGCCGAGAGCCGTGCCGTATGCCCACGCTGGCCGCCAACATGAAGATCTTCTTGCATACCATACACTTGTATTTCTTATCCTTTTTGTGAACCTGCAAATGAATGTGACGGACAGGGATATTAGTGAGTAAAGAAAGATAACTTTAGTGAGTATTGTGAGATTGTGAATGAAATCAGCCTGTGGGTGAATATCACAAAACCTGACAAGAATGTCCATCATGTCACTCCAAAATTGAAGGACATAAATAAGACATTATATTATGCATGGAAATTTTTTTAGGAATGTAAACATAATTAAGCATTTCCGGTCCCCAATTGTCATAAGTGTAATGCAAATAAATTATATGTATATATAAAATAACATTTTATAATATATTATATACTGTGTATATTATATTCAATTATGACATATATAAATGTGTGTAAATATAAAAATAAATGTAAAAAAAAAAAAAAAGATACTATATATAAAAAGAAAATTAAAAAAAAAAAAATCCTCAATTGCATTTTGCCCATCAAGAAACCATCAAAATACCGGAAATGGCGCATTCCACTGTTATCATTTACATGTGTGGAGCGTCTCAAAAAGCATCTCATCTCTGCATATTGTTGTGAGTTTGGGTTTATTATGACATTCATTTGGGAACACAACGTGTGCCATCAGATCTGTAAGGTAAATCATTTATAAACCTAAGCAAACACAAGAGAATACATCAATATCTTTCTCAATATGCTAACTGTTCATCGCGATTTTAAAATGAAAGTTCAAGCCCTCGCTTTGAGTTTACGCATTTTGATGTCCAAATATTCACAAAATGACAGTGGCTGTAGCATTTCTGTCGGAAAGAAATAAACCAAATATTAAAGATTAAGTGGACACTTGAATTAATTGTTGTTTAGTCAATATTAAACAAAAATTAGATTGCCCAGTGAAATGTAAAAACAATCGTCAGGCCGTTGGCGCCCTCTGCAGGCATTTGTTATAATGCGTAATGTACGTTAGCTCTATTGTTTAAAAAAACATTGTTCAATAAAACCATATGATCACCTGCTTTTGATACTTTATTTGAACTAATTTTTATTGCCTCATTGCTATCATATATGTATTTTAAGTAATTTTAAAGGCTATTGGTCACTTAGGTATTCTATTTTAATTACCACAAAAAAATTCATTATAATTATCCGATTACTCGATTAATCCTCAGAATAATCGACCAATTAATCGATTACCAAAATAATCGTTAGTGAAAGCCCTGTGAAAAAGATATTTCAAATGTATGTAACATCAAATAGGCAGAAATATTAATATTAATAGATTTTACATGTTTAGATGCATTATTTATTCATTTATAATTGTAATTTCATAGAACTATAATTAATTATTATTTAATTATAATGAAATTGTATACTTTATAAATGAAATGTATGCTGATGAAATGAAATGTATGTATTCTTAGAAAAAAGTAAAAAAAAAAAAAAATAGTAAAGCTAAGAAAGCTCAAAATAGAAACCATCCAAATGAATTAATTTGGGGGAAATATGGAGGAAAATATGCTCAATTGTCATGAAAATTCTCACTGTGCAAAAATTCGTAGCGGTTTAAAAACAGGCTTTGTTTTCTTGAAAATAATTATTCTTTAGATGTTAGGGTGAAATGTTTTTCTGAGATTCACCCACATATAAAAACTTACCAGGGAATGTCTCTTGACGTGTTCTCGGCGAGTGAACAGCTTCCCACAGATGTCGCAGCTGAAGGAACGCACGCCAGAGTGAATGATCAGGTGTCTCTTTAGTGTTCGCCGGTGCTTGGCAATGTAGCTACAGTGGGGACACTTCAGCTTATTGAGGGCGTTTTCAGGCGCTTCGCCTAGGAGAAACCACACAAACAAACAGATTCTCAGCATTTTTCACACTGGTTCCTGAGATATAAACAATTCAGCCTGAGATTTGCCAAGCCAGCAGCTGCAGTTCGTCTTGTCAGAGGCAGAATTTTCTCCATTCGCGTTATCAACTCTAATTGTCAGTTCTGCGACACGTGAAGTGCAAAAAGTGGCTTTGTCTGGCTTAGGAGAGAAAATTAGTGTGTATAAGCCTCTGTCTGTACCCTCAGTATCACTCTCACATAAAAAAAAAAAAATATTAGTAAAAACACGCTGTGAAAGTGTGCTAGTTGCTATGGAAACCACATGCCAGAAGCTGTAACTATATTAGTCTAATGCAATTTTCTACTGATAAACAAGCTGTATAAAAAGCAAGAACTCTTTCCTTCTAGCCACCATTCCTCTCCACAAAGATACATTCAGAAACAGCCTAATTGTTTATCTGGGAAAAACTACTGTACAGTGTATAAACTACAATCTCTGCTTTTTGCTTCTGAAAAGATTCATCCCAACACTCAAGCTCTCTTGGGAGCAGTGTCTTGTAACAATTAGACCGGAGCTGCCTGTACTACAGCATGTGGGATTGGGGGGTGGGATCCATCTTTGTTTGAGCCAAAATGGGCAAAACAAAGGGTCGTCAAGCAGGTTGCCAAGGTGGTGACGAGAGCCAGATCACCTGGGAATTCAGTTGAGGCTCTAAACACCACCTTGTGGGCTAAAGAAGGCCCGACAGCAGCTGTGCTGTTCGCTTGAGTCGGCAGGCTCGAAATTAAAGTTCAGTCTGTTACTATGGGCTTGTTAGTACTTAAAATGGTTAATGATTAACTTGGATTCTCAACGGCCAGGCCTGAGTCATAAGACTGCTCAAGACTGTGCAAATGGCCACAGTGGGCTGGATGAGACCTGCTAGGCCAGATCTGAGAGATTGGTGGTAAATGGGCTCAAGGTTTTAACCGACCCCACCCTGTAAGTACTAAGACTGACTTCAACCCCCTAGGGAAACACTGCATTGCCTCTTAAGTATGAAATACACTCAATTACGCAAGTACATGAATGCTTATAGCTAGTAGCTACACATCGTTGTTGTCCAAAATGTGACTAAATGCAAGTACGCAAAGAGTGTTTGCAGGGATTAGAATTAACTAAATAACTATATTTGAAGAAAACAATCTCTTCCTCTGAGTACTGACGCTTGCAACACACTGGTGATGTATTCAGTGTTGCTGTACTTTCCAGCCTTAAAGGGATAGTTCACCCAAAAACAAAACTTCTGTCATTAATTACTCACCCTCATGTCGTTCCAAACCCATAAGACCTTTGTTCATCTTCGGAACACAAATTAAGATATTTTTGATGAAATCTGAGAGCTTTCTGACCCTGCATAGACAGCAATGCAACTACCACATTCAAGGCCCAGAAAGGTAGTAAGGACATTGTTAAAATAGTCCATGTGACATCAGTGGTTCAACCTTAATGTTATGAAGCTATGAGAATACTTTGTGTGCAAAGAAAACAAAAATAATGACTTTGTTAAACAATTGTCACATGGACTATTTTAACGATGTCCTTACTAACTTTCTGGGTCTTGAATGTGGTAGTTGCATTGCTGCCTATGCAGAGTCAGAAAGCTCTCGGATTTCATCAAAAACATATTTTTTATAAGTTTGTGTTCCGAAGATGAAAGAAATTCATATTGGTTTGGAACGACATGAGAGCGAGTAATTAATGACAGAATTTTCATTTTTGGGTGAACTATCCCTTTAAGGCCCATTCACAAGGACGATAATTATAACGATTAAGACATAGTTTTAAAAATCGCTCAAAATTTTAAAAGTATAGCACAGTCCATAACTCAACTTTAACGACAGAGGAACAATATTGGTGGAATCTCTTTACAATTTTTTTTCCAGCTGACGAACAATATTTATATTGTTCGTCAGCTGGAAAAAAAATTGTAAAGAGATTCCACCAATATTGTTCCTCTGTCGTTAAAGTTGAGTTATGTCATCATCATAATGTCATCATCAGCCAATCAGAATGCATCCTGCTTTAAAGAGCTTGAGTATTTAAAATGGTAGACGACCATACTTCAGCAAGCTTATAATAAACAAAGTTATTGTGCGTTGGTGTGACCGCTAATATAGTTATCGATTTTAGTTTGAACAGGCCTTTACTGTTCGCTCTCACACATCAAGGATAAATCCTTGATAATTTCACACCACTATGCGCGTCTATTTGTAAAGATTCCGACTTTGAGTAAGGCAGCAACTGTGTGTGCGTGTATGGGTGTGCGGAGGAGATATGATGTGTAAATAAATGGGTGAAGCCCTAACAGTGGATCATCTTACACACTGTGGATTAGCAGGCAGGCGGGCCAAAGCCGTCAGATCCCATTGTAAGTACCTCTGCAGTGGGTCCACTCTGCCTGGGTCAATATTTGGAATGGCAGAGATAGTTGGGCTGCATTAGCAGGATTAGGGCGGGACAGCCCCTGGCAGCGCTGCACCTCAGAAGAGGGAATCGGGGGTAGTGTGTTTGTGTGTGTGTGTGTGTGCGTGTCACTGCTGAAAATCAACAATTCAACCGTTCTGTTTGGAAAGAACTCAAGCATTTATGGTGACGGATCCTGCTGTGTGATGCATGAGAGGGAACAAGACAGGGCTCATCCAAGCGCAACACAAAGTTATATCGAAATGTAATTTGTCTGTTCACACCGAAAGTGAAAATGGTACATTGCATGACACCAGTGTTGTTATTGTTAACTAAAACTATTATTATTATTAATTGAAATAAATATCAAATGAATATTCAAATGAAATAAAATACAAATATTAGACATAAATTAAAGCTTTAATTAAAAATTAATTAAAAGTAATTAATTATTTATAATTTCTAATTAAAAATTAGAAATGCTTACTTGGCAACCAACTGAAATAAATTTGAGGTACTAAAATTACTAAAACTGAAAGAGATTAAAACTAAAATTATTATTATTATTATTATTAATTGGAATAAAGCAGAAAAAATAAAAATATTAGATAAAAATAGAAATTTTTAAAACTTAAAAATTTGAAATGTTGCCTTGGCAACTAAAAGAAATAAGTTTAAGTTGAAGTACTAAAATTACTCAAATTAAAAGAAATTAAAACAAACTATTAGTAATAGTAGTCATATTAATATTAATCAAAATAAAGCTAAAATACCTTTTTTCATCTAAAATTCATATTTTACTTTTACTTGAAATAAAAACATTTAGAAAAACCTAAATGGAAATTAGAAATGTTGACTGAAATAAGTTTAAGTACTAAAACTACTAAAACTGAAATAAAGCTAAATAATAATAATAATAATAATAATAATAATAATAATAATATTAATAATAATAATGAACAAAATTACTAAAATGAAAATGAAAATGAAAACTGAAAATACACTTTCAGAAAAAGAGTGTACATATAAGGAACCAATATGGACTTTTTGGGTACAAAGGTGTATCTTTTGAAAAGGCACTGCCCCAGTTACAGCTTTTGCACCTTTTTTCTGAGAGAGTACAAAAATAAAAGCAAATTCTAATTATTAATAAATACTAAAATAGCACAGAAGTAGCCTTATACTAAAATAACAATGTGGGACAACTGCAGCTAATTAAAACATATCTGATGTAGAGCTATCTGAATATAAACACAGCAAAACAATGAGATTTCTCAGTGGGTTGAGCTACCCATAATATTTATTTATTCTAAATGTAACATGTTTATATACTATCAGTGCTTATAAAAATGTTTTAAGTATATATTACAAATTATTTTTATAGTTGAAATTAATATTTGAATTACTGAAAAACATTATGTAGAAGATTTCAATTACTTTATTTTTAGAAGTAATCATACTATATTAACACATTAAACTAACAGGGTTTAAGCAATAAGCAACATTCCCCTTCACGAAAAAAGCCCAATGTGTGAAATAGGAAGTGTGTAGTCAACATGGACGCAAGTACACAGGCGAGTACGTAAGCATATGTAGGCATGTGTAGGCTAACACACCGACACACACATGACTTGCAGGTGTGAGCAGTAAGCTCGGCACATTTAAGTGCCCTCTGGAATATGAGCTAAGTGCATTTGAGGGCATTTAGGAAGCCTGAGGGTAGAACGTTTCCCCTGCTTTACTTCATTATCCTGCATTACAGGAGTCGACGACGGCGAGAGAAAGCTTCTTCTCAGAACTGCGTCACTTAAGACATGATACTATACCACGCGCCGCACTGCTTAATGGGGGCAGAGAGTTTGAAGCATGACAGCTCGGCAGGCTAGAGATTACGCAGGTTTTTGTGGTATGAGGCGAAGGGAGGGCAGACTCCCTTAATAAGGACAGAAGAAAACGGACTGGCCACTCTAATTAAAAAGAGAAGATGGTCTTGCGGCCTTGAGCTACACAGGGCCTGAGAAGAAGCAATCATGATGCGAGACCCTGGTTGGCCGACTGCCACAGCTGAAGGTTTAGATGTGTGTGCATGTGCACGTGGGTGAGAATGTGCTGTAGTATTATTATTTAGTATTTAGCACATTCCCGCTTGAAGAGAAAAGATGGAACAACAACAACATATCAGGCAGCTAATGTTTTGTACATCAGCTGAGTGGAAAAAAGTTTATAATTACAATACACAGGAAAATCAACAGCTACAGTGTGTAAGCTGTAAAATCTACAGTGCCTTGCGAAAGTATTCATACCCCTTCATTTTTTTCATGTTTTTTTTTTTTTTATGTTGCTGCCTTATGTTAAACTCCTTTAAATTACTTTTTTCCCACATCAATCTACACTTCATACAAAATATTGACAAAGCAAAAACAGAATTGTCACAACTTCGTAAATTTATTAAAAAATAAAAAACTGAAATAAGTACATTGCATAAGTATTCATACCCTTAACTAAATATATAGCTGAAGCACCTTTACAGCCTCAAGCCTTTTTTTGTTTGATGCGACAAGCTTTGCTCATCAGCATTTGGCAATTATCTGTCATTCTTCTCCTCACTTCTTCACCTCTCAAGCTCTGTCGGGTTGGATGGGGGCAGACGCACATTTTCAGGTTTCTCCAGAAATACTTGATTGGGTTCAAGCTCAGGCTGTGGCTGGGCCACTCAAGGACATTCACAGAGTTGTTTATAAACCACTCTTGCTGTGCGTTTAGGTCCATTGTCCTGTTGGAATGTGAACCTTCTGCACAGTCTGAGGTTCTGAATGCTCTGGACTGGGTTTTCATTAAGGCTATCTCAATATTTTGGTGCATTGAGCTTTTCTTCTGCTCTGACGAGTCCCTCAGTCCCTGCCGCTGAAAAACAGCTCCACAGCATGAGGCTGCTACCGCCACACTTTACTTTTGGGATGGTACTCTGCAGGTGATGAGCAGTGCATGGTTTGCTTCAAACATGATGCTTGGAATTGAGGTTCATCAAACCAGAGAATCTTGTTTCTCACAGTCTGAGAGTCCTTTAGGTGCTTTTTTGCAAATTATAAGTGTCTTCATGTACCTACACTGAAGAGAGGATTGAGTCTTGCCACACCGGCATAAAGCCCAGATCGGTGGAGTGTTGCAGTGATGTTTGTCCTTCTGTAGGTTTCTCCTGTCTCCACATATGATCATGGAGCTCAACTAGAGTGACCATCAGGTTCTTGGCCAGGAGGTCAGCTCTAGGAAGAGCCCTGGTTGTTTCAAACGTCTTCCATTAAGGGTAACAGAGACTACATGCTTCTGTGAACCTTCAGTGAAGCAGAATTTTTTTCTCAACTCTTCCCCAGATGTGTGGCTTGATGCAACCCTGTTTCTGAGCTCAACAGGCAGTTCTTTGTATCTCAGGGCTTGGTTTTTGCTCTGATATGCATTATCAGCTGTTAGACCTTTTATTAATACGTGTGCCTTTCCAAATCATACCCATTCAATTGAATTTGCCACAGGTTAACTCCCCTCAAAGTGTAGTAACATCTACAAGCAATATGAATGCTCCTGAGCTAAATTCCAACTGTCCCAGATAAGGGTATGAATACTTACGCAATGGAATCATTTAAGTTTTTTATTTTTTAAAAATTTGCGAAGATGTTAAAAACCTGTTTTTTGCTTTACCATTATGGTGTATGGAGTATAGATTGATGTGGAAAAATAGTAATTTAAAAGCAGTTTAACATAAGGCAGCAACATAACAAAACTAAGGGGTATGAATTAGTGCTGTCAAACGATTAATCGCATCCAAAATACAAGTTTTTGTTTACATAATACATGTTTGTGTAATGTGTATATTTATTATGTATATATAAATATACACATACAGTATATATTTTGAAAATATTTACATGTATTTACGTCTATATTTATGTTCATATAATTTATATTATAAATAAAACTAATAAAATGTAGAAACTGTAACTTGAATGCAATGTAAGTCGCTTTGGATAAAAGCATCTGCTAAATGCATAAATGTAAATGTAAACTTATTAAATATATAAAAATAAAAGTTTTCTGAAATATGTACATGCATGTGTGTGTATTTATATATACATAAATATACACAGTACACATACATATATTATGTAAACAAAAACTTTTATTTTGGATGCGATTAATCGCGATTAATCTTTTGACAGTACTAGTATGAATACTTTCTAAAGGCACTGTATGTTAAAATGGGCTGAGAATGTTATTTCATCTTGACTGTATGGAAACGATGTAATGTAGAAAAAGAAATGTAAGATGGGAATATGGATTGTAAGTTTGTATCGTGAAAAGTGGCCATTTTATTCCAGATTTGCAGTCAAAAGAACTATATGACTCGATGCTAGTGTTGGGCGATATGCTCAATTGTCATATCATCCTATCATCAGCCTGTGAGACCGCAGATACACGTTATTATCGTGCTAATTTAGCCTATTAAACTTTTATTTTACTTAGTTTCATTGCCGGAAAGTGAACCAACTCCAACGTAAGGCTAAAAGCAGCCTAATGTTTTTAATACGACTGAATTTGTATTTATGATAACAATTTAATAGAAACATTGTAAGTTACTAATTATAAGGCTTAGATTTCCTCAACTTTTCAAACAGAATCTACAGAAAACAAGCAAAGAACATTTACATTATCAAAGAACATGACTTCAGTTTAGCGCAAGTTTATGCAGTTTAAAAAACATCTCCGCTATAATCAGTGAAGCTATCTACACTGTATGATGAATAAATCCCTTATACTTATCGCACGTATATCTGCACTTTGTTGTTTATGATGAGAGAATTCGTGAGAGAGCTGATTTCAGTCAGCGAGTGCGCGCACTGAACACCAAAACTCTGGTGTTTCAGCGATGACCAGTGTTGGGGAAGCTACTCTGAAACTGTAGCTTGACCAGCTACAAGCTACTCCTAAATTAAAGTAGTTAAGCTACATTCAAGCTACCCTTCTGAAAAAGTAGCTAGCTACACTACAAGTTACTAATCAAAATTTTCTATTTTTTTTTATTATATTATTATATTATTTCAATGACAAAAAGTGTCCCAATCATTTGATTTTGTAAACTATCCAACACACACAATAATAAAATAGGCCTACTGTATAGTTATATTATCTTAAACTGACAGTCAAAGTGCAAAATTGCTACTAAGGTAACATTAATGCAAGAACAAAATGTATGCAACTTAAACTGGATACGGAGGAGTCATAAAATAAGCAGGTTAAACTCACAGCACATGCGGATCATGCGGTATTTACTGATTGTGAATGGAGACGTCAATCGTCATCTGCGCACGTGAACGCTGCGCTTTGCGTGAATCCCGCCGCAACCATCCTTTGCCAAATGATAAGTACACTATCGTGACTTTATTTTCTGTTCAATTAGTGTTCATTACAAAACTGTGGGGGGACAGATTATATTATGGCCATTCATCATTGTAAAACAGACATTTGATCTAGAGTGCAATAAAGAAGAAAAAATAATCGGTTTAAAAAGGCTATTATTCACCTCTTGTATGTGCTTTAAGTCTTCGACGTAGACCGCATTTTAATCTTTGTTTTGTGTAAATTACAGTTGATTCATGTGAAAGATCCACTCCTGTACATCCTTTGCAATATCATCAGACGATTTCTTGTCGGTGGAGAGACTGTAAAGCCATGCGATGCGTGATATCACCACAGACGGCGGTAATGATCGAATTTAGTTTGTGATCTCATCAGAAGAAGACGCTGTGCTGCTTCAATGCATTACAGGCTCGTGACTCGCCAGAACGAAAAACGGAATGTAGCTTTTGGTCGCGCTACACCGCTACTTGCTGGAAAAAGTAGTTAGCTACAGGAAAAGCTACACTGTTTTAAAAGTAGCGTGGCTATTGTAAAGCTACTGACAAATGTAGTTAAGCTAGTAGTATCGCTACTTGTAGCTAGCTACTCCCCAACACTGGCGATGACTCATCTGAACACCTCTGATTGGCCATTGCATTCATAAAGTCAATGGAATCATGTGATTGGTTATAACGCACAACACTGTAAAAACGCAAAAAAAGAACAAATAAACCCTAATATTAATTAGATAGTATTACTAGCCTAATAATAATAATAACGTTAATAATAATAATAATCTTGTTATCGTCAAAGGCATCAACCACAGGCGATTATCTGTGACTATCGGCCATACATGATACTATCATTTATCGGCACAACCCTATTCGGCGCCCACTAGTTGAAACCTAAGCGACTTTGATGATGTCAGCAGAAAATTCATTTCAGTGCAAGTTACATTTTGATAAAAGATTACAAAGACAAATATATTTTTAACATGCATTAATCAATCTTGCACAGTGAAACTAACCATTAATTATTAATAAAGCAAAAAGCTTCATTTTGCTTTTATTGTTGACTTGTGTTGCCAAACTCCCATTTAAATAACATACTTCAAATCAACAATAAAATCTGACTTGATCTGTTATCATAAATATTGTTTTATAAATAATAGCATTTTTATGCTCAAATAATGTAAAAAATGTAATACATTTCAGGTAATATGTTTCAGGCTTTGATCAGGCCAGAGATGTTCACGAGTCTTTAACTTGGAGTCAGAATCAAGTCTGAAGTCTTTGTCGCTGGAGTCTGAGTCAAGTCTCCAGTCTTTGGTCACGAGTCCGAGTCGAGTCTCAAGTCATTTAATGGATCGCTAAAAAAATCCCATTCATAGTCCTCATGTATTGAACTCTTCCTATTTACGAAGCTGTTTTATAGGCTATAGACTAAATATATGATCTGCCTTTAAAAAAAAAAAAAAAAAAAAAAAAAAAAAAAAAAAGGTGTTAAGATGTAAGGTTAATGTACATCCAGCCTGTTACGGTTTAATCCATTCCCATATTCAAAACAGTTTTTCTGTATAATCAAATTCTATAATAGGATAATAAGTCCATCTACCATGACACATAAGGAAATATGTGACACAGATATTACAAAACCATACAAATCAAGTATTTATTTTTGATAATAGTCAAGGGTATTCAATTAAACTTCCAAGAGGCACAGATTCTATATTTTCTTCCAAATAGAGGTCCGGACAAAAACAAAAAAACCTAATAAAAAAAAACTATATAATTTTACATGTATTGTACTTTTACATTTAGATACATGCGAGGCCATGTGACAAAAAACACTGTTTCTGTTCAGGGTTTTCCTCCTGAAATCTATACTATTTAAATATATTATAAGCATTATCTACTAAACATGTCTACAACAATCAAAACATTCTCATCTTGAGCAGAAAAGAAAGATAACCAGCAGTTTCAAAGTTTAAGTTCTATCCTAGCCATCTAACAACAATTTTCCCAAATATAATTACATGATTCTTCTGAAATGTTCTTAGCCTACAGATTAATAATGCTAAATGTAGATCAGAAACGTCTTGCCACATCTGGTTTGAACAGTCAGAGTCATAGGTTATTGAGAGATAAATAGATAGTAAGAAAAATAACTAGATTTGCAGCATTGTTTCTGTTGTTGTTAAAATAACCGTGTCACCCGCAGCTCTTAAACTTGGCGCCGGGGCGCGTCCAGAGAGAGAGAGAAAGCGCACAGAGCTGAAAGGGCTTGAATTAAGCGCGTTTGGCTTTAGATAAAAATACCAGAGTATATAGCGCTGAAAGATATTTGCCATAAACGACGCTTGTTATGTGATCCGCTCCGTTGTTTTGACGCGCTGGTGGTCGCAGCGCCACGGCAGATACCGGAGTTTGTGGCAGCTGCCAGGTCGTTTGGTGGTGTTTTTTTTTTTTTTTTAAGTGATGCAAAGTTCCCACAATTGTATTACTATTATTATTATAATACATTTTTATGTATCAGCTGCCAGAGTTCGTGGCAGGAGTCACGATCGTTTGTCGCCGTTTCTGCTGTAAACTAGTTTTATTTTTAAATAAAAGATTTGATGATGCATATTATATACCAGCAAGCAGATGCGATCAGAATATGAACCCAATAAGCTAAACTGCATAAGTATTTTCCCATAAAGAACACACACAAAGATAAGGAGTGCCCAGCTGCCGCTAGCCAATACTGTGCTTCCCAAACCTGTCCTGGAGGACACCTAGCCCTGCACATTTTGTATGTCTCCCTTATCTAACACACCTGATTCAACTCATTAGCTCGTTAGTAGAGACTGCAAGACATGAATTGGGTGTGTCTGATAAGGGAGACATACAAAATGTGCAGGGCTAGGTGTCCTCCAGGACAGGTTTGGGAACCACTGCAGTAAGGAGTTTATTGAGGCAAAAGTCAATAGTAAGGTAATAGTGAGAATTGGACCCAAAACTAAAGTGTACATATACATACATATATATATATATATATATATATATATATATATATATATATATTGTAAAAGGGGAAAGGGAAAGGGAAAGGGAAGTGGTGTGTGGCCAAGTATGGTAACCCATACTTGGAATTTGTGCTCTGCATTTAACCCATCCAAGTGCATACACACAGTAGTGAACATACACCTGGAGCAGTGGGCAGCCAATGCTGCGGCGCCCGGGGAGCAGTTGGGGGTTTGGTGCCTTGCTCAAGGGTCTCACCTCAGTCGTGGTAAAATATATATACAATCAGTGGATGCTGCACATTGGTGGTGGTTGAGGAGATTCCCCCGTTTTGAGTACCTAGAAAAGCACTATTTTAAAATTTTAAAAATTATTAAATTTTAGGCCCGTGTGTCCCGTATTTCTGTTGACTGAACTAGCCATGCCATTAATGAATGTATCAGTCTTTTGCATGCCAAAGTCAATTTCTGCTTATAAACATTACACCAAATAGAAACATAAAATCATGCTACACGCAGTTTCATGAGATCGGTTTAGACTACAACAATTAATTTGTAGCCTATTTTACAAATGGGAATACAACGAATTCATGACAATGTTTTACATTCAAGCTACCCGTAAAATTTATACTGAAAAGTTCTTTAAAATCATCTGGAATGAAATAAAGTCATTTTTAAAGCATTTTCTGCATGGATTAAAAATAGGCTAATAAATAATTCACATATCAGACAAAATTGCGTTGCAGAAAAGCCTTAAAATTTTAAGGTATTCAGAGCAGAGCAACATAAAAGTCAGAAAAAAATATATATAATTGGGCCTGTTTTAGGCTTTTCCTTATTTTTATATTTTAGACGGTGATGAAAAATGACTAGCCATCTCCTCATTGGACATGCCTTTAGAGAGAAATGCATCTTTACAGATTACGTAATGAAAAAGTTTTTGTTTTTGATTTGAATTATTTCGTTTTAAAGTAGTAATTTAAAGTTTTCTATAGATATATTTATCATATTTGTGACTCAATTCGTTGAGTTTCGGTTCATCATTGTGAAGCGCTCCTGTTCAAGACGAGACGGCAAGCGCATCCTCTGTTTTCCCATTTATTTTATAAAACCTCAACGTTTTGTTGATATTGTGAATGCACCCAAATAAAAGTAGACCCTTTACAGTTCCAAATGATGTATTACTCTTACCTTTATGAGCAAAAAATTACGGCGTATTCTAAGTTGTTTCAACTATCAAGAAAACAATGCAAGTGACCGCTCTGGCGCCTCCATGTCCTGCAAAGTGTGCTTCAGCTTCCACTCTTCACACAAACGATTAGATATGCACCTTGTGCACATTTATATACAGGTGCATCTCAATGAATTAGAATGTCGTGGAAAAGTTCATTTATTTCAGTAATTCAACTCAAATTGTGAAAGTTGTGAATTAAATAAATTCAATACACACAGACTGAAGTAGTTTAAGTCTTTGGTTCTTTTAATTGTGATGATTTTGGCTCACATTTACCAAAAACCCACCAATTCACTCTCTCAACAAATTAGAATATGGTGACATGCCAATCAGCTAATCAACTCAAAACACCTGCAAAGGTTTCCTGAGCCTTCAAAATGGTCTCTCAGTTTGGTTCACTAGGCTACACAATCATGGGGAAGACTGCTGATCTGACAGTTGTCCAGAAGACAATCATTGACACCCTTCACAAGGAGGGTAAGCCACAAACATTCATTGCCAAAGAAGCTGGCTGTTCACAGAGTGTTGTATCCAAGCATGTTAACAGAAAGTTGAGTGGAAGGAAAAAGTGTGGAAGAAAAAGATGCACAACCAACCGAGAGAACCGCAGCCTTATGAGGATTATCAAGCAAAATCGATTCAAGAATTTGGGTGAACTTCACAAGGAATGGACTGAGGCTGGGGTCAAGGCATCGAGAGCCACCACACACAGACATGTCAAGGAATTTGGCTACAGTTGTCGTATTCCTCTTGTTAAGCCACTCCTGAACCACAGACAACGTCAGAGGCGTCTAAGGAGAAGAAGAACTGGACTGTTGCCCAGTGGTCCAAAGTCCTCTTTTCAGATGAGAGCAAGTTTTGTATTTCATTTGGAAACCAAGGTCCTAGAGTCTGGAGGAAGGGTGGAGAAGCTCATAGCCCAAGTTGCTTGAAGTCCAGTCTTAAGTTTCCACAGTCTGGGATGATTTGGGGTGCAATGTCATCTGCTGGTGTTGGTCCATTGTGTTTTTTGAATGAATTTTTGAATGAATCAGTCACTGCACCCGTTTACCAAGACATTTTGGAGCACTTTATGCTTCCTTCTGCTGACCAGCTTTTTAAAGATGCTGATTTCATTTTCCAGCAGGATTTGGCACATGCCCACACTGCCAAAAGCACCAAAAGTTGGTTAAATGACCATGGTGTTGGTGTGCTTGACTGGCCAGCAAAATCACCAGACCTGAACCCCATAGAGAATCTATGGGGTATTGTCAAGAGGAAAATGAGAAACAAGAGACCAAAAAATGCAGATGAGCTGAAGGCCACTGTCAAAGAAACCTGGGCTTCCATACCACCTCAGCAGTGCCACAAACTGATCACCTCCATGCCACGCCGAATTGAGGCAGTAATTATAGCAAAAGGAGCCCATATATAGCAAAAGGAGTACATATACAGTAAATGAACATACTTTCCAGAAGGCCAACAATTCACTAAAAATGTTTTTTTTTTTATTGGTCTTATGAAGTATTCTAATTTGTTGAGATAGTGAACTGGTAGGTTTTTGTTAAATGTGAGCCAAAATCATCACAATTAAAAGAACCAAAGACTTAAACTACTTCAGTCTGTGTGCACTGAATTTATTTAATACACGAGTTTCACAATTTGAGTTGAATTACTGAAATAAATGAACTTTTCCACGACATTCTAATTTATTGAGATGCACCTGTAGTTCAAACATTTAAACTAACATTGTGATATGCTTGAACTGTTCGTCTATAGATTTTATTTTATGCAAGTCGTGATGATTTGAGAAGGCTAAATTGATCAAACATAGGCTATGATCAGCTCACTGTCTGCCGATGATCGCTTGGTCGTTACTTTATAAAAAAAAAAAAAAAAAAAAAAAAAAAAAAAATTACATTTAATGAACAAAAAGTGCTCCAAACGTTTTTATAAATTAATTTTATAAAAAAACCAAACGAAATATAATCACTTTACCATTACATACGAAATATAATAGTGTCTGTAGTACATTAACAAATCAATTATTGGTTATTGTCCAACAGTGTATCTGATTTCTAAGCCAATTAAAAGAAAGAAATAAGAGAAAAAAAAAATAAGTTTCCTATATTCTTGTATACATTAGGCTATGTATATACAGGTATATATATATATATATATATATATATATATATATATATATATATAGCGTACAACGGGGCTAAAGGCCCACCTTAAGAAAAAATGTGCTATTCACGGCGCCTAAAATGTATAATTGCAAAAAAAAATATATACGTTTTATTGAACATTGATGGAGCAACAGATTTTGTGTGAAAATAAATCATTCAAGTTGTTTATTTTGTTTAAAAATCTTATAAATGTATGAGGTGGCAAGGGGGGCCTTTTACCCCACACACGGGGTAAAAGGCCCACCAGCATGGGGTAAAAGGCACATGATATTGATACAAATACTTAAGCTAAAATAAGTATTTTTTTTTTTTTTTTCTAAATAATGTCTAAGTCAATACGTGTTCAAAACAATCACTTTAGCAAAGTTTGTACTATTTTCTGCATATTTTGAGAACAAAAATGAATTATTTTAGTTTAATAAATATGCTGTCATTAAAATATGTTAATATAAAAAATATATTTTAAAATACAGAAACAAAATCATTTTAATAAGTAAAGATTCTGAAAGCATTGAAGGAGATCCAACAATAATTGAATATATATTTACAGTAGTAACAACAAATCATATTTTATTATATGATTAATATCATGTTTTTAAATATGATGGTTTCATTCTAAACATGGTGATTATCTCCAATATGGACACCCAACATAATATGTGATATTTACCATCTGAATCTAACCATGTCATGTCAACAAATGGAAAAGTCAGCCATCTTAATTATCATGTTAATTACTTGTGCGCCTTTAGCCCCAACAGCAGGGTCGCTTTTTGCCCCAAATACCACACTTTTACATATTGTTTCGTTATTTAAAAACTGCTGATTTAATTATCTTAAACAAAACTGAAAATCATAAAGACCTTTGTCTCAAAATATATGCATTAATTTTAGCAATTCTCATTTGCTATTTAAATCTAAAACATTTTTAAAAAAACATAAAATATTAGATCAAGTAAGCACAGAATCAACTTTGCGCTGCTGCGCGCGATCGCGTCAAAGATCAGATAAATATAGGCCTACACATGCATCTTGAAAAGCGAATGTTTTGGAAAGTGGAAAGTGTGTGTATATATATATATATATATATATATATATATATATATATATATATATATATATATATATATATATAGAGGCTATATTACATTTCTGTCCCCCTCACTTCTAAAATGATGGCTACGCACCTGTATATATACACGTGAGTATATAGGCTACTGTCAATACAGCTAAGCACTCCTTATTTTGTATGTTCTTTATGGGAAAATTCTTATGCAATTTAGCTTATTGGGTTCGTATTCTGGTCGCATCTGTTTGCTGGTATATAATATGCATCATCAAATATTTTATTTAAAAATAAAACTCGAAGACAAACGATCGTGACTCCTGCCACGAACTCTGGCAGCTGATACATACAAATGTATAATAATAATAGTAATAATAAATAACACACCTGTGGGAACTTTGCCTTAATATTTTAAAACACCATCGCTCGCCACTGAGAAAAGTGTAGTTTTTACCAAGCAAACATCAGAAACGGCGAGAAAAACCGTGGCAGCTGCCACGAACTCTGGAAGCTGCCGTGGGATGCCACCGGAAGTGGCGCTGTGACCTGCCACTGCCAGGGAGAGCGCCAGCCCCTGCTAGTCAAGTCTGGAGTCATTTCAGGTCGAGTCTGAGTCAAGTCTGAAGTCTATAAAAATGCGACTCGAGTGCCCATCTCTGGATCAGGCCCACTAGAAAATTACATACTGTATACTGCATGCTGTTTCTTTAATACAGTCCATGATATGTAAGACATTGCATAATCATATTCAAATTGATGTACATCCTAAGATCTAATCGCATTCCCAGATATGAGCCATTTTTCTAATCAACTTGTATGGAAATTTACAGTCGAATGTAAACCATTTGCATACTGAAAATTTGCACAGTATGTACTCAGCATATCAAATTCACAAACAGTGCTAGTAGTATGATAACTTGTTGTTTGGAACATGGCATGACCTCTTCCTCAAGGCTGTGTATTCTGCCTCTAACAAACACTGATTATACTACTACCAAAGGCTTGACAGTAATGCATACTAGCCTTTGTGTGAGTGTGAGAGAGAGGTGTCAAAAACACCATTGTCATACGTGACAAACCTAATGACAGCACCGAAGTATGCTGATGAGTCTACATAATAGGGCGGCAACATTATTCAAATAACCGAACTCCCACGACCTGAAAGAGCTCAATAGACACTTCCAGCACACAAGGAAATGAAAACATTTTTTCTTTTAAACTTGCTGGGTGTGTTTTTAATGACACATAAATTGGTTATGACCGATGGTTTGAATTGGACTTGGTTTGAAGGCGCCTGAACAGGAGAGAAAGGCATGATGGGTAACATACCGGCATTCTCTGAGAGGTAAGAGAAGTCCTCTCTGGTGTAGGAGGCAGATGGTTGGATGAACATGCCCTCGTCAAAACCCTCTTCCGGCTCAGGTGGGATGTTGTAGACGAAACGCTTGGCGGCCTGTTTTTTCCGCCTTCCGCTGCCCGGCTCAGGATGCACCTCTCTCTTGACGGCGACCCCAGTGCCAGGATGCGGCTCGTTCCAGACAAACACCGGCCCTGGACCCTGTGGCTCCGTCTCTGTAGATTCTGACGAGTTCTCTCCACCCCAACCGGAGCTTCCCAAAGCGCAGCCTTCTCCCCCAGACACCTCTATGTCACTGGGTTCATCCTTCACTTGCCCACTGGCCTTGATGGACAGCTTGGACAGGATGCTGGTGGCCCAGAAGTTGCTGGGCTTCTTGTCGGCACTCTGACAGTCTTTCGCCACCGTCCGCCGCTTGTTGTAGTCGACCACCACAGAATCAGGGGCTTCCTGTTTGATGCTGATGTTGAGGGCGTCTTTGATGAAGGCGCGACAGGATTGGACCACCTCGGTCATCTGGAGGTAACTCGCCACGGACATCACCTCGATGGCATTCTGGCTGGTGAGCAAGAGGTTGCCAGAGTACAAGAAGTCCAGGATGACGGAGAAGCCCTGCACGGCCGCCACGTCCAAGTGCGTCATGGTAGTTTGGTCGCAGTTCTCGCTCTTCGTCAGGCAGTAGAGGGTCTTGAAATAGCGGCTCCCAGCAACCAGGATGTTCTTGTGCGCCTTGAACACCTGGTCGCCCACTACGATGTTGACGTCGCAGAGGATGCCGCTCTTGCGCTGCTTGTCCAGCTCCTGCAGCAGCTGGTAGCAGTAGGAGTTCTCATTGGGCTTGTTTCTGTAGTCCTCCACCTCTGGGCTCTCCGTGTCCTCTGGCCTTTCCATCTCCTAGTGGAGTGACAACAAACAAAAATGACAATCAGCATTAGTCTACAGTGTAAACATAAGGTGAAGGGCAGGTGTACGGTGACAACTCTGGGTAGAGAACTGGTTAAACAGGCTCAAAAGCTGCAGTATTGTGGGAACTACAGCGGTGGTAAATCCCCTGCTCACAGGACGCGAGCTCTGCGCCCTTGTTAATGCTCTTTAAGATGAGAAATATTTGGCCATTATCCCATCCCACCATCAGTCTCCATCATCTGCTCTCACAATTAAGAGAGAGAGAGAACCGGCTGGTACCTACCAATGGGAGCGAATCTACACAATATATTTCTGGATTGCAAAGCAGATGTCCTAATCCATGCAGAAATTTATACCACCCTACATTTTTCCCCTCCTACCACACAGCTGGGTTTTTGCTGGAGTAATTCAGATTAAATCTATTTCTCAGCGCGGAGGCCTTCCCAGCCCCCCTCCTCCACACTGCTGGGCTTGTCCTGGTAGATGGGGTTATTACTGTAGCCTGATCCAGCTACAGCAGGCCCAACCAGTAGTCAGAGAGCGCGAGAGAGAGAGAGAGGGAGCGAGAGCGCAACCCCATTTCTCCACACAATGCCAGTCCTTTCCTCCAGGCTCATTGTTCACTATTGCTGCTTTAGTGCTACACTGAAGCTTTGTGAAGAAAGCACTTACAATTCCCTAGCACACTTACTGGTGAAGGTTGCAAAGACTTAGAAAAACACAGCTGGAATTGCAAAATCAGAGCTGGAATAAAATCCTGTCATCTTTTACTCACTCTCATGCTGTTTAAACCTGTATAACTCATTTGAATACACACACGAATGTTGGGCAAGTAAGATTTCTTCATGCGTTTAAAAGACATCTCTTAAAAATACAGTAAAAACAGTAATACTGTGAAATATTATTACAAAATAAAAATTTGTGGAAACTGTGTAACTGAGTAATAAAAGTATTTATGAAATAGAAATCTTTTGTAACATTATGAATGTCTTCACTGTCACTTTTGATCAATTTAATGTGCTCTTGCTGAATAAAAGCATTAATTTTTGTTTAATATCTTACTGAACCCACACCTCTGAACAATAGTTTATAGTGACCAGGAACTGTCCAACTGCCAAAATTACACCTTAAAAGTAGTCCTAGTATAGCTGTGTGTGAGGAAAAGACTGAAATTTGAAGCTAGAGTGTGCATTTTATTTTATTTTTATGTGTGTGTGTGCATGTAAACACTGTGACTCAGTGGCACTTTCAGAACATTTCCCTGTTTAAGCATCCCGACCAGCAAGACTGACTCAACAGATGGTACGAGTTTGGGACTGGACTATCTGTTTGACAAACAATGGAAGACATGGGCATGTTTGGGAAACCTGTTTGAAAACTGCTTTTTGTGTGTTTCTTATATAAAAGTGACATGACAAGCATGAATGAGAGCTGTAGTAAAAAGAGCAGTTCTTCAAAATCTCCTTTTGGGTTACATTGACGGATATAGGTTTGGAATGACATGAAAGCGAGCAAAGGATTTTAATGAGTAAATTGAGAGAATTGTCTTTTTTTGTAAGCTACTCCTTTAAAATAAATACAATAAAATGCAGTCTAAATGGCAGCACTGTTGAGTTCAGACGAATCTAGCGAAGAGCAGGTTTGAAGAATGAGGATGAGGTGGAGAAAGGGGGGTGTTAGACGAGAATGAACGCCCGTTTGTGGTGTCACAATGTCCCCACTATTGTTCGCCTCTGTCTATCCAGAGAGAGCCTGATTGTGGGCTAGGCTAAGCTATGGAGAGAGGACAGACGAGGTGGCAGTCGAAAGCGGGTGTCAGGACATGCTAGTCCAGAATTAACCTCTTTTTCTTTCGCCCTCTTTCGTTCACTCATATACACTCACACACAGTTCATCCTTTCTCCAGATGTGCCACGTGTAAACGTATGCAAGAGAACAGATGCTTTTCGAAGATTCCCCCCATTAAACCCTGTCAAAATGAGTCTGTGGTGACAGCTTGAGATTTGGCATAGTCTTTTTCTTAATTGAATGTTTGTTATTGTTATTGTCTACAGTTGTGCTGCTAGGTCATTTGTGCCCTCTTTTTGTAAGCCATTTTGCCTGTGCAAACTGTACAACCAAACAACGAAAGGAAAAGACATTACTTTTACAATATCTATAAATGCCAAAATGATGATCTCATACAGTTGATGCTAATTGTGTTTCACAGATAATTGTTTTTTTTTTTTTACTCACAAAACCCTGACATGTTTGGATTTCATTTACACCACTGCTCAAAAGTTTGGGATTAGTAAGATTTAAAAAAAAAAAAGAAAAAAAAGAATTGAATACTTTTATTTAGAAAGAATGCTTTTAAATTCTTTAAAAGTGACTCAGTAAAGACAATTTAGAAAGTTTCAAAAGATTTACATTTCAAATAAATGCTGTTCTTTTGAACTATTTATTCATCAAAGAACCCTGAAAAAAAAATGCAGCACGGTTTCCACAAAACTATTAAGCAGCACAACTGTTTTCAACAATGATAATAATAAAAAATGTTCCTTGAGCAGCAAATCAGCATATTAAAATGATTTCTAAAGGATCATGTGACACTGAAGACTAAAGTAATGGCTGTTGAAAATTCAGCTTTTCCATCATAAGAAAAAAAAAAAAATCACATTTTAAAATAGAAATTAAAATAGAAAACAGGTATTATGATTTGTAATTTTTCATAATATTACTGTTTTCCTGTACTTTTAATCAAACAAATACAAAGAAACTTCCTTCAAAAACATTTTTAAAATTTTACCAACCCCAAATCTTTGAATGGCAGTAAAAATGTAATAATAAAAAAAATGTATCATTCAGAATGTGACACATCTAAGAAAATAGGAAACGGGGTGTTTTCGGATAAAAAAGCGTCTTGCACACGAAACTTGCTGTGGTTTCTCTCTCTGGTTTCCCACCCCAGACTTTCATTTTGATGTGAAACAGGAACATTATACAACCACCACCAATACCGCTACCCTTCTCCTGCACTGCAGTTGAACAGATAGTTGCTTAAGCTCTTCAGGCGATGAGTTGCCAACACCCATTATTCTATTGTACACTTCCAACATGTTCCATGCACCGTAAACCAACAATAGCTCCCCAAAATTTAAACACATAGCCTTCAGCAACAGAGAGCCGTGCCTTTATCACCTACCCGGGCCGCAGTGAGTATACACTACACAAGTGGCACGTTAGGGGGACATTGTGCCTCAGACAACAGGGACGGCGGTTTTGTTTTCCTTGCGCATAGTCTTCCTGAGCCATCCCAGCCCCTGAGGCCAGTGCCTGGTCCCCTCATCCAGATGCATGAACAATGCAGCAGTGTGCTTGACCCAAGGTGTGGGAGGGGAATGCCAGGATCTGGGCCTCCCAACAAAGAGCAGGGCTCATCAATACAAAATTCCAGGGAATTCTCCCCCACCAGCACCAACACCACAACAGCCCCCCCAATACACACATCTCACAGAGGCAGACAGTACAGGGGTGGAGACCCTCGTCTTCATTGCGTCTCACTACTAACAGGAACAGAGGGCAAATACTTTGAGGGTGAAGTCTAGTCTGGAGAGTGAGGCAACCCAGATACTCTTCTTTAGGGGTAATTCAATTACAGTAGTTTGATATGGACCAGTGAAGAAATTTTAGCCCATTATGACAGACAGTTGCTGCACTGAAGAACATAATAGATCACAATTATGAAATTGGCTATTGGAGGATGTGGCCTATCAGAACAGCCTTTCTTTACTCAGACAGCAGACGTCCTAATGTTTCGCTCAAATAGGTTACTTTAAGACAGATACTATTCTTCCACAATCTTGTGATCTCCACGTCCACTACTCTTATTCCTGAGATGTCAATGACAAAATCACTCTTAAAAATAATGACTCTTTATTTGAATCGATGATTCCATCAAGATCATTCCACATTCTTAAAAATAAAGGTTCCAAAAGGGGGTTTTCGCAACAATGCCGTAGAACAACCATTTTTAATTCCAAAAAGAACCTTTCAGTGATCAGTTTTTAAAAGAACCATTTTTGTTCTTAGTGTAAAGAACATTTTAATAATCTGAAGAACCTTTTTTCCATTATAAAGAACCTTTTCGGAATTGGAACCATTGATGCCAATAAGGAACCTACACTGCATGAAACCAAAAGGTTCTTTATAGTGAGAAAAGTTTCATTGGAGTATTAAAATATTCTTCACTCTATGAAAAACATAGTTCTTTTCAGAAATGTTCACTGAGAGTTTTTTGGAAACCCAAAATGGTTCCTCTATATAGCATCACTGTGAAAACCTCCTTTTGGAACCTTTATTTTTAAGAGTGTAAAATACTATATTACATATGGACAATAAATGTAGCATAGCACATTTACTCCACATACTATATAACATACAGTTATAAAAAAGCAAAGTATTGTAAAAAGGGTGATTGACAGAGGAAAGTGATTGAACAGGAAAGCGTAACAGATCTTCTGTAGCGTCTTAACTCCTCTGTTGCTAGGGAGGCGGTGGTAATCTCTCCTCCTCCTTTCCTTCCTAATTAGTGAGGGGTATAAATTGAGTTAGTGGAACACTTTGTCTCACCCTGATTAGACTGACTGGACATTATCATACCACACAATTCTAAGGGATTTTACTGGCAAACCAGTAACACGACATCTTCTGGGCAGAAACAGATAAGATTTAATACACGAATCAATCATTTTGTGGCTTGATAATGGACAGGGAATCAAAAGCATAAAAAAAAAAATCAATCAATAACTATTTATTTTAAACGACAAGTATGGTTCCTTTGGATACAGAATGCAGAAGTATCACATATAAATTAAATTTCACTATTACAGTGCATTATCTCCCAGAAGTGTTTCTCAGCTGCTGATATGATATGATTTATTCAAGCCTAATCTTATTCTGCTGGTTGCAGTGGCCTGCACATATCAGGCATTGCTGTCATTACAGGGGACATAATTCACTCTGACCCAATGTAGCAAGTGACACACACTATCTATGGATCTTGGGGAGTCACCTAACACAATGCCTCTAATTTAGGTGCCCTAAAAGGGGAGGGTGAGATGTGCCAGAGGTCACTTTTTACAGCAAGGGGGTTGAGAAGGGGTGTGGCTCCCCAAAGGTAGCAGGGTCAAACCCTTGCCATTGTGTGACCTCTGTAGCAATCAGGTTAGTAACCATGACAACCAGGGTTGATAATTACAGTGCAATGCAGGAAACAGTCAAGCAAACGAGGACATACATTTGAGACGAGTCTCACTTTATGATACTTTTCGTCTGTTTAATAACGAATATCTGATACCAAATCATGATCATATAAAACGCGATAACCCATCCAGAAGGTTTCAAATGACCGTAAAAACATTGATTTCAAGCTTTAAATCACCTAGTCGAGAGGCTTTCAGCTCATATCACCAACTGACAGCGCTGATCCAGTTAGCTCACATATGCTAACCTGCTACCTGAGTCTATAGCTAACAGACCTGTTAGCTCGCTAAACAGCTTTAAAAACAGCATTCCCTCTCTAAAACAGCCGGAAAAACATCGACAACGGTTGACCAAACACCGAACAGCACAGCTCAGGTGGGTCCCGTCGCTTATCCAAACGTCCCCGTCCCCAGTTTATCGCGGTGTGGACGTACCTGTCTGGTCGGGTCATTCCTGCCGTGCTCGGAGGACAGGTGATGTCTCAGCAGCAAGGCCCGCTTGTAATTCCGGCTGCCTTTCACCAGCTCGTCGCTGTGGTTGGTGGCGATGTTATGGCACCAGGAGCAAGACATCAGTCCTGTTTCCTGACTGAATTTGAGCCAGGGAAACTCCTGCAGCCAGGAGGCTTGGAAGAGCGAGTGTTTCTGGAGCAGCAGCGTCTGAGGTCTCATCTCCAGCAGCGGCTTTCTAGCGGCCGCTTCCTCCGCCTCTCCGGCGCTACAGTCCTCCCGGTTCACGCCGTTGCCAGTCGCCCACTTACAGCCCTCGGTTTTCACCATGACGCTGTTTAAAGCGCCTCTGTCATGATCTTTCCCCGCTGTCCAGCTGCCCCCTTCCGGGTCCTCGTCCTCCTCCGGCTCCGTGCTGTCGCTCACGGACCCCCCGCCCTCGACTTTCCCCAGCGATGGTCCTTTCGCCCCCAGATCCCTGTCGTCCTCTTGATCCGGTCTGTTCCCGTTCAGATGTCGGTCTTGACAGGCCGGGGCCTCACAGCTGTTGCCTCCGATTGCACTGGCTCCGGTGACGGCTAATCCACCTCCTCGGAAAGCCAGCGACCTACGGTTTCGCTCCCCGGACATTTTCTTGAAATAAATTACAATCTACACTTTCTCAACAAAACAAAAATCCGATCGCGGCTCTCTTAAATAAAGTATTCCGCATGAAATGCGCCGTTTTTCCGCGCTCCGGCCTCCTGGTGAGAGTATGTAGGTTATGCGGAAATAAATAGGGGTTTTAAAGGCATAATGAATTTGAGGGTTCTGTCTGCGTCCGCGCAGGCCCCGCAGAGGTCGAATGGCAACGACTTCCCCCACAATGCATCTCGGTCAGAGGGAGGAGGGGGGGCTCGTATTAAAGGAAGATGGGGGTGACGCCGAACAGCCAGGGGTCTTTTGTGTCGATGACTGCACCCATTTTCCGCATGCTTTTTCATCTATAGAGCTACACGTCTTGAACCAATAAGTCCTTGTATTCTTTCACGCCTCCCCTGTGCGTGACATTACAGACGTCGCTCCATGTTTGTCGTGATGGTCAGCACAGGTGGGTTCGGTGGAGTTTTGAAGTATCTCGCGATGAGCGCCTGCAGAGGTGTATTTTACAGGTGGTGACGGAGATGGATGGATTGTTGTTGTTTTTTTATATCAATGTCTTGATGATTCGTTTGCTATTTTAGCAGTTTTAACAAAAAAGTATTTTAACAAAAATGTTAATAACTTTAATAACCTTTTTTATTATTATTTGAATGATGTAAAATGTATTTTTTTTCTAACAAATACGTTATTATATTGGGGTTCAATAAAAAGCAAAATAGTTTAACTGATTTACGGTCACTTGTTTTATTGAGTCGTCTTTTAATTTGTATAATCTACATAATACAATATAATACACACACCACACATACACACATTTTTAGATGTATTCATCTTTTTGACAAATGCTAATTTAAATACGTAAATGCAGAAAGCTGAAAACTTTACGTAAGTGTCAAGTTTAATTATGCATCTGATTTAATTAATTGCTGCATTAAAAACGTGCATTTTAAATCATATGTTCATTTCACTCTTTCGATCACCTTGAAATGTTTTACTGATTAAGTAAATTTTGTTGAAACCCATTCAATTGAGTTAATACTACCAATATTATGTTGATAAATTCAATAGACAATCGACTGACTAGTAAAATAGCTGTTCTTACAGTATAACGCTAATGCTGAAAACAATTTTATTGTTAAAAAATGTTTACGATCGTTTTTGTCGTATTGTCGAATAGCAACATCTGTGTTGTTCAAGAAACGTCCCAAAACACAACACGAATATTATATAAATTGTTTAAAATATACTTTACTGTAGGATTATTAAATCCTGTCACCCAGTGGGTGGCGTAATTTCCTACAGTACCAACATGATTTATAATCCAACATAAGCGTCTCATACTTCTTCCTCTGGGCGTGTCTTGTTTGAATGTAGGTAAATTAGGAGCTTTGAGCCCACCCTGTGAACGCGAAGGACCAGATTTATCTCCATTAATGGCTCTGCTGGTATCCTTTTGTCGAAATTAGAAAGGTAAAATGTGTTTATTAAAAGAAGGCAATTAATAATTAATTATAACTAATTTATAACAATTAATAATTTATTATTAACTAATTATTAGTTCTGGCCTGGTGGAAAAAAAATGTTGTGGCTTCCTCATTATACAGAAAATGTTCTTTGACTTTTGTTTTCTTCTTAAAACACAATAATAGCTATTTGGTATGTCTCTACGTTTTTTTTTTTTTTTTTTTGCGATATTTGGCGATATTTGCCTATTTAAAATGATTTGTAATTATAGGATACGTGTATTACATTTTTTAGTATTTACGTCAACACAGAGACCAGTAATTATTTTATAACCTACATTGAGCACGGCGTAAAAATTAGTGACGTTTTAATGACATGCCAAATATAAATGGGACATAAAAAAATAATTAAGTTATTTCTAATAAAACGATTATTTCGATTAGTTTATGTTAGTTCATTTATTTATGGTTTAATGATGATTCTAAATTAATATTTGAGCTCATAAAACGCTTCATCATGGGCGCGCCAGGTGGGTCCTCGTGCACGTCTCTCTGTTTACATCTCGACGTGCTGTGCGTCCTGAAGTCACAGACGACCCCACCCCACCTCGCGCAGCAGCAGCCGAGTCGCAGTGGCAGCTTTGAGCTCAAATTTGCAAGATTGAAGTGGGAAAGCGGGACCGCAAGGATCAGAATAACTCACAACATAAAGAAGCCGCAAAGACAGGATGGAGGAAGCCGATCAAGGTAGCTGAATTATTTTGAGCGCGTGACATGACGGCACAGATTAGAAATGCAACAAAACTCAACTTTCAGAAGTTAGCTAGCTTGTTTGTTAGCACAGCCAGCAGCTGGAAGAAGAACAGCGGTTGTTTAATTTCTTTAATCTTGATTAAAGAAATCGGAATAGATCTTTGCAGGGATTTTTTTTATTATTCGGGTTAGAGCACTTTTGCATATTATAATTAGTTCGTTATCTTATAATTTATGGTGTCTATAAATATTGTTAAAACTTATTATAGTACTAGAACCCGGTTATGTTTCAGCTGCAAAATACTTTATGTATTTATATATATTTTTTTAGTCAACAAGCATGCCTGTAACTATTTATTTATCTTGTGTGGGCTTGACTTGCAGCATAGTTGAACCAGATGTTAGAATTAAACACCTGCTGTAAATGTGCTGCTACTAATGAAACCTCTCTTTGCATCCCTGTATTATTTCTATTTTTTAATCGTGCCAATTCCATGAATTAATGTCAATTTTAAAGAGTTTGTGTTTTATTGTCTTGCAGATAAACCGTCTAAAGTTATAACGTGTCCTGGGAAGTCTAAAATTAAAAATAGAATACAGTTTATGGAATCACAGGTTTGATAGCTTTCTAGCTCTTTCTTATCTTTCTAATGGTTTGCATCTCATGTTTCTTATCCCCTTTGTGTGATGTCATTCATGTGTAATGTTAGAGTTTAAACCCAGAAATGAGGATCATATGGATTATACCTGGTCATTATAATGTAAGATTTTTGATAGTGTGGTCTATTCCTTCTTATGCGATCTGGTCAGCTTGGGTTTCTGTACAGCCACTGCATCATTATTACATAAATAGTCTGCTAAGCTAAGACAAGCATAGTTTGTCCTGGTGTGTGCTATTTTTCAGATGCCTGGTGTTGATGTTATCATCTGGGAGGAAACACATTGGCCTACATTAGACTTATATTGTTCTTCCACTACCTTTGTTTAACATGATTTTTTAAATAACCTACTGGAAATATTGTATATATAAAATGTATAGCTGAAAACAAATATATTTAATGTGTATGTGGAGTTCCTTTCCCAGCATCTCAGGCCATACATACAAATTCTAAAAGTGTTTCTCAAATCTAGTTCATATGAGGATGATCACAAGTCTGTTAATTTAGCAAAAAGCAATATGTTCAGCTTTAAAACACTGCCTTTGTTTAACTATATAACAAAGGCCTGGTAGATACAGCCTTTTGGCAGACATTTGTGTTTACGTCTTGGAATGTCACACCATGCTTGTTTTCGTAGTCCTTTCTGACCTCCTGTCCATCCTATCTTCATCCCGGTCATCTCGTCTCCGCCCAGCTCCCTGCATCTGAGCAGCCTGTTCTCTCTCATCCCTCCTGGGCTGCAGTGAGTCGAAGAGCAGCCTCCCCAGGAGCCAGAGCCTTCCTGTCTGAATCTTCTGTTCCCCTCCCCTCATCTCTCTCACGCAGGGCCGCCATCTGCTCATTCCTCTTTTCTGCGTGCCCATGTCTCTCTGCAGCTGGTGCCCACGGGCCATTGTGCGATCTGACAAGCAGATTGCGGGACAAAACCTGAGATAACGTTTGTTTGTTTGTTTAGCCTAGGTATACTGACTTTATGATATTATTCTGGATCAAGTGGCAAGAACTCAAGTAAATTTATCTGACTTGCAGAGTGATTTAGTTCTATTGCATCAGTGAGTGAGTCATCAATGAGAGACCTTTCACCCATAAAAGTGATGGGTGTAGCCTTATGTCCTTGTCTAGTGATGGATAAACCTGTGGATTAGGACATCTGCTCTAACAGTGTGAAATTCAGTGTAGGACTTTAATTGTTGCTTCAGCAGTCATCAGTTGCTCATGTTTGCTCAGGTAGATGTGCACATTGTTCTCTTTTTGCTGTCATGGCAACATTGGAAAATAAAAAAGTCGAAAGACTAACAGAACTACAGGGAGGAATGAGGAAGCTGCAATCAAACCTTCTGTAGCCATTGTTGCTGAATTTATTTTCTGTTGTGGATGTGAACATTGCACATTTTGCTTGAATCAGTTTGGTGGACTATTCAGCAACTCAAGGTTGAAAGTTTGCATGACTGCCAAAAGCTTGTAGAGAATTCTTTTGATCTCATTGGTGGAAATTTCCTCTCCTGGTGTTTGTTGGTGGGCTGTAGTGTTTAAACTCCAGTCTGCATGTTATGACATCTTTTTGATGTCAGTTCACTGAAAACGTCAGAACTCATAGTGGAATGATAGATTTGTGATGGTCATTTCTGTGTCTTCTTATGAAGTTGAAGTAGCCTCAGGAAACTTTTTTTTTCCCAGTTTAATTTTAAAGATTGTTCAGATATTGCTTCAGAATTTTTGTTGTTCTCTAAGGCTTTTATCTACATACTTGTCATTCTTTCATCTTGTTCTGTGCTTGCTGGTTGTGTGCGGATATATTACACTACCATTCAGTCATCCATTAAATTTATCAAAAGTTACTTTACATTTGATGTAATATTGTTAAAAGTCAATTTAAAATAAATACTATTTTTTTGATCTTTCTATTCATCAAAGAATCCAGAAAAAAATCACGGTTTTTGGAATATATTTAAGTAGAAAATAATTATATTAAACTGTAAAAAATATTTCACAATATTACTGTTTTTGCTATCTTTTTGATCAAATAAATGAGCTTTTTTTTTTCCCAAAGTCATTAAAAAAATCGTACTGACCTCAAAAGTGTAGTTTACTGTGAATTAAAGTACTAGTTCAACTACAAAGGAAAATTCTGTCATCACTTCGTGACCCTCAGATTGTTCCACACCTGACTTTCTTTCTTCTGTTAAACACACAAAAAATAAGTATTGCAGAATGTCCTGGATGCTCTTTTCCATAATAGTAACTGTTGCTGTTGAATGCTGAATTTTTATAAATGAAAAAGCACCTTAAAAGTGTCCATATGCCTTATACTCTATATTACTAAGTCCTTTGAAGCCTTGATATGATAGCTTTGTTGAAGAAACAGACAAAATACTAGGTCTGTGTATTGGCAAGAATCTGGCGATACGATACGTATAACGATACAGGGGTTGCGATACGATATTTTGCGATACTGTAAACAAGGCGATATGATATTTCTTATTTTAGCAATGACAACTTTACTAAAATTATATCCTAGGTATAAGCTCACCTGTGCTTATACCTAGGATATAATTTTAGGAAAGTTGTCATTAAAGGAAAACGCCACTGTTTTTCCATATTCCAATATGTTTTTCCCTCAATTTAGACGAGTTGATACGTACCTCTCCCGTCTCAGTGCGTGCACTTAATCACTCTAGCGTGCGGTGCCACTATGATAGCGTTTAGCTTAGCACCATTCATTCCTTAGGATCCAAACAGAGATGAATTTAGAAGCTACCAAACACTTCCATGTTTTCCCTATTTAAAGACGTTTACATGAGTAGTTACACGAGTAAGTATGGTGACACAAAATAAAAGGGGCGATTTTCTAAGCGGATAAAAAATAACTATAATGTATGGCGGAAGAGTACTTCGCAGCACTTCGACCTCGGCGCAGTAATATCATCACTCCTGAAAACTCCCCCTCTCCCTCTAACTTCCATCAATAGAACCAATATTACTTCGCCGAGGTCAAAGTGCTCTTCCGGCATACATTATAGAAATAATGTAAAATATGTGGAAAATAATGCGTTTTTTTTTTTTTTTTACTTTAAACCACGTAAACACATTGCATTACACTAAATACACATAAGAATGTTCTTTTTAGCACCATCATATGACCCCTTTAAGTTCAGAGATGAGATAGGACTGCTATCTAGCGGTCGGGATATAAACTTTATATACGGGATATAAACTTTTTTACCATTTGTAAAAGATGGTTTAGAATTTTAAATCGGCAAGTTATCATAAAACAGAAGAACAGGTTTGCTGTGATTTCAGATGTGCCTTATGTATTGTATTTTTCATAGAGTTGAGAGTTTTGGCCTAGTAAAGGTGTGGACTAACATTGCACTGAGGGGAGGAACTTAAGGCCTTACTGTGACCCTTCAGAATGAGCCTCTTCTCAGTCATGTGACCACACAGACCATTTTGAACAGCCAGCTATAAGACTGTATATTTGCAGTAGTGTTGATTAAAAAATAAAATAAAATTAATCCCCTTGACACACAATGTCAGTAACGTGTTCCACTAAAATTTCCTCCAATTTCGCTTTTGTCAATTCTTCTCTTCCTGTTTCCAGAAACCAAGCTCTATGCTGGTTGGCAGATACATTTTCTCCATTTCCCACCCTGTGTATATGTCCATCCAGTCTGCTGGAGTCGCACTCTGTCCCATGATTCTCATTTTGTCCCAATCACGGGACGCAGTGCTCTTGGAATAACCCAGTAATTGATTAGATGCTGTGGTTTATTAGGTGCTTCAAATGTCCTCTTTGTTTCTTTATTGGGGTCTTTATGTTCTTGAGCTCTGAGTTTAAATGCAAGTCATACAAGATCCAGTTCACAAGGATTCCTGATGTTGAAGAGGCACAAGTCCATTGAAAGGCTTGTCCAGTTCTATATAGGAGGTCATGGGATTCCATGTCCATCCTATTATTGGCATTGTGAAGCTCACAGCTGCCCCATGTGGGGCCATGTGAATGTTAGTGGGCCAAAGGCAGAAGTTAGCATGTAACTGGTAAACATATGTTGTTTAACAAAGAATTTAGTCAAAACAAATGTGATTATTGCTTATTTCCTCTTTTAAACAATACTTCTCATCCGCTGGTTTAAATGGGAAGTTGGGCATCTTCCTTCATTGAATCTCTCTGTTCTATTTCCACAGTTTGCTTTATTTTGTCATAGACATACCCTCCTAACATGGAGGTTTACTGTGGGAGCTGGTCACATGATGTGAAACTCTCCCACAATGCAAACTGCATGAAAAAAGGCTTTGTCTGAACTTGTCAGCCAGAGCTGAAGTGTTAATGAAAATTCAGTATATTAGTTTAGCTAAAAATGATTTGGGATCCAAAAGAACATAAATTACATTTCCCCGATGGCTGCAGATTGCATTCAACTCTCTATTTCAACATCTGCATGCTTTTGTTGTGCAATCTAGCCTGGATGGAAGCCAACAAGGACTTTGCTGAAAGACAAATATCTGGGTACTATCCTGCATGCAGCAGCGCGGAGACGTCAAGGTTCTGCCATCCTAGACGTGCGAGATGAATGTAGTTAGAGTGTTAACTGACACGCACACACATACACAGGCGCACATGTGTGTTTGTCACTGCTTGGCTCTTGTACGCCCATGTGAATACAGCTGAATAAAGTCTCTGTGACTCTCATTATAACCTGATTCTTTGTATCGTTGGCTGTTCTCGCTAATCTCTACTGGAGACAGCAAACCCGTCCCACGTAAGAAAGCTACTGTAGTGTAATTCCAGCTCCTCAGGGACAAAGCTCTGTAGAGGGTGTGTCATACATAGAATGTGTGTATTTTAAAACCTGAGGAAATTAATTGGGAATGAGCAGTCATGTGCTTTTGTCTGGTGTTTCCGCACCACTTGTGGGACCAAATGGAATCCCAATTGATTTTGTTGGCAATATTATAAATATTGCAGTGATTTAAACACGCTTTTTAGTTGACCATTATGTCTCACGATTTTGTCAGTTTTTTTAATAGCATCTTTGATTTAAACTTGATACTAGATTTGGTCCAGCCCCAGAGTGGATATCATTGGTCAAGTCAGTGTCACTGTGTCAAGCTGCTCAAGCAAATAGAGCCATATGTACTCTTTGTAGACGTGCTGATAGTGAAATTCTGGCTGATACCAGTACATATTTACAACAACTATGAACATTTGTGCATTGAACATTTGTATTCTTGAGGTTAACAGCAACTGAAACAATTTTTTTTTTTCCAAAAATCTCGATAAATTTTGCATGACCATTTCCTATTTAAAGATAATACTGGAGAGTATGGCAAAGGTTTGAATGGTGCAACGTTTTCCACTTTTATGTAACTTTATGATGGAGTGCTTGACAGGGATCATTTAATAGGAAACATACATTCACAATTAAATGTCAAATATGAAAAAAATAATAAAATTAATAATAATGATATTATTATTACTCATTATAATAATAAAATATTTTACTATAATAATAATAATTATAAAATTTTATGTTTATTTTGTTTTATTTTTAAAGTCACTATGAAATCAAAATTGATTATTCTTATTTTTTTAATGGAGTTTGCAGTGTATATTTTAAATGAATTATCCATGCACAATTAGTGTATATCAATTCCTGATGGACAAAACCAAGTCTATCTTACTTTTTTCTCATTCGAGAAGCCATTTTATTTGTATATGGGCCAGATTTACTAACAGTTTACGCCAGCGCAAACCGTCTTTTGGCATTAAAATAGTACTGTCAGGATTTACTAAAGACGTGCAGTGAAGAATTAGCGCTGAAAAGGCTTGGACACAGTTATTTTTGCACCTGACCTTATTGAATATGCATTTGTAGGAGTTTCCCTTTCAGACACAAAATTTATGGGAGGTGAGTATTAAAATGAATCACGCAATGCGATTTACTAAAGTTTGCGCACATCAAATTATTTGCACTGTTATTTAATGCCCCCCCAAAAAAACATGTCTTAAAGCAGACAGTAATTTGCGCTGCTCTTGGTAGATTGTGCTGGTCATTATGGAAATGCTCAGATGAACATTTAGAGTTCCATGTCTCTGGTGATTCATCTTACTGCTATATGCAATTATTAAACAAAAAAAGAAAAGATTTTTGTAATGTATTAAGAAGCAATAAAGCCAATAATTATAGATTATATTTATAGAATATTTATGCATTAATTCATGATCTTCCACTATTTGACAGGACCTATATTTTCTGCAATATAAAGCAGCAGGCTTGTAAAAAGTTGCAGTATAATGGTACTGAAGACCCCTGAGTGTGTGTTGGCCTTTAGGTATCATCACTTCTGAATGTGTTGCGCTTGGCTGAATCCATTTCAGTCTGTAATGGTTTGTGCAGCCGGTGTGTATCTGAAGCGGTGTGGAGGCCATTTGTAATGGATTAACGTTGTAATCTAGGCCACTGCAGATTACAGCTTCCTTTCGTGGACTTGCCCCATTGTCATGTGACCAGGGGACAAATGGATCTTCATTTCTCATGGATGATAAGATGGACAGAGAGGCTGAGCATGAGCTAGTCCAGCACAGGAACAGCTGAAGACGATTGCTTTTTTCCAGCCATTGAGAAGAGTGAAAATCCAGCACTTTTTATAAGATTGTCAACAATCCCTACAAGGACTGCTGAGATAACAGCTGGGAGTGTCGGCTCGTGATGGAAATAGAACGCTCTGGAGAGGTAACTTATTAACGTGCTGCTGTCCTTGTCTCAGGCAGGACATCATGTGATCCCTGTTAGCACTGCAGAATCTGCAACACACACTTGCAACCGTAGCTAGAAGATAGGACAATCGGCACAGTGATATCCTAACAGGCTTGATCACGTGCAATCACTTAGTGTCCAGGGAGCTTGCTGTTCATGGGCAGCATGGAGGAACCTGCAGAGGAGTACAAGTCTCCGTTCAACTTTGAGCAGGGAGTGAACACCAGCTACCTCTACCTGTCACCCGAAGAGAGTTTCACTCCCCCTGGTTCACCGGTACTGCCGCTCAGAGGTAACAGTGTTTGTTCAGGTGCTCTGTGTGTGTGTGTGCTTAGGTGTGGACTGGTGTTTGTCACAGTATAGCGGCGAGAGACAGAGAATGTTATTGAAAGTACAGGAGAGCCCTCTTTCTGTCAAGTGCTGATGTTTTGAAGAAGCTCATCCGTCAGGAGCAGATGCTGTTCAGGTGGGCCGTAAGGTTGCAGAATAACACCAGGCTAATGTAGACTCAGAAAGTGCCATCTGTACTAACCATTCACTGTATTATTATTCATTTCTAATATTTCTTTATTTAATTTTTTCCCCTGAGGACCACTTAGTAGTTTTTTTTTTTTGTCCGTTTTTAAATTTTTCATTCCATTTCTCTGCCTGTCAGAAAGATTGGACAGAAATAATCAGGGACCTTGTTAAAAAATAATAACATCTGGCTATGCAGAGCTGTAGGTGCTACACCAGATTAGTAATGGTCAAGATGAAAGTAGCATGTAAAATTAAATATACAATAATCACCACATAGGGATTAAAAAAAAAAAATCCAGTACTGACTGATAACCTGTGTTATTGTTATATTGTGTATGTTTTCATATGAAATCAAACCCTTTTATCAAAACCCTTTAACAAACATTGAATTAACAGGACAACAAGACTTAACTGGCAGGTACTGAAATGCTTAACCATTCTGTACAGTAAAACTGTATCTATAAATTATTCCACGGCCAGCAGTGTTACTATAATGCACTTAAGATGTTAATCACTAAATGGAAGAGCAGTGAGCTTGGTTAACGAATTATAAGTGTGTTTACACAGGGCCCTTGATCTCATTATACAGACAGAGAGAGGTCATTGATCAATCCTGTGAGCCGTCATGACACATCAGGGTTGGAAATATTTCTTTTATATGGTGATTCATGAGATGGCAGCCATTCGTAATCTTGTTATTGTGTATCTGGAAATCCATGTGTGGAGAAATTGATTCAACTAGAGGACAGATGTGGATGTTGAAACTTATAAATGGGAACTGTTACATTAAACCCGGTGATGAAATCAAGGACGTCTGAACAAATCTTGTGCTTTTCATCACATCTTAGGTGTTGGAAAGAACTGAATAAATTTCTTTTTAATGTCCACACTCCACAGTGATTTTTTTTCTAGAGATTTAGTTTTTCCCACCACTTCAAGTCTTCATACTTGCATTAAAATGACTCAGAAAGTGAGGAGAGAGAGAAATATGTATCATCATGTGTACATATGCCAGTTGTATTAATATTTTGTTATCCAAAGCAATTTTAAATGTGGCTTAAGTGTGATATTATTAATTAGAAGTATTTTTAAATAATTATAGTATTAACGTACTGTTTTTAATAGTGATAGTAATAGTTTTACACCAGTGTGTCAGATGACATTAAAAAAAAAAAAAAAAACACATTCCAAAATATACAAGAAATGATGATCTTGCATGAAAAGGTGTGTATGATAGGTAGTGCACTGCCTCTGGGTTTTACAAAGAATTACAGTAAAATATTTTAGGCATTGCTCCTCACTTCTTTAGTTCAGGCATTGATTATAGTCATAATTTCCATGCAAGTGATGTCATATCCTCCTGTAAACCACTCAGCTGTTTCAAATCAACCGTTGAACTTGGGTGACACTGTCAATATTCATTTTACATGATGAATGAACGTGACACACTAGTGTCAGTGTGCCCTCGTGTGTAACTCGTAGTATTTTAACAGTCAGCAGATGTAGTTTCAAAGGAAATGTGTGTTTTGATGGGCAGAAAATGGTCTATCAAACTAGACAAACTTGTCAAAGTGAACATGGCAATGTGGGAAATCACTTTAATTTTATTCTAACTGCAATTCTAACTTTTATTCTATTTAAGAACATTCAGCCTTTTACTGAGCCGGAACTTGTATCATCTGTACTAAACTCATCTTGTTCATATTAGAGATGTGAACTGAAGTCACAATAAGAAAGTAACCAGTTAATGTAATCTGTGTTCAGTGCACTACATATTAGATGTAGTGTAACAATATATGGTTAAGTATGCTATGCTATTCATTTTAAGTGGCGAAAGTCTAGTCAAGAGACTCTAAAACATGCCAAACACACCAAAAATATTTTGTTAGGAATTTGTTGTCAAACAAGCTATAAAAGATCCTCACTTCTGTTCCTAATTACCTTTATGGTAAGTTAAAGTGGGAGGCAAACCTACCAGTTTTTCCAGAAATACCAAAAAAGCTGCTTACAAATGAGTTGCACACCCTTCTCATGTGATGCAACTTTTAAGTTTCTTCCTGAAACATGTTTTGAAACTCCCAGCTGCAAGCTAAGACCTGAACCTCATATTTGAACTCTATTGAATGTAGGCATAAAATTAGGTCCATAAAATGGACATGAGCATGAGTTCTTTTTTTCCCCCAGCTACCACAGAAAAGGCTGGTTTTTGTCAAAGCTCTGGATATGTGTTAACAAAGTGAATGGTCTTATCAGGTTATTCTGTTAATCCAATAATCATGGGATTCACAAAAACACTGATTGGACTAAATAAGAACAAGCACATCAGCTGATAACTTTACAGTATAATATACAGTGCAGAGCTGTTCATTCAGGGCTGTCATACTGTTGTCAGTCTGATTGACAGTGCTGAATTTTTGGCCTTTCCTTCTAGTTATCAGCCCACTGAATGGTGACATCCAGGAGTTTTATTATTTATGTTGTATTTCCATAGTATGGTCTGTCAGTGGAGGCATCAAAGTACAACTTCCAGACTTGCGCGAGCCCTTGGGTGGGTGTCCATCATGCAACAAGCACCTTATAAAGTTTTAAAGCTCTTTGACACATGACTTCTCTCTGACCTCCTCTTCCTTCATGTTTCTCCTTTTCCCTCCTGGCCTGACGTCTGACTGTACATGAGCTCTAAATCAGAACCAGAATCTTTCTCACCACTGAGCTAACAGCACTTACATTCAGAATGACAGTTCAACTTAATATGAACTAAATCCTAATACTAAAATTTATATCACAAAAGATCAATGGAATTTGTTTCCAGAACTTCTAACAGGCTTCACTAGAAGAAAGCACATTTCTGTCTCGGAATAAAAAAATAAAAGGGAAACTGACTTTTATACAACTTTTTACTTGTTATTCTAACTTTGTCAAACTGATTTTTATTTCTGGTAATTGTGACTTTTGTCTTCTAAATGTAATTTTATATCTCTCAGTGTGATTTTATTTCTCATAATTTGTGACTTTTATTCATAATTGTATGTTTATATTTCAGTGTGACTTTGTTTCTTGGAATTGTAATTTAATGTAGTGTTATTTTATTTCTTGTAATTGCGACTTTTTTATTATAATTGTTAATGTGTATCTCACTTTGTCACTTTCAGTTAATTGCGACTTTTTTCTTATAATTGTAACTTTAAATCTAACCGTGTGACTTGATTTCTCCTAACTGTAATTTCATTGTAGTGCCACATATAAAGTATCTCACTATGCCATTAGTTTGGCTCACGTCCCATTCGTTTACATGGAGAAGGTGGAAATTATGACCTATACTGCAGCCAGCCACCAGGGGGCGATGAAAATGTTTTGGCTTCACCTTTCAGGACATGTTTAGCACACTTGGCTCACTGCAACATTTTCTTAGATTAGCTTTTTTATCAGCATCCTAAATCACCTTAAAATGTTTTATAGCACATGTTTGTTTTTGTAGGGCCCAAGAGTCCAGACTTCATCCCAGAAGTAGGCGAGGATGCAGTGTTTGCAGTGCCCTGTTCGCCCTGCACGGCCCTAACTGAGGAAGAGCAAGCAGAGCTCCTCAGTGAACTAGCAAAGGTCAACATCCTTCAGTCCTGTTATATTTCAGATTCCAGTCAAAAATGCCTCATTCAATGGCTGAGATTGTCTCAGGAGCAAGTGTGGTTGATTCTCAAGGCTAAACTCATTTTGCAATGCCTACTTTCTTTACTATTTTGACATATGCTGTATCTTGTAATTGGACCTTATGGATGTGAATTGAGTGTCACCACGCTTAACCATATTTTCCATGTCAGGTGAATTCTTCTATCCTGTTTCCCTACAGGTGGAAGATGAGATCCAGACTCTTTCTCAGGTGCTGGCGGCCAAGGAGAAGCAGGTGGCGGACATCAAGCGGAAATTGGGCATCACTCCACTCAACGAGTTCAAACAGAACATGAGCAAAGGCTGGCATGAAGTCACCACCTCCACTGCGTACGTGCCCTCACTCGCCTCAGGCATCTGCGTGCCGCCCGCTGCCTCTCGTACTGCTGCGGAGGAGCGGCTCCATCTGTCAATGCTTCTGCTGTGCAATTCACACTTGCCATTTGGCTGAATTGCATTAAAGACCGTACAGTTGTGAACGCGCTTGATTTTACTCGCTCGCTCCAGCTGTTAGAATTACATGATCTTGTGTTTTACGGTTATGTTGTATACATTTTCTGTACACATCTGTTTCCTATCTGTGCTGGACAGGTATAAGAAGACCTCAGAGACCCTGTCCCAAGTGGGTCAGAAGGCAACGACAGCGTTCTCCAGCGTGGGCTCAGCCATTAGCAGAAAGCTAGAGGACGTGAGGTGAGATGGGAAATTGAATCCTTGTCCAGCTTATCATCCTTTGATCAAATTATCCTTTGTACCCTTTTGACCCAGTAATACATGAATGAAAACTCACTAATATCTATTAATAATGTCTGTTCCAAACCACTCTGGTTACATTCACACAGCAAAAGATTTATTCAGACATTATTTTACCAGGAATATAAAAACTCTTGAGATTTAAAATCTGTTTTTACCAGAGTATCTTTGCCAAGTACAGGTAATGACACAAAATAAAGATGCAATACATGAAAACAACAAAATTTAACAGTCAACTCAAGCAGCAGCTATAATTATTGGTCATAACATTTGTAATTAGGTAAACAGATTTCAGATCATTTATAATGATTTTAAATTCATTTAGTGAATACATTTAACAGTTGTGACTTTTTTGGAGTTCAAAATAGGGCCGTTATACAGAGTGACTATGAAAATGGATGAAGATTGCATTTAATAACCAAAGTGACAATTTGGAAGAGTCACAACTGCATTTTCATAGCAAAATTTGGAAGTTATGTGGTCAGAGAATGAGTCAAAACTCTAGATAAATGTTGGGTGGAGATTTTCATCTGAAAGGATGAGTTGCAGGAATTTCCAAAATTCCACAGTAGTTAGGATACAAAACTAAACACTTAAAGGGATAGTTTACCAAAAAATGAAACTTGTCATCATTTACTCACCCTCAAGTGATTCCAAACCAATAAGACTTTGGTTCATTTTCAGAACACAACTGAAGATATTTTAATGAAACCTGAGGGATTTCTGTCTCTTAATTGAAAGTCCATTCCACCATGACTTTTATGCTTTAAAAAGTTCATAAAGACATTGTAAACATAATCCATGAATCAAACCGTTTCATCCAAGTTTTCAGAAGAGACACAATCGCAGATACCATTAAACCTTGAAGCTCAAATGTGCTTTCTTGACTTGTCAGAGAAGCATTGGATTAAGCCACTTGATTGATATGGATTACTTGAACTTGTGGTGGAATAGGAGGGACAGAAATGTCTAAGGTTTTATTAAAAATATCTTCATTTGCGTTTCAAAGATGAATATCTTACTGGTTTGGAACAACATGAGGGTGAGTAAATTATGAATTTGAAGACACAACTGAACTGAACAACTGATCAATCTGTCACTGTTCATTATTTGATGCTGAACATACAGACGGTATTCAGTCTGTAGGACATTTTGTGAGTCAAATGCATTCGCCCCAAACACTGTGTGAATGTAGCCATTGTGATCACTACTTACACATACATGTGCATTTAGCATAACACTACTGGACAAAATGGCAAAGGACTGAATTTTACACCCACGCACAATGGAATTACCAAAATTGAGATAGAATAAAACCATTAACCACAGACACCCACATCATACTCTGAAGTCTAAGGAACTGACATTTGCTCAATTTCACCATCTTACGACACTCTTGCTGCAACGCTGGCAACATTAACTGTTTTCGCTAATGACACCTCTGCCATTTACAGATTACAGTCATTTTCCAATTCTTTTGGGTAAGGCTGTTTACAGTGGCTTCAAACAAAAGCCGGTTATTTTGGCTGCTACACCTCTCAGTAGTGTGATGAATGGTTTTATAGTGTGGCATGCACTTAGAGGTAGTGCTAGTCTGCCGTTTTTTCCACTGTTTCAATGCATGCATACTTTTTCTTCTTAAACCTTTGTTTTAATATGTGAATGTACGTGTTAAATGGATATTTGCAATTCAGACTTATTGATTTTTGTTTAAAATAGGTCACCCAAAAACAAAAATTGCCATCATTTACTCCAAAATTTTGGCTGTTTTTCTTCAGCTGAACACAAAAGAAGGCATTCTGAAGGACTCTTTTTGTCCATACAATAAAAGTCAGTTGGATCCAAAACGACATTGGACCTCATTGACTTTAATGGCATGACAAAAAAGCGCATTACAAAATATCTTCTTTTGTGTTCAGCAAAAGAACAGTCACACAAGGTTTGGCATAAATGATGACAATTTTCATTTTTGGGTGACTTATTCCTGTAACTTAAAAGCATTATGCTTTAAGAAAACGATTTTGTCATTTCGAGTCAATAAGATAATTTCCCATCAGTCTTATGCTAAGTTTTCTGCTTTTCCTCCTGCTTTCTGTTTAAAAAGCAGCATCATCTCTCATTATTTCTCAGCAATCTTCATAGTGTATGTGCTTGTGTCCCACACAAATCTATCGATCTTCTGGCTGTCGCTCTGCTGAACATATCATCCCCTCTGACAGTGATGCACACATGCTTAAACCCTGTTTATTCCCTGCTAATTCTCTCACACACCCTATTCATCCAAACTGGGCGTCCCAGCTGTGGTGTGAATCCGTGTCAGTGATACCGGTAATAAAGTCTTAAACCCCTGATGGATTAAAGCCTTATACTCTTACTCAATTTCACACAACATGAAGGGGTGAGGTGTTTTTTCATGCTGATTATGAACTCATAGACGTGTAGGTGCATGGCTTTATTTTCCCCTCTTCTAATGCGCCTGATACTCGCGGCTTTGGCTAACTCCTGTCTTGCTGTTCTTTACTGCTGACGGATAGTATACGCTCCATACAGCATTCGGCTAGCATGCCGGTGATGAGGTAAGAATTAGTTCTGACAGACCCACATAAGCCTCTGGTATTTTACAGGAATACTTGATTTTGATTGGTCAGTTGTGGCATTCTGTGGGCAAATATTGTTGTATAATGACTGATGCTAGTTTTGTGTCTCGTTTCACTCTGTGGTCTCTTTTTTTTTTTCCTCATATTTTAAAATAAATACATCTTAAACCAGTATTTAAAGGGATAGTTACCCAAAAATGAAAATTCTGTCATTAATTACTCACCCTAATGTCGTTCCAAACCCGTAAGACCTTCATTCATCTTCAGAACACATCCAAAGAGCTTTCTGACCCTGCATAGACAGAAATGTAACTGATATGTTCAAGGCCCAGAAAGCTAGTAAAGACATTGTTAAAATAGTCCATATGACATCAGTGGTTAAACCGTGATTTTATGAAGCTACGAGAATACTTTTTGTGCACACGCATGTGTCATGGTACTCTTGTGAACGTGCGTCGAAGACTGACACAGAAGAGAAGAATTGTTGAATAAAGTCATTTTTGGTTTCTTTGTGTACAAAAAGTATTCTCGTAGCTTCATAACATTAAGGTTGAACCACTGATACTATTTTAATGATGTCCTTATACTACCTTTCTGGGCCTTGAATGTGTCAGTTGCATTGCTGTCTATGGAGGGTCAGAAAGCTCTCGGACTTCATCAAAAATATCTTAATCTGTGTTCCGAAGATGAATGAAGGTCTTACAGATTTGGAACGATATGAGGGTGAGTAATTAATGACAGAATTTTTGTTTTTGGGTGAGCTATCCCTTTTGTTGTTTATTTTATTCATCAATGTCTACAATTCATTGTAATAGTCTTGTTGCTAAGCTAAAGAAAATAAGAAAATAAAACATTAATTTGACAAAAATATTTCTCTTTTCAGTAATGATTAAAATATATTTTTAATCAACATTTGCTAGGTTTTGGAGCACAGCTATAGCAGATGAAGTAGCAAAACATTTGATATACTGACACCCTTTTTTGCACCATATCGATTGTGAAGTGTGAAGATTCAGTCTGTTTTACATCATTATCACCTCTCTTGCAGAAACACACCCACCTTCAAGTCATTTGAGGAGAAAGTGGAAACCTTAAAGGTAAAGCAACACTGATAATATCCACACTGTGCATGTGAGATGAAAACGCTAAAAACCCGACCTCATTTCTGACTTTACAGACCAAGATGAGCCCGACACCATCGACAGGAGATACTGAAGAGGTTTCAGAATCCACACCTGACGGAGAGCCAGTGGCTGAACAGCCAGAGGGAACGTGTCCACCAGATCAAAAAACACACTGAGGATCCACCTTCAAACGCTCCCTTCTTCATTCTCCTCCTGACCTCCTGTCCCCCTTCTTCCACTCCACAGCAGTACTGCTACATAGTCACAGTGAGCTTCGTTTTGTGGCCATATTTTTCCACTGGAGTCTGGGTCATCTCCAGACGGGACGTGGTAGTCCTACACTGGAGCAGATGTGTCAGAATGTGAGATGTATGTTCGCTCATGCACTGTCAGAGCATGATAATAATAATTCCACTGCAGCATTGACTTCTGACCCCTAACTTCCGATTCACCTACATGAGAGGCTCAGGCTGTCCTTTAGAAATCCCTAAATGTTTCTTTTTACACTTTTAAAGAATATATCCTCAAATCTTTATATGTTTGTGCACATTCTCTGTAACACATCCCGCTACTTAAAATTGACAGCCAAATTAACCAAATTTCTCTGTGTATATAGTTCATTTTCCATTTTTAAAACAAATGCCAAAAACTCAGAACATGAGTTCTGTCTCTAAGTATGTACTTTAAAGGATTTTTGCATAGAAAGTATATTGACTGTATTATTAGCATTAATACCAAATATGATCAAACAGTAGTGATGTTACACTATTACTTTTTTTCTATATTTTGGATTCTTGATTTAGCTTTAGAGAGTTTGTGTCATAAAATGAGCAGACTTGAGCGTATGTGCTTTGTGACTTTATTTCTCTTTATTTTTGTAGCATTATTATAGTCGCACCACTGAGATCCCAGTGCCTTCTGTTGCTAAAACTGGGGAGGTTTAATCTCACTTTAAAGTGTTTCTGATGGCTTTGTAATTTGACCATTGCTTTAGTTTTTTTTCCCTAGACGTCATAGTCTCCTAGACTATATGACACTTTTTCCTTGTTGTTTTAAACTGTCTAACACAGCTGAAAAGCAGTGTTAATGTTAAACAATTAGCTTTAGATCCAGTGCAACTCCATAATATTTACAAGCACTAATTCTAGTATTGTTCGTGTAGTTCATGGAGTCACTTACACTGTAGTACCAGCTGTTGTGGCATCTTCAAGACTGCAAAATTAAAAAAGTCTATTTTTTATTGATATTGTTAGCAGAGTTTCTTAAGTGTATACAAAATGTAGTAACATTTATGAAATGGTAGAGGTTGCTAAAGGCTTTGGAGCACAGGGGCAATGGTACTTAACTGGCAGTGTGTTCTTATATGGTAATATTTCATTATAGGCTCGTAATTTGACTGTGCTTTTACGTTTTTGTGTTTTGCTTTGATATACAGAGCTAAGCAAATGCTTTATGCTTGCTGCTATGCTGCTGCAAGAAATATTCAAGGTTTACAGAGGTTTAAGTTCAACATGTTTGATCTGTCGCTCTAGATCTAGTGTTGACATCTAAAATAAAATAATACTAATATGGAATATTGTTAGGAATTATCTGTTTAAAACAACGTTTTGTGTGTGTTTGTGTTGTGACATACTACATGGAAGGTGGAAATCTCCAGTGGGACCAAAAATGTTTTAATTTATCCCCCTTCTGCCTCATTCAAGTCATATTGTAGCTCAGGTGTTTCTTTTGAATATGAATGTTGCTTTATACTAAATGTCTCAAGTGGGCTTTTGTCTTGGGTTACTGTTGTAGTAGTTGAATCTGCTGTTATGTTCATTTATAATTAGCATCCTGAAAGACTAAAACTACTTTGAGCAAAAAATACAAACATTTGTTCCTTTGTATGTCTGATGCCTAATAAAGCACATTACACACTGTCTTTGTCCAGCAGTCATTCTTTGAAATGTTGCATAAGTCAATGCAGCTGTATAACCGCTACAGAACACTAGATGGCACCCTAATGTTTACTTTCTCAAGGTGACTTTCATACAGTACGTCAATGTAATTGATGTTGGGGAAAAATGGTTTAATATAACAAAAGATTTTTTTTTTGTACTGTATGTAAATGAGTCGTGTATATATATTACTACTAGCTGAGAAAAACCCCTAAATGAAGAAAATCACATTACACTACTGTCACGTTATCTTTGAATGTAAAAAGTGGCTCTAGAAACGGTATGTTTGTTATTTTCAAGCCAGTCTCTGGCCTACAGTCGTCAGGAATGCATTCACTTATGTTCACACAGGAGATGTCCTTGTAGTAATCTATTAACGTGCTCAATTTAGCATTTTTAAAGTATGTGGAGGTTAAATTTTTAATAAACGTATGCACAAATAACTTTCAAACCGTTTCCCAGTCAGTATTTCCAAAATGTTATATTCATAGGCTACATAATATCCTAAAGGCTATTTTAATTAGTCTTTGACTTAGAGAGTAAAAAGTGTACCATAGGGTCTGCAAACACTCAAAAACTTGAAAGCTTTGTGTGCTTTTCTTTTCTGTGTTACTAAACACAGTATATGACCCAAGGCTGCTAATTAGCTCTTAAAAATTCAGTCTGCAACCTATTATAATCAAGCCCAGTTTCTGAAATAAGCACATTACGCCATGTTATAATTAGATTAATAAATACACACCAGCAGACATTGTATAGTAAACAGCTGCCGAAAAAAAAAAAATCGTTTTTATTTTTCCATGACCATTAACCAGGAGCTCATATGAACACAGGCACCTTGGAAAGGTCTTTACACCAAAGAAAACAACAACAGCGGCACCGACGAGCACCAGAACATTGTCACCGTAGCACAATTACAATGGCAGTTTCTATTTACACACAGCTCAGAGTCAAAACTAGTACAGCCAGCAAGTGAGATAGATTATAATAACAGTCACCAAGTGTTTTCTCCCTCAGGAGATTAAAATCTATTGAACTTTGGGGAAACGAAGAGAAACAAAACGGTGCAATTAGACAAACAGTATAAGACATTGTACATAAAGCAAGTGCTTTCAGTTTATGTATTGCGATATTTAATATCAAGTCCAGATAATGAAATATCATCAGCTTCCTCTATCCAGACTCGTGCGCGTAAATGCGAGCGGTGTAAAAATAATTTCTTTCCGTCTATTATGAGTTATATTTGTCAGGTGTTGCCGCGTGAACCTGTGCACTAAAGCATAAAATTGCATAATTGTATCCGAGTGAACACAGACTAGACACTCACAATGACAAAATATAGTGGCACGAAGCCTTAAAAATATCCTCTAATTAAGGCCCTCGTTCTTGCTAATATACTTGACACCGTTTAACAATAGGGCTACATTTGTGTTCATTCCATTAGCGTTAATTGTTGCCGGCTAACAGCCTTCAGCAGCAATCTTCAGCATTAAGAAACCCCTCTGAACCTCTGAAACCAGCGCCTCGCATCTTTCTGCACTGCACTATGAAGAACTACACTGTTATTAATGTTAAGATGGGCCGCTCATTTATCTCATCACCTCAAATACAGGTCAGTGTGTGTCAGGCGACATCTTCATCACCAACAGACGCGGATTAACAACACTTTAGTGTTTTAATAAGGGGCCGTTCACACGAAACGCGTTTTCGCCTTTAAAAACGCGGGACGCTGAGGAATAGAAAATAACGCATGTACTCGCGACGCCATTTTGAATCATTATGTGCGCTACTTTTAAATTGTTTTCAATGTAAAATTTTGCTACACTGACGTCCTTGAGCGTTACACAGCGTTTTTAAAAGTTGTTTCAAGATGCTGTGTTCTTTTAACTTTCGTTGGGCATTTCTCGCGCTTGAACGCTATAAAACCCGTTCTGTGTGAATGGCCCTTAAATGTGCGGTCACATTAAGCTTCGTACAGTGAAATTTGGGGGGCAAAATGCAGCCACTTTAATAGCAATCCAATCCACGCATTTGGGAATTTTGTGTGAGGGTCATGTCAGGTGAAAATTTTCCTCTAGCTATTTTACATAAGATTCAAGTTTGTTGAACTGTTAAAGTGCCCCTATTATGGGTTATGAAAGGTTCATATTTTGGTTTTGGGAGTCCCCAGCAACAAGTTGACATGCATGCAAGGTCAAAAAACACTTTCATTTTCTTATAATATGCATTTATTTTTACCTTATTTGCTCAAGGACTCCTAAACGATTTGTTCAACGATTAATTTTTCCAAACCCCTCTTTGATTGGTCGATTCATTTAAAGCAGTGTTTGTGAGCTTTTAACGCTCCAAAAGCTACACCTAGTGGCAAAGAATGAATTTGCATTTTCATTCAGACCAAGGTGAAAATCCAAGTTTTTCCAGGTATGCGCGCGCAACAAGTGGGCGGGCAATATGCTAATGGTTCATTTTGACGTCAAAATGAAACGGCTTGGGATTCGTTTTAAAAACGACTGGTTTCAATGATTCAGAGTTGACTATGTCTTTTGAGAGACAATAACTTTATACACGGTGCACTTTCAGATTTAAAACTTTGCAGGATGTTTTCATTCACTTAGAGCTGTGTTACACACTGCATGAAATGCAACTTTCAAAAAAATCCATAATGGGGCACTTTAACGCAGAAATTTGCCATGTTTACCAATATAGAGGTGCTTGGATTGGACGTGACCTCTGAGTTAAGGGCACTACTGACAGTGGACATACTTTGCCTGCTAAAATTCACCTAAGTTTCGCAAATGTGAATGCACCTTAAGGGTGAATGAAAAAAAACCTTGTTGTTTAGTTGTCATTTTACATTTAGTGACATTAATACAGTGTATTTGCTATTTGCTGATATATCACATCTGATTTGAGAAATAATCTTTGGGTTTCTTGAATTTGAACCTTAGTAACAATTTCAACTGTAGGCCTAATCCTCAGTTTGTTAGTGCTAATGTCACAAATGGCACTTTTCCACTGTGTGGTCCGACTCGGCATGGCACGGCTCGGTTTGCATTTCCACTGCAGTTTAGTACCGCTTTAGTGTGGGCTGGATTATTCATGTGTCGTTATAGTTGCGCCACCTCTACTGCCGTGACTCCTGAAAAACTTTTTAATTCCGCGTCGCTCCATCACGCTCTCGCTGGATCCGCTCCTCAGCTGTCAACGAGAAGAACGTCTGTACTTCCTCAACAGACAACGAAACAGCCATTTTTTGGTTGTTTAAAAAAGGTGCGCTCACTCAAAACAGTTGCGTTCGATCCTTCGCTGGCTGTGCGGATTTAAATCTAGCGGGTCTGTTGTGTCTCGTGCCCAGAGATTTTCTTAATATAGGGAGATGAGAGCGTCTGTATTACTTACTATTGGAGAAAGCGTAACGGCTAACTTGGATCACGTGTCCCTTAATAACCAATCACATTACAGCTTTGACGTCATTTAATTTCAGTCAGAGTTGTGCGACACTCAATCGCAGTTTACGGATACCAAAGGAATGAATGAGAAGTGCCGTAAGCTGAATCCCACCTGTCGCAAAAAGTCAGTGACTTCTCTAATAAAACAGCATTTTTTTCGTGGTAAACTCTAAAAATAGTTCAATCCAGAAGTTTTGTTTAGTGTAAAACATGTTGAAGATTAGCAGATAGGCTGTCGATTTATTAAATGATGAGCCGTTTCCTCTAAAAAGCTGTTTATTCAGCGTAGTTGAGCCTCTCCTCCATTGACATCCATTAAAAAAAAAACGGCCTCTGGTCTCCTTTCCCACGTACTGACAGACCGGAAGTGTTAGCTTTAGCCGTTACGCTTTTTCGGCTAATGGTTGCAGGGTTGCCTTCTAGTGGCTTTGTCAGGCTTGCCGCAAGTTCAGTGACGCAGGCAATGACAATTCTCTCCGGCCAATCAGTGATCAGCAGAGTTTACACGTCACGTGTTGGTAACGGTATGGCTCGCTTGGAACCTCGGCCGAGGTGGTACTAAAAAAAGTACCAGGTACTGTACCCAGTGGGAAACCCCCCAAAAGTGAACCGTACTGTGCCGTACCATGCAGTGGAAAAGCATAAAAGTTATATGCATAATATGGTACAATCAAATTAAAATCTGCCAATTTCAAGGGTGTCCCTCTTCAGGATAACATTATTTTCTTTTATAAGCATATAAATATACCATCCATTTATTCATAGCTACATTCATAGCTATTGCATCTACAATAAAATCTGTCACATTGGCATAGAGACATCAAGTACCTCTTCAGTGAACAGCTTCAATATACATATAGTCAATGTGCAGTAATGAATAATACACAGTTATTGAATATAGTCTAGACATTGCTTACTGGTCAAAATAATAATTTTGGTAAATGGCATGGGTCACCCAAACACACCTCTTTTCCTTTATGGCTTTACAACTCAACTGCTGCACTTTTTTTCTGCTAGCAGCGGCATGCAAAGATGAAGACATCCTGAGTTTTCCCTTTTTCTCTTTACACAGTAGACTTCCATCATGTGCACAGGGCATCAGATGCCCATTCTTAACATCAAACAATACTTGTAAAATCAGGAACGTCAAAAGAACCGACAGTGGGACAGAAATGTGTGAACTAAAAATAAAAAAAGCACAGTTTGGGCTGACTACATTGGTCCTTGAGATGAACTGGTCCTCTCTTTTAGATCATTTCGAAGTACTTATGTAGTATCTGTCAGGCGTTTGTTATTATTGCCTGTGCTACGGTGGTCAGAAGCTGGTTCTTTTATTGCCAGCATCTGTTTGTTTTTATGGCAGCCCACCCCCCCTCAGTGGGCTATAAAATCACTAGATATGAGCACATGCTGCTAAGTTTAGAACAGGTCTAAGAAGCAGCCACACAAATTTGGCTTTCGGCCCAGACCCAGTGGAATGATTGCAGAATGTGGCATTTTCTATCAGCGCTTCAGCCAATCAGATTTGAGCGCTCTCTCTTAAAGTGATAGTTCACTCAAAAAAAAAATGGTAATTTACTCACTCCCCCTGTTGTCCTAAATCTGCATGACTTAGTTTTTACCTGTAACACAAAAAAAGAGATATTCTGAAGAATCTTCATGCTGCTTTTTTTCCCCATACAAATAGCTTATAGCAGTGGTTCGCAACATTTAAGGCCCCGTTATCTACACAATGTATTTTTTGGGGGGGTTGAACTGTACCTTTCAAAAATGTGCCCTTTGTGTCAGAACATAGCATGAAAATGGGCGACTATGAAAAGATGCTGAAATCACATGATGAAAATGAATACATTTTCAGAGGAAGAGGATTTCGCAAGTCATTCCTATAGTAACAGCAGCCTGCCTGCCCTGTGCCTGTTTTTACAGATAAAACATCACAAACAACATTCATAAATTCAGATCATATTTTTTTGTATGTTTTCTTCGGCATGCACATGCAGTATTAAAAAATACAGTTAGATCAGCAAATACTTGAAAAAGTGTAAAAATCCAGTGCGACAGTCTTTGAGTTCTTGAGGTTAACATGGTTCTTGATTGACAAAGGTCAGCAGTGAGATAATCCATTCAGAGCGCTGAGCCTACATTCCCATGGTGTCTTTTGGCATCTTATTTTCAAGATGTAAAGCGACTTGTTTAGGATTTTTGGATGGGATATGTTTTTTTTTTTGTCACAACAAAAAGGCTTGAGACAAATGTGTTACATTATGTTCTGCTTATTCTCTGAGATCCTTTGAGATCGGGCTGCATGATTAATCAAAATTAAAACCCAAATCGCGAAATGGCTTAATGCGATAAATCACAAAGGCTGCGATTTAATTAAATAAATGTGATGCGTTTCAGACTGAAGCGCGTCATGGTGTTCGTTTACACATGAGCAGCTCATGATCTGGTGTTTTCATTGTCTTAGCACAGTAAACGCTGCTCCGCATAAACATCTCTAGATCTACTCTGAGTTTGAGTCGCTTATAACCTGCATTTGTGAAGTCAATATGCAGCTAACATCATCTTGTAATGACAAACAAGCACGGAAAACTTTTTTTCCCCAAATCATACAGCCCTACTTTGAGAGACATGATGGAAACATAAATCGGTATCTGGATCCACTAAGATATTCTGTGCATGGTCCTATCTGTTAGGCTGGAATTTTAGTCTCTGACAATAATGGATGATCTCACTGTTTAAGCATCTTGTAAGAAAAATGCTCCCCGGTCCTTAAAACGCAGCCGTATTCAACCCCCTGTTTGAAATGTTGATTAAACATTCCCGCTACGTTTCCAAAACCGGAGATGAAAACAACGAGACAAAAACAACTATTATATTGTAGCTAAAAATTGTTTACAAAGCACAACCAGGAAAAGACACCCCCACCCCCCAAGCTTCAAATTCATCAAAAGACTCTTTGAGCAGAAAAAAAAGCAAGAGCTAGTCCTCAAATCAGTAAAAAAAGGGGCCTCCACTCCCACACGTTTAAATCCAGACGAAATGATGAACTCAGACAAGCCGACACCAGAAACATTCCTTTGCTTTTCTGTGCATCTCCACGCACAATCTCAAACCTCACCAAGGCACAGTCAGACTCCTATATATTCTCATACAAATACATTCCTGAAAGCGGTCTGAGGGACTGGCCCCCTCCACAGAAAACAAAAACAAAACCTCTCAGGGCCCCTCTCCACTTAGGATAGACATGACCTGATCATATACCATGGGAACCCGGCAGCAATTTATCGGTAGTATGCATTGCAGAATGCCAGTACTGTCCAATGACAGCAGAGATTATAAGCCCTCTAAGAGAGCGTAAGTTCCATCCTGATGATGCTGTTTCATAACAAAAAGATTTAAATGTGCAGTCTGGAATGTTCCCCTTGACTACAGCCTTTTTTTGCAGACTCCGTCCCATCAACAGACTCTGCTCGTTCTTGCTGTTTGCGGCTCGACACAAACACACAAGTTATGTAAGTAGACTACTGAGTGGCCCATCTGCCATCTGGCTATAGCTGAGTGGCGGTTTGGAGTTACACAAACGATTCAGTCTACGCAAAGACAGTCAGATTGGGTCAGTCTGACATGGGATATGCACACTCACTCTAAACATCTGCACAGATCCAACACTAATACCAACCAAAGACATATGGGTATCCGATTAACATCGCACTTTCAGATTTTCCTCACATCGATGCGTGGGAAAAGAGATGCCAAGACTTTTCTGCATCTTTTACAGTGGCTAAACTAGCAAGTTAAACTCTGGACCTGGTGAAAGTTCAGAACAGGAAGCATCTTAAGCTGTTCCCTAGGATCTGTACACTGGTGTGTTAAAGTAGCTTAGAATATGGATCAAAACAGTTACACATTTTGAGTAATATAACAGTATTATTAGTTATCGTTGTTAATTACCTATATGGTATGTTTACACAGAACCAGAGAAGACTACTTAGGCTAAAGACAGTTAACACCTCGGCATCCTGCTGGATCTGAACAATAAAAGCTTTGTACTGCATTACTATGAGACGTGGACCCAATAGGTATTCATGAGCAGCACTAATCCTAAATACTGTTTACCAGGTAGCTTATATAAGTATTGTAGGTACATTATATACTGTGTAATCTGTGAACGAAGTTGGCGATAAAGAAAGTAAATAGTGAAAACACACCATACTCATGTTGCAGCTTGATACGCACCGTGTGTCTGTTAAGTTTCACGTTGTACAACAAAACAAAGGCCTATGCAAAAGAAAACTAGCACCCCTAATGAACATGAGTAATGCGCCGTGGCCTAGCTAACAAAACTGCAGCCAATACATAAGCACCATGGTGACAGGTGTGTGAAACATCATTAGAAACCAAATACACCGTGATCTTAACTACACATAACAGCTTATCCGAAGTAAGAGCACATTTTTAGGTAACATTTAGAAATATATTCCCACAACTCGTTCCTAAAAGTCTCATTTGTTGGAAACGTGATGGAAAGAGTTTCCCCAAGTATATACTGAATGTAAACAACTGTAGACATCAGCTTGCCCTCTTATGTAAAACGCCTGTGAGATCTCTCAGACCCTTTGGTCTAAAATAGCACCAGGAAGGGAATGGAGGGACAAGCAGCAGCCTCTGAGATGTTCCTCACACCAGCGGAGGGGCCAAAATATGCAGCTATTAATTATTGAAACTCGTCTTCATCTCTGGCATGAGATCACAAAAAGTTTCAGTATGCACTGGAGTAGAATTGGAGTGCTAGAGCCCTTGGGTGCTGGTGTGTGGCTTCAGCATAGCTGTGCTTTCACAGACAGGTTGCCTCCAGTAGTACGGAAAGACGCAAGGCCCTGGAGACCTTTTCCTTGCAGGATCTGTTGAATCGTGTCAACAGAATGTGAGAAAAAGGAAAATTATAGATCAAAATGCAGAAACAGTCATGAACTCTTGGTCGTTTTTAGATTTTCTTTTTGTCTATTAAGACACTAAACCAGTGGCAGTTTTAAAGTGTTTTCTTGGAGATGTTATTTAAATGCATATTGATCTTAACTATAGATTCACATTTAAAATGCCTTTAGTTTTTTCTGTTGGTCTAGTATCTGGTTTTATTCACACAGGCAGCAAACATCAGATTTGGGTTTTTTTTTTTTTTTTGGTCAATCCATTGAGTTTTTTGTAGTCTGAATTCATGACCACATCCAAACCACATCCATTTGTGGTGTGAAATTAGACTAAAATCCATTTTTCGCCATATCATGTTTTTTGTATTCTGAACTGCAGAAGACCACATGAAATCTGATGTTTATGAACCAGATCCAAACCACATCCATATCAGGTGTGAAATCAGATCATATTTCTTTAATGCATCTTAGTGTGAATTAGAATCAGATTCCAAGTAGTCTACTGTACTTTTAGATGTTTGTGATTCTCTTCTCATCTCTTGTCAGGATGATGGTTATAGCATTCGTAAATAACACGTGGAGACATAGGATATTGACTACATTGTACAAACAAATGGATCTAATAATTGAAATCAGATTTAAAACCAATTCTGATTTATGTGCAGTGTGAACAAAGCCATTCTACTAATAAAACCAAGTGTTACTCGGGGCATAAAACATTTTGTTTGGGGGGGGGGTTTAATACTATATACCTCTATATACACATATTGACAGTAAGTGAAAGGGGAACAATGTGATGAACAAAACAGATACAGAAAATGAATTGATCACAATAAGCATTGTTTGCATGTTTATGATGAGTTAACTAGCTTGTTGATGTTACGTAGACGATATCATATTAGACTGTATCAGAGCCACCGAAACAGTGTCAGATTACAATTGCCAACCGAGCTGCCACATTCCTTAAGAGCCAAACCAAGTGTTGACGTCCTGGGACAATTTTTCTGGTCATCCTTTGCAAAGAAGCCCATCGTGAAAAGACGTCCATCCTCCTGTGACCAGTGTTCTGCCGTGTTACACGATACTGTACCAACTACAGAAGAATAACACCACCACATCTGAGTGCTTCCAGCTCCTGTGCTGGAGTAGATGTGGCATTTGCTATTTTTATTACTTCCTACTTGAACCTGTGAGGTCAGGAAAAAGGTGAGAGGTAAAGAGCTCTTCACCTTTCAGAGGTAAAATTAACCACTTTGCAGAGTTTTCTTTACTTGGGCATGTTGGTCGAACCTCTCTAGGCAACAGACTGTGGCGTGAAACCACCGCGGGTTCATATATGGCTCTAATATGAATGCAGTTCATTCCTGCTGATGGAGTCCAATGGGAAGGAGAGGTTGCCAGAATGGCTGGTTCTTGCGATCGCTAACTTTGATGCGAGTCTGTGCCGTTGGGTTTTAATGATCGCAGTCTTTGTACTTCATTCTGTTGAAGTCAGTTACACACAAAGCAAAAAAAAAAAAAAAAAGCAAAAAAAAAAGAAAGGAAAATGGCACGTAAAAAAAAACCTTTTTGGTAGCAAGAAGATATTCCTGTGACAAAAAAGCACTGAGTTCTTTGCTGTTAAATCTAACTGCTGGTTTTGCTTTTACTGATCGCATCCCTGAAAGAAATGTCCTATTGGTAAACGCAAATATAAAACCAGAGATATAAAATCCATCCTTCGTAGGTGCAATTGCTTGTGTCAGCACGGCTGAAAGAGGGAGCTGAAAGTCCTTCTCTTCCCATACTTATTTTTTTTTGCATTGAGGAATTTCCATTCAGGGGAGCTGTCCAGTCAACATCCCAAAACAAACCCCTGTGGTGGTACATTCTTGAGAAGACAGGGTTTTCTGGCTGTTCAACCCTTACCCTTTAGTAAAATGGGCAGGAGGAATGTGAAAAAGTGCCCATGGAAAAAGAAACACTTTCTCCAGTTGGGTTTTATAGCACTTACACAGTCTGAAAGAGAGCTTTCTTCTCTTTTAAAAAGAGCATGGACAGAGGCTGGTCCTTTAGGAACTGACAAGAATGTTTTTAAGCAGTATACTGAACACAAACAAAAAAAGATGGATCACAAGTCTTTTTTTTAAATTTTTTGCAGTGTGAAGCAACTCGCCTCAAAGGGAGAGTTGGAAATCTGCAAAGATGGGGAGTGCGTCCGTTGGTTCAGGAGGGAATGCATAAGGGTTTGACCCTCGAAGTCTATGTGGGTTTAAGGTGAAGCAGGGTGGGGCTGTGGTCAGTAAGAAAGAGAAGGGACGTATTTCATTATGCTATGCATGCAAAGGAAGCCCACCCTGTTTTTGTGTGTAAGCCGTCACAGCTGTTTCAGTCAACAAATCTCTGGCAGGCTTTCTTCCAGCGGCAGGCCGTGCACCACATGTCTCTGTTTTCCATGCCGTACACCTTGCGACACTTCTTTCCCTCGCCTCGTGACTTCCTACTGCACAACACATGACACAAAAACACAAAAAAATGTTCAACATACAAAAGCAAACATTTTATAAGAAAATGTGTACTTCCATAATTAAAATTGGATTAAATAATTAGTTGCTGCTGGATCATATTGTTCCTGGAGCTCTAAATCTAAATGTAAAAATAGAAAAAAATGAGGATTTATAATTAAACATACAATATCAACCAATTGGGATAAGTTGAAAGTATCTAATAACTGATAACCAATATGGTACCTTTCAGTATCTGAGTATGATCCTACAGACTATTATAGGGCCCTTTGATTTCTGCGATGTGGACAACGTGGACGGAATCGTGGAATCCAGTCATAAAAATGGAATTTACTGTATAACATGGAATGTCACAGAATTTGCCAAATTTTGGATGGAATGGATAAATCAAAAGTAGGTCAGTACACTTAAATCAATATGCGATACACAAAAATAGTATTTAAATATGAATCCTGCATGTTCTGCACATCTATGTGTGTGTGAATGAATGAATGAATGAATGAATGTATGTAATGATAGTACTACTACTGCTACTACTAATAAAATTATTAAAACATTATTTTAAAAGGAATATTTACCAGAAAAAAATATTTATTTAAACGATTTATTATATTATTTATTTATTTAGCAAATAATGTAAATGCACAACACAGTATTTCTGAAAATAATAATAATAATAATAATAATAATAATAAATTTCTATAAAAACAATTAATTACAGATGCTTTTGATTATTAAAATTTAATGAAAACATTAAAATGGAATTCAGAAAATTAATGGAAAAAAGAATGTGGTAAAAAAATAAAACTGAATTTGAGAAAAAAAAAATATATTTCATAGGGCCTTAAAAATGTAAACTAAATAAACTGCTGTTCACTATTGTAAGTTTAAATATGGTAATTTCAATTAATTAGACATGCTTTCGTGATTGATAAAATTTAATGAAAACAGAGTCTTCAAAAATTAAAACAAAATGCAACCCAGAAAAATTAAAACAAAATGGATTTCATAGGGCCCTACTATTAACAAAACCACTGAGTTTATGGACTTTTCACATGCTTCTGGCATCAAACCAAGTAAGCAGAGAGCAGAACATATTGATTGTACTTTTCCACGCTACTTAAAGAGATTATGATGTGCATCTAGATTCTGGACACTCATAAAATGTGTAAGAATGTCCCTTACGGGAACCACACCTTCAGCATTCATCAAGTCTAACCATTTTACACAGCCTTTGCTTTACTATGCTCATTTCTTCTGATGTGAAACTCTTAATTTAAGACTGAAAGGAAGTGTAGATAAAACTGTACCTGAGTGAGCCCGCGGCTCTGGGGGGAGATGAGAGCACTGCAATGGTCTGAGAGCGCTGCTCCCCAAAGCCCTGCGTCCGGCTGTGAGTGGGAGAGGCCTGCAGTCAGACACAGAGAGAGTTAACATCCCTCACACAAGGCCAAAGTCATCATTCATCCATTTCCTGTCATAAAAATCTCAACGCACAATTTATAGAGACACTGAGCATAAAATTCAGTCTGTTCAGCTTGTTTTGTGAGCCTTTGTATATTTGGTTATGTATCAGTGTTGAGATATTTGTCAGACTGACTCACATCTAAGAGTTGTGTTTGCACATTTGAGTTACCTGTCATCAAATCAGTGGTAGATCAGTAGGCGATTATTGGATACAATCAGTCAGGACTCTACTGTGTGTGTATAAAGGGACAGTCTAATGCAAGGCACACTGGAGTTCAGTGTGTGCATGTGTGTGATGGGCACAGGAGCGTGTGTGTGCGTGTGTGTGTGTGTGTGTGTGTGTACTCACAGAGGTGCCAGTAAAAGTGACGGGTGGGGACTGCCAGGAGATACTGAAACTGCTGCTGGAGGGGGTGAAGCCAGCGGAGCTGGTGGAGGGGATGGTGACAGGGGCTGTGGCCTGTGGAGTGACAGTAACACTGATATACTGTAGTCTCTAAGGGCCCGCGATTATGACTGGGCTGTAAGTATGTAATAGTAACAATTTTGACAGCATCTAGTATTCCAAAAGTGGGCTTTTCTTTATTGGTCACCCTGTTATTGGTCAGTTAAAAGCTATGCGACAATTCAGTATAGGTTTTGTAAACATTGTTTAACAGGGTTATTATATTATATTATATTATATTTTTTTTATTATTATTTTGTTTTTGTTAGTTTTAATCATGCAATTTTTAAAAATGTAATACAAGTTTTATTTTTTATTTTATAAAACTATACATAGTCAAATTTATTTAAAATTTATATATAAAAAATAGTTTTCACAAGTTTCCGACCGTTAACAAAAATAATCTTGATCTGAGTGTTTTTTGTTCCACATGTTGAGTCATTGTCCTTGTACACTACCATCAAATTATTCAGCAAGGATGCATTCAATTTATCAAATACAACCAAGACATTTATAATGTTACAAAAGATTTTTATTTTGAAAAAATGCTGTTCTTTTGAACTTCCTATTCATCAAAGACTCAAGAAAAAAAATTATCATTGTTTAAAAATATTAAGCAATACAACTGTTTTCAGCAATAATAATAATAATAATAATAATAATAATAATAATAAGGAATTATTTCTTGAGCAGCAAGTCAACATATATGAATGATTTCTGAAAGATCATGTGACACTGAAGACTGGAGTAATGATACTGAAAATTCAGCTTTACCATCACAGGAATAAATTACATTTCTAAATATATTAAAATGGAAAACAATTTTAAATTGTCATAATATTTCACAATATTACTATTTGTACTGTGTTTTTGATCAAATAAATGTAGCCTTGTTAAGCATAAGACACTTCTTCTTATGCTGCCTTCACATGCTATCGGATATTTCCTATTTCCCCACTTATGAAGTCATGATTACAAGCTTGTCGCATTCAAGTGCTTTGATGTTGGAAAGAATAAAATGTAGCATCCCATTGGTTGACAATCACATTAACCACGCTAGATAGTCAGCTTGCTGACAATTCTGCAATTTCGATTAAATACATGCTTATTTCACTGCTTATAAAACATACAATATGCTTCAAATAATCGTTCACATATAGCCTATAAATACACTACTTTAGCGACAAGACAAAGTGATGTTGTTGTGAGAATAGCACTGACAGCACCAATCACTGTCCTCTCCACCATGTTCAAAGTTTATGGCTCGCCCAACTCGGAAACTCTGGTATCAAAATTATTTCTGAGTTTCCCAGTAGTAAATACGATTTGAGAGGCGTCTAATTTCCGATTAGGAAACTTGTTTTTACGATAATTCCGACACCATGTGAAGGCAGCCTAAAAACATTAAAAAAATCCTACCAACCCCACACATTTGAATGGTAGTGTATGTGATCCCATTAAAAAGAGCATAATCTCATCATAATTCTTCTCACGTGTGACCTTTTCATGTTTTATATTGTGATCAAGGGGTGTCTTTATGCACAGCTTGACCTGTCGAATCTGTCTTCATATTGAGAGGGCTTTCTTATATTAAATGTTCTGCTTGCTTTCTGAAATTGCATAACAATACTAGGTCATATCCATATTGTATTTGTCTAGTGGCTGTCATCGTAGAGCATCAGAGTGAAGCTCCAGAGTGATGTAATGTTATGTAAATGTGCGTAGCTCATCGTGATTGGCTGGGCTGTACCTGGTAGGCGTGGTCTGTGTGCACTAGGTAGAGTGAGCTGGGAGCAGAGCGGCTGAGAGGGGTGGTGGTGCTGTTCTCGCTCTTTGCTCCGTTAGTGCCATCCGGCTGTCTCTGGTCCAAACCCGGCGGGGGGGACAGGACAGACGGAGACACAGGAGACAGACTGCTCAAACCGTCCGCCACAGAGTCGGTGTTCAGCTTGATCTCAGTGTAGTAGAAATCCTCCTCTCCGTCACTGCACTCTGAGTCACAGTTCCTCCTGAAGAGACAAACCAATGAAACATTTTTAATATTGACACTGTGATTTGCTTTCATTTAATGTGCACAACTAATAGAACTTCTTTAAAGTTCTGAACTCTACTGCAGAGTACTACAATATAATAATACAGCACTATACTTTACTGTCTGTCATACAAAAGGTAAATAGTATTTCAACACAACGAAACTAAATAAAATAATTTTTAAATAATAATTTAAAAAAAATTTTGGTTGATTTTAATAATGATTTAAACAGCCAAACCTGTCCCTAGTGAAAAATAAATACACTGAAATGTATTTAAACATTCACTCTAAGTATACTACAAATACATTTACATATTTATGTACTTAATAGAAATACCCTGCAATTGTACTTTTGGTATACTAAACTTGTATACTTAAAGTCTGCTAAATTGGAACAACTAATTTTGTACTTTAATTGTGCAGAAGTAGTGTTTAAGTCCAACTAAAGATATACTAAAGTATATTTGATTGTGCTAAAGTGGAACAATTGGAAGTATACTTTAGGTACACTTTAAATATCTTGCATTTAAAGACCGATATTATTCCAAGATCATACAATCCTCATTCAAAGTGACATTAAAACACTTTATGCTTAATATTAAGAAATGTGCATTGTGAACAAGTAGTAAATCTCGAGCGATATGTCAGTAAATATATGAATAGATTTGAACTATACTTAGTATAAAATAAATGTATTTTAAATATACATTTAAATTTACATTTACATTTTATCCAAAGCGACTTACAATTGGGGAACACATAAAGCATTCATCTTAGAGAGGTAAACAGACACAGGAAGTTTCAGGGATTGTTCCAACCAAGTACAAGCTAGAAAGGGAAGGAATAAATAAAGAGAAAGACAATGTTTTTTTTAAATTTAGGATGAAGTCAAATAGTGTCGAAAGAGATGAGTTTTCAGCTGTCACTTGAAAATTGACAGGGAAAATTGCATTCCGGATCGGGGTGGGAAGATCATTCCACCAACCAGGAACAGTGAACGAAAATGTTCTGGAAAGTGATTTTGTGCCTCTCTGTGACGGTACCACGAGGCATCGCTCACTAGCGGATCTCAGACTTCTGGAGGGAAATATATTACTTTTTTACTAGGGTGTCACAGGACATAATCTGAGACTGATTTTATAACTCAATTTTGACACTACCATAGTAAAATTTTGTACAACATTATTCTTCACATACCATAACTGGACATACCATACTAAACAACATTACACTTAATGGTCCTACAGTATAGTATAATATGGTATTTTATTGTGTATTGTTGTACAGTGTGACGTAGTGTGTTACATTACATAGTGCAGTGGAGTATAGTATGGTAAGGTTAGTATAGTATAGTGTTGTACATTACAGTGTAGTATATTATAGTCTACGGGAGTAAAATAAACAATAAAAAAGTAATATTGTGTTCAATAAAATATATTTTATTTCTTTGATGGCAAAGCTGTATTTTCAGCATCATTACTCCAGTCTTCAGTGTCACATGATCCATCAGAAATCATTCTAATATACTGATTTGCTGCTCAAGAAACATTTCTTCTTATATTATCAATGCAGAAAACAGTTGTGCTATTTAATATTTTAATAGAAACCATGATCATTTTTTTCAAAATTCTTTGAATATAAAGTAAAAAAACAGCATTTATTTGAAATAGAAATCTTTTATAAAATTTTAAAAATGTTTACTGTCACTTTTGTTGAGCAAAAGTATTAACTTAAAAAATGTACTGAACTTATGAATGGTAGTGTAGTATTCTGTTACAGTATAGTATATTATAGTGTATAGTATACTGTAGTATAGTATAGTGTTCTATTATGATGCAGCATATGGTACGGTATATGTTGAATGTTTCAACAGTTACTTAATGCATAACTGTTAGTTTCTCATGTCCTTCCACTGAACCATATTTCTGAAAGATGAGATCTTCTTCGAAATCCTCCTGGTATCTTCCAGCAGTACTGACACTTGTGCGGTTTAATTAGACTTCAGCAGAGAGAAACATAAACCTTCCTTCACAATCATCTGGCCTTTGCTGTCACTACTTTGTGCCCAGCAGTAATAGTGTAAGCGTGGTGATAATCCTGCTGGAATTAGTCTCATGTTTTGACATTGAATCAGGAGCAGGCTGCAGTCTCTTATCTCTCACTATAAGCTATCCTGAGTTCACTGTGATGGATGTCAGCCAAGAGATGGTGTAACACCATAAAAATGTGAATGGGTTTCTGTCTGATGAGAAAAGTACTTTGGAAAAGTTTTTGTAAATCTTAAAGAAATCTGAAGTCTTTTTGTATGTACATACTGATGTATACTGATTCAATGCCTGATTAAAATGTATTGTATTGTTAGTGAATAAGAGACATTTTTTCATGATACCACAGGTGCCTTACCCCAGGTGGACGGTTCGAATGTGCCTCTGGATCCCGGCAGCTGTGCTCAAGACCTTCCCACAGTTCTTCCACAGACACTTGAACATCACCTTCATGGAGTTCTGTCAGGGACACAGGTGCACAGTGAGTACACTAATACACATTAATCGGTAGACCTTTTGTCTCCAGCATTCAGATGCTCACAAAGGACTGACACGGAGGGATGCAAGGGGTGCGAGCGGAGCCCAGAGCCTCAAAAGGACGCCCACCTTAGACATCTCTCTTGCTTTATTCTGAGGCTGGTAATTGGTCTACATTGAGAGTGACACTATAGCACAGTCTTTCAAAGCTCATGTTGTCTTTCACACAGTGTGTCTGCACTAATTACACAATTGTCATTTGAGAGCTGCAGCTCCTGTGTCAAAACTGCACTCGGGTTGAAAGCACAAGTGAGCATAAGTGAAGATGAAAGTCTTAATACTTCGATCTCTCGACATATGCTATTATGCCAGTGGCATGCGATACGTTTGTTTACCATTGTTATGACGCTAATTTAATTTTCATTAGATAGCCATTGTGTTGGTCTGGCAAACAAAGCAGCTTCCTTCTCGCTTAATTGGTTCGTCATGTCCCTGGATGACAACAGCGCCACAATTCCCAGTGCTATAAACCAGCTACTAATTAATAACACAGTTCAAACTGGCTGGTGTCCTCGTGTTGAAGTCAACTCTCTAGAAGGCAGCTGAAGGTCAAAGCAGAAAGCTTTGCCATTTTTCTTCTTTTAGGAAGGCTCTTTAGAAGACGCTGCCAGGAAAGACACTGAGATATGACTGATTGATGGGTTGAGAGGCAGCTAATGATTCCACAGCAATTCCTAGAAATTATTCTAAAAAGGAACGGCAATTATTCATCAACAGTGTTATTAATTATATATATTTGTAGAAATAATGAACTATGGTAGTACTATCTGAAATACAGTACCTTGGAGTGTCATGTAAATGCCATAGTAAATAAATGATTCGGTAACATGACATACATGAAAGAACCTTGGTATTACCATGTTTTATAGACATAATATTCACTGAAATATCACCACCTATCAGCACACAAAAAGTACCATGGTACTACCATGGTACTTTTAGCATTTACCATTAGGGGTTGGTGATATATCGGTAGACACGATTAACCGGTAGAGATTTTGAACTACTGTGTGTATCGCGGTTAAACGCTCATGTGACATTGCTGTGCTACATGGTATTGAAAACGTATCGTTTGCACGCATTTTTAAGCATCGCAGTTAAAAAACAAGTGATTTTAACATTAAGTGATTTTTTACTTGTCTTGAGTGAGCTTGAGGTTTTTTTGTTTGTTTGTTTGTTTTGTAATTTAGGCTAGTATTAGTTTTTAGTGATACTGACACTGGTGACAAGAATTCTGAAACTTCTATAGTATCAAAAATTTTGATATCATAAAGACCTTATTTAAAGCAAAAACAATTATAATGAGATATAAATCTTTACAGTGAAGTCATATCACCCATCCCTATTTACCATGGTAGTACCATAATTTTCTTGGAAGTACTTTGGAGCCTAAACTACGGTGGCCGAGAGAGCTCAATGCAGTGCAACTTCAGAAAACACATGCAAATAGAAAAAGCACCAGCAAATTATGTAAACATCTTCATCAGTTTGACAGCACATGTGCAGAAAATATTATCTACAACCAAATACAAAACACACTGCAAATGCTCACAACACAACCAAATGAAGAAACGCACTGCAAAAACAGAAACACGCTGCAATTATGCTCACAACACAAACAAATAAAGAAACACAGCAAATACTCACAACACAACCAAATACAGAAACGGGCAAGTACAGACCACAACAAAATTACCTCAACAAAATGAAAATTAAACATGTTTATTTATTTATTTTATTTATTTATTTATTTATTTAATTTTATTATTTTTATTTTATTTTTATTTTTTTGTGGTATTATTACCATTTTTATAACCACAGTTGTACAAATACCATGCTTAAACTATTAGTAAATCCATGGTGCATGGTTACCATGGTTTAACTTTTTAAGTAACCGTTTTTGTTTTTATTTATTTTTTATATAATAAACGTATTAATTAATTAATTACTTTTAATACCATACAGGCTATAGTTAATTTTTGTAAGGGAAGATGTAAATGTAAGTTAGCCAGCTTACATAACCTTTCACAGTTACAGTAATTGTGTATTTCGTCAGCTTATTTAGGCTAATAATATCCCAAAAAAAACAAACAATCTAAAAAAAAATGACTTTTATGATCGGGATGTTAATTAAAATAATCAAAAATCTCACCTTTCAAAGCAGACAATGATAAATATGTCTCAGCCATGTTTGACACTTTGCTGTTCCCTTAAACATTTCCGATGTGGTGTGTGCCTATTTGCAGCGCATTTCTTTATTTTTTTGTGTTGAGTATTTGCAGTGCGTTTCTGTTTTTGCAGCGCGTTTCTTTATTTGGTTGTGTTGTGAGCATTTTCAGCTCGTGTGTTGCCAAGTTGATGAAGATGTTTTCTTAATTTGCAGGTGTTTTTTTCTATTTGCATGTGTTTTACCATAAAAGTCAAAGTAATTTTTGTAAAGGATGTAAGTACTATGGTATATGAATATGGTAAATATTCAGTATACAATGAACTAGCACAGTTTTTAATGGTAACACCATGGCTTTGTAGTTAATACCACAGAAGCATAATGGTATTTTTGATGTACCTTGGAGTGACTTTGTGAATATCAACATATTGATAACAACATTGTTCAGTACTACCAAAGTACCACAGTTTCACCATGTAATAACATGATAACCATGATTGCACCATGGTACTGTCACAATATGTTTTGTAAGGGCTGTAAATTTGATTATATATTTATATTTTCAGAAGTAAAACTCAGATACGGAACTAAAATATCTGTAATAACATACAGACAAGTTGCTTAATTATTTCTGTATAAAATGTCCATGAAATGCATATTGTACATAATAGTAGTGATAATGAAAACAGGTCACTGACAAACACTGGCACTGCTGTTGTCCTGGAATCCTAAGCTGGAGAGACAATAACAGAGATAAAGCAGGTCTATTCATTCCCACAAATGAGGGAAGACTGACAGAATCTGGGATGCACCTGACATGAGCCTGACTAACTGGAAGATAAAGTAGATTGGTGCCTGTGAGCGGCCTACTGCATTGGTAACTTATCTTCGTAAAGACAAGTAAATTGCCTCTCTACACAGCATCATCATGTCTAGTAACGGCACCTCCAAATGAGCCACATCCTAGAGAGGACAGTATGTTATTAAAAGTGAAGAAATATGTGCCCATGACTTCTCAAATAATCTGTCTGCAAGGCCAATATAAGACCACATATAAATCACTTTTTACACATCTTCCTCTAAATTCAAGAAATAGTCTTGTCACATACAGGAATAAAATACAAATTACAAGGGCTGTCAATCAATTAAAATAATCTAATCAGCTCTCAAACTGCATGTTTCTTCTACTGCACTGAAATACACAGGTAAAATGCACTGAACAAAGATGTTTTTGCTGTGGTTTGCGGCTGCAGTTCTTCAATTAGGGTTGGAAGGTTGTTGTTTCATATCTATTAAATAAATAACATTTGAAATGCATAGTTTGGGTACTGAAGATTCTGTATCATTTATATTCTAAATAAATTGGAATGAATCAAATCACTTGCATCACATACATTAAACGGATAGTTCACCCAATAATGAAAATTCTGTCATTAATTACTCATGTTGATCCAAACCTATAAGACCTTCGTTCATCTTTGTAACACAAATTAAGATATTTTTGATGAAATCCGAGAGCTTTCTGACCCTCCATAGACAGCAACACAACTACCACGTTCAAGGCCCAGAAAGGTAGTAAGGACATCGTTAAAATAGTCTGTGAATAGAATGTGGTTCAACCGTAATTTTATGAAGCTACAAAAATACTTTTAGTGCAGCACCACACACATGCGTGGTACTCTCACAAATGCCCTTTTAAAAACTGACACAGAAAAGAAGAAACTGTTGAATAAAGTCGTCATTTTTGTTTTCTTTGCACAGAAAAATATTCTTGTAGCTTCATAACATTACAGTTAAACCACTGATGTCACGTGGACTATTTTAACGATGTCCTTACTACGTTTCTAGGCCTTGCACGTGGTAGTTGCATTGCTGTCTATGCAGAGAAAGCTCTTGGATCTCATCAAAAATATCTTAATTTGTGTTCCGAAGATGAACGAAGGTCTTACAGGTTTGGAACGACATGAGGGTGAATAATTAATGACAGTATTTTAATTTCTGGATGAACTATCCCTTTAACACGACTGATTCTAGATTTTGCAGACACCCATAACTCGAGTTTAAAAAACAATTTCTGATTGGCCTGATTTGAATCAGTCAATCATTTTAAAATGAATATATCAAAAAATGTCCTTATTCTAAATGAGTACAAAATGTATGAAATTCTAGGTTGTAGTTTGTGCAACCAAAACCCGAATTATACCACCAATGATATATATATAAAAAAACTATAATACTAGTACTTATTTTTTTTTACAAATATTCAATATTTGCAAAAGCTCTTTTTAGCCCCGATGCATATGCAAATCAACCTCTAGTATTCAGCACTCACATAGAAGTCTTTGTCTCACTTTAAATTACATTTATATTTCACTTCAAGGATCACAAACCCTGCCAGGAACATGGGCGGCAGGGTAGCTGCGGATTTTTGTGCTGCTTGTTGTAAAACTATTATCCGCCTTTATCCATTATTCCCATAGTAACGTTTAACTAAGTTACGTCTGATGAAATCTCCATAAGTGAAGGTGAGATGACAGCGGCTCACCTTGCGTTTGCGGGGGATGGGTTCGTCGAACAGCAAGCTGTTCCCATCATGCTCATCGATGTTGTCGTCTGGTGGGCCGTTGAGGCTGGGCATCCGAAAGGGTTTGAAGCTGTCAGCAGACAGGGGTGGGGACGGGGTGGATGGGTTGGACTGGTCACTGGGCGCACTCCAACTCCAATATCCACTGCTGCTGTAGCTGGATGGAGTAAAGCCTCCGTCCTTCCACGAGCCATTTAGACCCTCTGTATGGAGAGACACGGTGAAGGCATAAAGACACATTAAGTGCAGTAATTACCATCATCCCGACATATATACTGCTTTATAATACACTAAACTTTCAATTAAGTGTAATGAGGAGTGAAAAGACATAAACGTCATGTTAGTTTATGAAACTCTCAGTGTGGAGCGGTGCTGTAACACACTGTAATAACAGAAAGTTAAAGTCCTAATTATATTACATAAAAGCTGCAATTATAGTACTCCATTAAAGCCCTTCAAAAGTTGTAACATCCTCAAAGACTTAAAGGGGCCGCATGACATAAAACGTGATTGTACTTTTACTTGTTTCCTTTGAACTTTTTTGTTTCTTTGTGTGATTGTATTTTAGCTTATTGGGAGTCTTGAATCGTCCTCAAAATAATGATTTTTGCTGTGAAAACATGCTGATACAGCATTGTTAGATAAAATACAATAATTTTGTACCCACCCTTGCATATCATATGCACAGAGGTTAGCCATTTACATATAAAGGTCTTAATTTTTTATGGCACGTCAACACAAAAGACTATTTTCATGGCAATATCAAAAAAGTTTCAAATACAATGGCAAACAAAGTCATAAATATAGAAGTCTTAAAGGTACAGTGTTAAAAACTGGGGGAGGTCAGATAGAGGATATAAATGGCCGTTAAAACTAAATTATGACTGTTTTGGTGCAAGACGCCTTTACTAACATTTAAAAGTACTTCAGGGAATAAAATGCTACAGAAGTGTAGAATATGGCCCCTTTAAGTTATTAGTAGATGACAGCTTTAAGACAAGACAGCAAAACTCAGTCTCATGACAGCTAAACTAGTGCACTACTGTCTCGTGTGACAGTTTTTCATGCACATGTGACAGTGAAAACAGGAAATAGCTGTGTGTAGAGCAAGCCTTTCTGCAGCTCAAAGCAGACAGTGTGAAAATGATTTCATGAGGGCTAAGATAACGTTCTGGTTGTGATCTAAAATTACTTACCGCTAACTTTTACAGGAGGGCTTCGCACCAGAGGACTAGTGGACAGGCTGGTCAACACCATGGCAGCTGTCACTTTGTCCATGTCCACCTCCTCCTCTGATTTCCTGTAAAAGCAAGAAATGTTATTAAAGTCACCATGAATTCCTATTCTTACAACCTGTCCCATCAAGCACCTGACGATCACATGAGATCACAACAATTAGTAAGCATCTATGATCCACACAATTCCTGACAGACAAAATTAAGTTCAGCTCTACATTTTTTTCATGCTGTTTCACTCATATATACATGTCACAATAAGGAGAGACTTAAAGGATTAGTTCACTTCCAGAATTTTTCCAAAAAATTTCCTGATAATTTACTCACTCCCCTATCATCCAAGATGTTCATGAATTAAGGTTTTTGAGGAAAACATTGCAGGATTTTTCTCCATATAGTGGACTTCAATGGCGGCCAACGGGTTTAAGGTCCAAACTGCAGTTTCAATGCAGCTTCAAAGGGCTCTAAACGAGCCCAGCCGAGGAATAAGGGTCTTATCTAGCGAAACGATCTGTCATTTTCTAAAAAAATAAAATAAAATTATATACTTTTTAACCACAAATGCTCATCTTGCACTAGCTTGACCTCACACATTACGTGGTCATGTAGGAAAGGTCACGCGTGACGTAGGCGGAAGTACCGACCCAGTGTTTACAAAGCAAACATGCAAAGAAAGTCAAACACCCTTTACAAAAAAACGGTAAAACAACGTCGGACGATTTTAAAGTTCGAGGAGAAAATGAGATGGAGTTTTCCGCCCTACCCTCCCTTTGTGGTTAAAAAGTATATAATTTCTTTTTTTTTTTTAGAAAATGACCAAACGTTTTGCTAGATAAGACCCTTATTCCTCTGCTGGGATCATGTAGAGCCCTTTGAAGCTGCACTGAAACTGCAATTTGGACCTTCAACCTGTTGGCCGCCATTGAAGTCCACTATATGGATAAATACTGAAATGTTTTCCTCAAAAAAAAACTTAATTTCTTTGTGACTGAAGAAAGACAGGAACATCTTGGATGACATGAGGGTGAGTAAATTATCAGGAAATTTTTATTCTGGAAGTGAACTAATCCTTTAAAATTTTTGCAATTCAAAGATCTGACTACTTTGCAAGGAATTATTAGTCACAGGTCAGGTGATTGTTTTAAAACATGGCTGCATGTACAAAAATGTTTATTTGAATATTTGGGTAGAATATAGGCTAAGCTAACAAGCTAATCAGCTGTCTGTCTGCTAAGTTAGTGTCGAAACACAATTTGTAGATTAAACTATTATATGAAAGACACATTTCTAATCACTCACTAAACAGAGTATCCATTAAAAGTTCTTTCTGCCAGTGAAATCCAATGACCAGTGACGACTGTTCATGCCACCAGGGCTCCTGAGATGAAAGCGATTGCTAATTGTTAGCTCTCTCCAGGTATTACAGATTTCCTTGATTCAGGCCACAAACATGCTATTACAAACATGTTGCTCTGAGCTTCCATGCCAGCTGCTGCATTCATTGTTGTGGGATCTCCATAGCTGCACTGCACAGCGTTCCTACGATGGACAGAACAGGAACATCTGTCCTGACAGATGACTCTCATCACTCACAGATGAAGTGTACACGTCTCTTTACGATAGCATGATGGCGTATGATGATATCTCAACGCGACCCGTTTCCACAGAGGGAACAGAGCGGCTGATCTAGTGGCATTTACAGTTTAGTAAACAACAAAAGAAGGCTGCGTGAAAGACACGTCAGTGTTTTTATATAGCAAAGGAAAATCTCTGTAAAATCTCAAACGGCTATTTTGTACCTGTGATTGAAGGATGGACGATGAATGCGTTGACGTGTGGAAGGAGTAATAAATCTTCTCACCTGTCAGCTCATTCTCTCCTGGGAAAACCTGAGCTGCCCTACCAAAGGCGCAGGATGAAATCTCATAAGCGAGAGAGATGGAGAAAACGAGAGACCTCTGGCTGACAGAGAAGCCCAGGACCTCCATTAGAGATGGGCCTAATTTATGTTTCTCATGCGGCGAGAATGATGTCATTACAGCTTTCGGATAAATCACGGTATGCTGCCATCCTCTTCTGACGCCTCTTTTCCCAAGACCCTACTATTATAGGTACTTCCTGGTCACCTTGGGAGAGCACGTTGGGCTTGATGGAGCTTTCCAGATAATGCCACGCTGGTGCTTCTGGACGGCGGCTAATTAAGAGCTTTAATATCTCTCATCCAATGGAATATTGTAAATTTCAAGAAACGCATTAGATCCTGTGTAATTAACATGTGATATATTGCCACTCTTGAACAAAAAAGGATCTCTGAAGTCCCAAATCACATGAGTCATTAGTGTCCTTATCAAGCCACAGGAGTGAAGCTGGGTGCACATTTATGAATGGTAATTAAACGAGAAGGTAAGCGATACATACAGCTGCAAAACTCGAATTTGACAGGAGACAAAGTGGCGTTTTTTAGTTGCGCATCCACACTGTTTACATCGTTTGCCCACTATGAACTATTCTACGTAAACTATACATGAGGGTTGCTTCATATAGCATAGTGATTTGCAACATTTTGCAATCGCATTTGCTGATTTGCAATCGCGTTGTGGCTTGGCTTGGAATGGGTCTGGATGATCAACTGGTCAACTGGTCATTGACATCAACAAATTAGTAGATTAGTGACTGGGGGCAGGGGACCCCCCAAGAGGCTACAGGGGGGTGCTTGGGGATCCGCCCAAAATTTAGGAGAAGAAAACACTAGAATGCATCTTTTGGTTTATAAAACCAAATTTATTACTGTTAAATTTGCTTTCTAAAGAGCATAAGATTTATCACAATGATTTTATTCCATTGACATTGCAGGTATAAAATAAAATAAAATAAAATAAAATAATTACATGACAAATATGGTTTTATTTTAAAGATTTATACATCTATAATTAATAATTGGTAGAAAAAATATTCACTGTCAACTCCATATATACTAATATTTATTCATTAATAATAGCATTTATAATTATTAATATTTTAATAACTTTGACCTAGGAGACAATAAAAACAATTAATAAAAAAAAATTATAATTTACTTTGGCCTTAGTACAGTGACTATAATAAAAAAAGTGCATTATTATTCAGTTTTGCAGTATGTCCTATGTGAACGCCCTTAAGAAACATGTCTGATCAGTCTGTGGTGGTCGTGACCATAAACCAGCCTAATTACACAGGGCTTCTGACTAGTCGATTATGAAAAGATGCAATTTTGCACATCTCTAATCATGGCCTCTTCCAATCATCCCTGGAATACCTCCAACTATGAAGCTGGAAAAACACATTATGGGAGTTACTGTTCTCAAATAGAGAAGAACAGACAAACAGATGCTCTGCTGTGAACCAAGCCAGTGCTGCATCTCATTTGCTGTTGGCTCACTCTCATCTCCCATCTTGGTTGACGTCTTTGGTTTTCTCAATGGGAGCGGGACAATATAATCATGCTCTTTCTGCTCATTTCCAATCAGGCAGGTATAAATTAATGACCATGTTAAATGAGCTTGGGTATGAATTACCCAGATCTAAGAGCCGTTAATGCCCGGTAATTCTTCCCGCGGCTACCCTCATTTGCAGGAAGCCAAACGTCAATGGGGTTTTTTTGGTCATGGGGGTAAATGGGTGAGATGGCCGCCAGCCAGAAGGGGGAGGCAGTTCACAGACATCTGTTGTGATTCAACGGACAGATGTGCCAACTTTTTTGTAGCCGTCCAATCTCACAAGACAAATGACAGAGCGGGTGGCTTGAGAAAGGCTATCCTACGTACCTACAGACATCTGGACCTTTGTGTTTAATGAGTCCATCGAGGAGGCCTGCACCCACGTTGGCAGAAAACTGAAAAGATGTTTCCAGTTTCAAAAAGAACAGTGGTTTAGAGGGATATAATGGAAACTGATTGGACAGTCTTACAGTCTTTTTCCAAATCCAATATCAGTTTAATGTGGGCTCATTCTGACCTTGCAACAGTGGCACAAAAACCTTTTGGAAAAAGTAACTGTCACTTTAACGTACCAAAACGATCGAAAACAAAATGCACTCCATTCAGAATTCAGAGAGCATTTCAGTGTCAGTAAACACTGATAACTCTGAAATAACACAGGGGAAGTCAGGGGAATTCCCCGAAAAACCCGAGCACGCAGCTCCTCCCCTGCTGCACTCCCCTTCCCGTTTGGTTTTGAGCGAGAGCAGGAGGGAGCAGAGAGATGCCTTTGAAGTTGGCTCGAGCTGGGTCGTCCATCGTTTATTACAGTCACTAGTGTATGACGCTCATTTCCTTCTGAATAACGGGCAATAAATCAGATGCCTCAAGCCTCCCGGCGTGAGCTCCTTCGTTCTGTTATCACTGCCATCCACGTAAAAATCTGCATGCGACACGGGACAAATATGCATGAGAGACGTCGAGCCATTATAAACGTTAACCTGCTGTAAACATGTAGCATTGTGACTGCGACCTCTGACTGTCAGATACTAATCGGGTGCGCTCACAGACCAGCCCTCCACGTTTATCTATGGCCTTGTGCAGATCCAATCAGCGCCACATACCATTAAAAGATAAAATAGCGGCACCATATATGGGTTGCTTTCTTTCAATTTCCTGTGTAATATCATAACAGTGCTGGGCTGGGTGGTTTGACTGTATATATCAATGGTACAAATGTGATGTGCTGTACAGTTTATATCTGCGGCGTGATTTAAGAAAATACACCAAGCAGAAAACTGTAGTCTGCAAACTGTGTTGCTGATGGCATCCAATGTAGACAGTTTCATTGACTATAATAGAGCGATTTAGGTTTTGTTTATGGTTACTGAACAATGATGCAACTTGGTGCATCAAAACAGAACCGATGTGTGGCCACACAGCCACAAGTACATATATCAGCTATTTTCCAAACATTTACAGATTTGCAATGTAATACAAACAGATTTGCAATGTAATACTGCTTTGATTTCACTTGTGTTATGTAATGTGAAGCTGTTTTTATACTGTGTTATTAATAATCTTACTGTTTGGGCTGCATATATCAAGTCCCTTTTTTTAAAAGTATGTTTTAAATCACTAGATTACACTAGAAACCACTAGAAAAATAGATATTACATGGTTATGTAATATATAGAGTTTATAGGTCCAACAAAGAAATAAAATGTGATGTGATGCAAGATCAGCAAAGCTGAATTTTCAGCATCATTACTCAAGTCTTCAGTGTCACAGGATGCTTCAGAAATCATTCCAAAACAGTTCTGATCATGATCAATGTTGAAAACAGTTTAAATTTATTTCTTGAATATAACGTTCAAAAGTACAGCATTTATTTTATTAACAGCATCTACATTTGATCAATCTACATAACTTCCAGGAGTAACTGTGCTTCTGAGGAGGAAAGATATACAAAAACTAATTTTAATTGATTATTTCACAGATATTAAATAAATAAGGTAAATTCAGTGATTAATTCCTTGGCACTTTCAGTGAACAGGCAGTACTTTTACTCAGCAAGGATGCAGTAGATTGATCAAACGTGACAGTAAAGACATTCATTATTAAAAAAAAATCTATTTCTGTATATAAACAAACAAACAGTGGTTGGTCACTTCAGACAATTTCTTCTTGTCAAAGTTAACAGCTCTTTGCAAGAATACGCAGCAAAATGGTACAAACAGTATTCTTACAGTTAAAAGTTAGACTATAGCTCTAAAAAATAATGTTTTTGTTGCCATTGATGGTTCAATGAAAAACCTTTAATATGTATGAAAAATTTCAATTGCACAAAAAGTTATTTAGATTATTAAAATGTTCTTCATATTAAGAAAACAAAAAGGTTCTTATAAGAACTGTTCACGAAAAGGTTGGTTCTTCTATGGCATTGCCATGAAATCCTCCTTTTGGTACCCCCTTTTTATTTTTAAGAGTGTACACAAGACCCTGTCAATCCTAGAAACTTCAGGAAACCTCTCAAGTCTGCTTCACCCAGAGGACCGGTCCAGGACTGATTCCAGTTTTGATAATGACCGTATCTACTGCACACTCTACCATTCAACTCTTCTGGAAATCTTTCTCTCTCATTGGAAGGCAAACTTGCAAAGCTCTATGGCGCGAGAGACATTAACCTTGGCAACCTGAGACAGATACACACACATTAACTCTTTTTAATTTGATTAAAGCAAAGATTAATCCATTCATCATCTATTACTTTGTATCGTTACAGGTCGAGCGTGCCGTCGACACAGAGGGCACAAACACTCACACGTTCTTTGTTCTCTATGCCACGCTCGTTTCATCTCGCCCCCTCCGCCTCGGCTCTCCTCACGCCCGCAGGCTGGGCGCTCGCGTGGGATACGCCAAATGTGTGGGCTGCGCTGGGCTCAGGGGCCCGAGGGGGGTACTGTCGGTCAACACAGGGATGCTCGAGGCGCTCCAGAAATCACAGTGGTTGGCATCAGACCAAAGCCAGCCTCCTCTTACCTCACACACGGTCCAGCTCCCTGTATATGGATAAACATTGTGCCTGTGAAGCTTGGCCCGCAGCCAGATGCGAAGCTGGAGTCACACAATGATTTCCCTTAATACTGGACAGCCTTGTTTACTTGCTAATCTGCAAACAGACAAAATACAGCGCGGCGTTTCGGCTACACTGGCCACTCGAATGCCATTTATAGCCTCCCCTGCCCCCACCTCGCACGCTCGGGTCGAGTTTTTACAGTTCCCTGCAGTGTTCACGAGCGTTCCTCGATGTGAGGAGGGTAAACACGCTCACAAAGAGGGAGATTTCCACACTCCTGATAAACAAGGGCTGTGTAAGAGCTGAGGTATTTACGGTCAACATCGACCTCAGGATAGCGCTCTTTTCCACCAGTAGGACCAGATCATGTTTGTCAAAGAAAAGAGAAAAGAAGGCTTTATCTGACTCCGTCACTGTAAAAGAGCCCACATGAAGGAAAGATTAGGAGAAAAATCCCAGTCATTCATGCTCTCGGGTAAAAAATATGACAAGTATGCTTGATACGACAAGCTTCTTAGAAGCATGTCAAAGAAAAATGCCAGACTGCAGCTGCAGGTGAATATCTTTGTTCTGAACTGCATATCAGGGTTTCTCAACATTTTTTGTCTTACAGTATGTGCCCTCACAGCCCAAATTCCCCCTTCAGACCTTCACTGTGTTAAGGTTTTATGGAATATCATTTAGTATTATCAGTTATGGCTGTCACATTTGTGAAACTTTGGCTGATAATAAAATGCCAAAATGTCAAATACATACTTTTCACATTACACTCTATCTATCGTTCTATCGTTCTATCCGTCATTGCACAGGGGTTGAAGGGTTGGGGTTAGACATGATAAATGTTTTTACAATATTTACATTTATTATTCTTTCATTATAATTATAAGCAACAAATAATAATAATAATACATTTTAAGAATTAAATTATTAAAAAAAGTAATTACAAATAACAAAACAATTTTTGTTATAAATAAAACAAAAAAATAAAGTCAGCGACATTTAAAGATGGTCCAACCTGTAATGGCCAAAAACATTTGCTATTATGCTATTTTATATATATAAAAAAATAATAATAAATAAAAAATTTAATTAAATTAAAAATAAAAATAAAAAAACATTTTTATTATGAATATTAGAATACTTCATAATAATAATAATAATAATAATAATAATAATAATGATAATAATAAATTCATCTTCATACATCATTTAAAGATGGTCCAACATGTAATAACCAAAAATGCAAACTATTAAAATATTTACAGTTATTGTTTTATTATAAAATATTAGAATATTATCAAGTAATAATAATAATAATAATAATAATAATAATAATAATAATAGACAAAAATATTTGCTATTATGCAAAAAAAAAAAAAAACACTAGGAATTTTACACATTGTAAAAAAATAAGCTTTGCTTATACTTTGGCAAGGCTGTCGCACGAACTGCAGACAGTGCGCACACACCAGTACACTTCAGAGATGTTCACACATTCAGCATGAAATTATAATAGTGATTAGATAAAATGGTGTTTACGAGATTATGTAATAATCATATCAGGCCTATCATTAATAACATTAAAGTCACTTAAATTCAATCCTGAAGTATGGATCACAATATCACAAGTACTTGTATTTATCACTTAATGTTTCCTGTTTTAGTTTAAACAAAACAAAAGCTAAACTGTTCCAAGTACTCCCTGAAAACTGCTTAGTTGTCCCAGGTTGGGAAACAGTGATGTATATTAACCTATATACTTCAAACCTCAAACATCGTCCCACCTCGGGAGAAATGAATGTGAAATATGGTCGTGTGCATCTATGAGACGTGGCATCGGCGCCCTACTTTTCAGTCTACATCCCACAGTATAGTTCACACAAAGATATGACCCACAAAAGGAAGTGGCAAAAGACCCAACGTAGACTTTGCGTCACCTCCCCCAGCTGAGAGGCGCCATGACGGAGTACCTGAGCTGCATTCACAAAGCCAGCGCTGGGATGTTTAAGAGCCGCGTCGTGCGGCAGGCATAGCAACTGCTTTGACGGACTCAGAGAATTGATGTTTCTGTCTGATCTAATGAGCGATGGGAATACAGAGCTTGTTGTTGCTGCAAGCAATTCATTTAGCCACCCCTTTTGTCAGGAGAAAACCGAGGTGATAGTGAAAGGAGGCGGCATCCATGTGAAAAAAAAGAGTCTTTATAAAGTCTACGGCAAAAACAATGACTGCTGATCACACTTGGTCTCGTTCTATTCCCTGAATACTGAACACACATCAATGCCTGTGTGTTCCTGCTGGCTACCTGCCAGATTCAGATGTTGTCTTCAAGTCACGTCGGAATGGTCATATTTATGAGATGGGATGCTACAATATCGCATTAACCATCTGGAACCTCAGGTTTTTTTTTTTTTTGTTTTTTTTTTTTTTTTAAAAGGGATAGTTTAACAAAAATGAAAATTCTGCCATATTTTACTCACCTGCATGTCATGTTTTTGTTCCTTCAATGAAAGTCAAAGAGGTTCAGTGCTGTTTTAAACAGCTGAAACATAATATCTGTCTTTGTTCTTCAAGAAAGAAAAGTCATAGAGGTTTGAGGTGACAGGATTTTTGGGTGAACTGTCCCTTTAGATAACTTTTTGAGTTGAGGGGGTATCAATTAGAGAATCATGATGGAAAGTAATTGGTATTGATTATAAGAAGCACCCTTTCATAATACATTTAGTATCATTTACAGAAGATTTACAGAAAACCGTGCCTTAGTTCCCCCAGTGATCAAGACATAATGATATAATAAGCCATAATAACTGTGAGGGCCAAACTCACTAAACAGTTACACCACTTTAGTGCAAATTCTGTTGATTTTCCACCAAGATAATCTAATCTAGTTGGCTAAAATAGGAACAGTTTTGTAGAAAATTACTTCTTGTAGTGTTGGAAGCATCAGCAAGAATGTGTTGAAAGCTACAAACCTCTCATTTTCTGCATTGCACAAGATTGTTTATGAATATGAAGTTATATTATATTATATTATATTATATTATCTATTTGTGAAGAAAAATGTGGAAAAAAACAATGTTATAAAATAAAATATAACATTTAATGAAAAGCAAGTACTTATGAAAAATAACTATTTCTAGCAAATATAAAAATACATACTCTAGTTTGAGGTCTAGGTTTTTTCCTTAATGTTTTTGAATGAAGTCTCTCAGGCTCATCAAGCCTGCATTTATTAGATTTAAAATACAGTAAAAATATTATTACAATTTAAAATTACTTTTTTCTATTTTTAATTAGTGCTGTCAAATGATTAATCATGATTAATCGCATCCAAAATAACAGTTTTTGTTTACATAATATATGTGTGTGTACTGTGTATATTTATTATTTATATATAAATACACACACATACAGTATATATTTTGAAAATATCCACATGTATTTACAAGTATATATTTATATTCATATAATTTATATTATACATAAATATATTTTATATATAAAATATTTTTCTTAAATATATACATACATGCATGTTTGTGTTTTTACACATAATAAATATACACAGTACACACATACATTATGTAAACAAAAACTTTTATTTTGGATGCGATTCATCGCGATTAATCCTTTGACAGCACTAATTTTAATATATTGTAAAAGTAATTTATTCCTGTGTTGCAAAGCTGAATTTTCAGCATCATTACGCCAGTCTTCAGTGACACATGATCTTTCAGAAATCATTGTAATATGCTGATTTGCTGCTCAAGAAACATTTATTTTTATTATCAATGTTGAAAACAGCTGTGCTGCTTCATATTTTTGTGGAAACCCTAATACATATATTTAAAATAGAAATGTTTTGTAACATTATAAATGTCTTTACTGTAAATTGATCAATTTAATGCATCCTTGCTCAATAATAACTTTTAAATGGTAATGCAGTTACATTTACATTTAGTAATTTTACATTTACATTTAGTTACGCTTTTATCCAAAGCGACTTACAAATGAGGACAATAGAAGTTAAACGGTTATGTAATTTTTTTTATTTTTTTTAAATATTGGTGAAATACATCAAAAAGAAATATAAAAATTGCCCAAAATCATGCACTGTGTTCTGTCCAAAATCACTCAAACACAAATCTGAACAACTCCTAAACTCATAAGTACTAACTTCCCTAGATGAAGGCAGCAGTCTTTGGTAACAATAGTGCTACGCACAAAGCAGAGGTCAATAGTACAAATGTCACAATGGAAATCACTAGTGACAATGTGATTATTATTGAGCGCAAGGCCACAAAGCACCTGTGTTTCATCCTGTGAGAGGCATACCTTGTTCCTTCCACATTATATACTTAAAACAACAGAACGGATGCTGGCTGCCTACAAAACTTTGATTAATGGCTAATGATGTATCTTTTAGTCAAGTCTACTTGTCAAAGGCACAGCATTCCTATCTCTCATAGATTGCCATGCCCACCATCCCTCACGCCTGCACGTGACCGCGTCCATCCCCCCGCCAATGTCAGCCATGTTCCCCAGGGAGCCATCATTACGACAGAGATGCTCCCAATTACACAGTGTGGGGGGTATTGGAGTGCCTCATAAAACTCCATACTTCATGAGATGGGGCTGATGGGTGTGTGGTGGGGGTAGTCGTCTTCCCCTGAACATCATGTCCTAACCGCCTCAGGCCAGGACAGAGACCCTGTCACTTGCGAGCGTGTTATGGACACTTATTATAGTGATTATAGGGAGTTATAGTTTCCACAGGATTAATACCTCGGCAGACTCCACACAAAGCCGCCTAAGCGGCGTAATAAAAATGGCAGGTGTGTGGTTAAGAGAGAGAAGTTGACTGGTTAGAAGCTTAAAGGAACACTGCTTCCATTAATATGTGATCCGTTTACAAACATTATGCATAGAGAGAGCAGAAACCATCAACCTTCTGCTGCAGAGTCTGTAGAACAACTATATACTTTACAATACAAAGACGTTTTCCAAGGCAGTATCAATATTACTATTGCTCATATTTACAATAAGATTAAGCCCAAAGTATACTTCGTTTTTGTATGTGTACGCTAGTGTATGCGTACAGTCGAACATGTAGCCTTTCATAATATACTCCATTTGATGTTGTGCGTGAACGCGAGCGGTCAACACATGCGCTCTAGAAAGCTTCATCAACGTCCAGTGTCTGCTCTATTTTCCCCATAAGTTATGACCGATAACAAATATTTTTTAACTCTTTTAAACCAAAGCTGGGCTATCCCATACCCTCTCGCTCACAAGCACTTGTCAGTGCAGCCGTCTGTTGTTGTTGCAGTCTCTGCTATTTTGTTGTTGTTGTTCCGTCTCTCGTTTTCTACTGTGAAACAACGGCTTGGGCCAGTGTTGCCACCTTGTGGAACAACTGATTACTGCAAAACAAATTCAATGCGCATGTGCGACCTGCGGTTACAAAAATCGGGTGGTGCGCGTACAGTACAGGCGTACTATTCTGATGATGAAATTCGCATCATGCACACTGTACGCTGTCCCTCGCGTACGCGTACAAAGTGAAATATACTTTGGGCTTTAGAAATTTTAACAAACCCATAGCAATAAGTATTAAACAGTGAGAAACAGTGTTATTAGGATTGTTGTTATTATCTTGTTTATGAATATTTTGAATTAGCTTTTGTTTATATTTTGAATTTGAATTTTTATTTTTAGTAATTTATGTAGTTTTGTCATTTTATTAGTTTTTGGGTAAAATATTTTTATTTAGCATTATTTATTTTTAATTCAGTTTTAGTTATATCTATTTATAAAAATACTTGGATATATTTTATATAGATATATTTATAGAGGTATATTATAGATATATTTTTAGTGATATCTATTTAGTTATATCTATTTTTAGTACTTCATTTTAAACATATTTCTAAGTTTTTCATGAAATATTTATATTTTATTTAATCTCTTAATTAACCAAAAATATTTGTAATTTTTTAGTGAAGAATAATACTGCCTTGTGGAAGATAAAATATGTAGTAATAATAATAATAATAATCATAAGAAGAAGAAGAAGAAGAAGAAGAAGAAGAAGAAGAAGAAATTTAACACTAAAAACTAAAATCAGCCATTTTAAAGGTTACAAGTGAATTTAGGCATCACAATCTTAATATGTACATTATAAAAAATGCATATTCATTTTGAGATTGCATTTAAAAGTGTTAAAATATTAATGTTTAACTCTGAGTGTTAGATGATGGAAAAATTAAAAATAATTAATAACCACAAATATCCAATTCCAAATAAGCAAACAAACATAAAAAAATCTCTAATATCAGCCAATATCTGATATGGTACTAAAATATTGTGTGTCCCTGGCCTGAAGCATTCTGAAGACTGCATAGAAAAGCCTGGCAACTTCTTCATTTGCATTCTCGAAATGTAAAAATCTGCTGCTCTGTATATTGCTTATATTTTCTTGATTTACACGACAGTCACATTGCGATTTAGTGCGTAATTGAAACAGGTGCATCTCCAAAACGGTAAACAAGACTGTAACAGTAAGTAATTTTCCTTTGTTTTGGGGGTGGCATGTTGATTCTGTGCACGCACACTTGGTAAACAGCAGCAGATGCCCTGGTTAAGGTAGAGCCAGTGCCAGGCTACTGTTCCTTATGTAAATGTGAAAGCGAGAGAAACTGTAGCTCAATGCCCTGCACAGCGGTGGACGAGCGGCTCTCTTACAGCGCAGAAAAACACAAGCCAGAGACAAAGGGGGAGAGCAAGGAGTGAGAGAGCAAGAGTACAAACTGAAAAGAAAAGGTGAGAGAGAAAGGCAGCGTCACAGCGAGATGGAGAGGGGTCTCGACCACTCAGCACCTGAGAGTGAGGGAAGAACGCGGGGAGGAAGGGGATGGGGCTCTCATTGTTTCTGAGTGGCTGCGGGAGGGCTGCTGCTGTATTTATGGCCGTCACATAGCGCTCTAACCTCGCCGGGAATGACAGCGAGCCGCTGAAAGGGGGGTTAAGTTAACCACTGGAGTCTCGAGAGGGCTTCAGCCTCATTTTATCACCGGTGAAACGCATAAGTGAAATGGCTGTTTCATCCCTACACACTGACACTTAATTAAAAATGTAAAAAAAAAAAAAAAAATCTAAATTTTTTTTTAGAAAGGCATTGTACAGTATATATTATTATATTATTATGTTTTAATTATATTTTGCTGTTTAGTAAAAAGCAACTGTTATTAAATATGATGATTCATCAATACTAACACAATGACAATTATTTTATATATTTTTATATATTATTATTATAATTAACAAAAAATCTTTTAAAATGTCTTTTTACAAAGTAATTTTACAGTATATGGAGAGGAGTCAATTATTTTTTTTTTAGCTTTATTTATTTATTCATTCATTCATTCATTCACTCATTATTTTTTAAATTTTTTTTAGAAAGGTATTGTACAGTATATATAATTATATATTAAATATTTTAATTGTATATTTTGCTGATAACCAGAAAGCAACTTATTACATATGATGTTTCATCAATACTAACACACTGACAATTATTTTATATATTTTATATATTACAGATAATGCTTGAAATGTTTAATATTTGTATTATTATTGTTATTATTATTATTATTATTATTATTATTATAAGTAATAATAAAAAAAAATTTAAAATGTCTTTTTAGAAAGGCATTGTACAGTATAATTATATAAATATTTTAATTTTATATTTTGCTGATAGCTGTTATTAATATCATGTTTCATCAATACTAACACAACTGACAATTATTTTATAAATTTTATATATTACAGATAAACAGAGTACTCAAAGACAAGCTGATTTTAAAAATATGTTGTTTTGCAGATCCCTAATAGGCAGACAGCTGTGAAGCAAACAAGCAACAGGGTATGTGTAAAGAACGACTGAATCAAAGCGAGAAAGAGGGCGAGATGGGGGGAGTTGGCCGAGTCATTTGTGCAGTGTTTCTTGTCACTACGTGCTGTGAGGTAGTGCCAAAACCCTAACCCCTCGCTTTCACAGTTCCTCGAGTTACACAAGAGACTTCAACACACACACGAGCCCCTGAGCACAGAGAGGAGGAGCAGCCTCTGGGGTTTGGCGAGACTGATCGCCGCTCTTCCAAACAGAGCAAAGTTCAGTGCCCGCAAGAGGAGCGCAGCCCTCTCACAGATGCTGCAGAGCTGCTGCCCCTCACGTGACCGCCTTATTGTTTACTCCAGCTACAGGCATTCAGAGGAGACTGTGAAGTCTTTGTAGGGAAGAAAAACACAACGTGGCCCACATGTCCCTTGAAGGGGGGGTTGAGGGGAGACTTTACCTGTTGTCACAGCCACAAAAAGGAAAAAAGGAACTCGGAGAAAAAAGAGCTGTGAGCTGTTCTGCTCACATGCTTCTCAGAGCACAAAATGTGGAGATCAGCACCAGCAGCTCTTGAGAAGAGCTCAGGATCAAAATATTTCACTCATGTTGAAGTACTGCTTGCTGAGCATTGTTTTAAAGCATGGCAAAAGTACTTTGGCATCAAGTTGATACTAAAACTTAAAAAAAATGTTGCCGATTTGCTACCGTGACTGACGGACTGCTACTTTAAATGCTCACATCTGGATTTGTGCACAAACGCCGTGAAGATTCCTTTTAGATACTCCAAATTTTTTTTAAAAGATTAGAAAACAAATCAGTGCATGAGGTCTTGCTGTTTAAACACAGCTTAATAAACCTGCTCTTGTCTATTGTCATTAACTAACCTACAATTTTCAAGAAAAATGAACAGTTTACTTGATTAATTATATGAAAACGTGAAGTGGTTTAATTCACTTAGAAATACTTGAAAGCTATATGTTGTTGATTTTTAATTTAATATTGTATATTAATATTAACACTACTGTTGACAAATCTGGGGCCAGTAAGATTTAAAAAAAAAAAAAAAAAAAAGAAGAAATTAATACTTTTATTCAGCAAGGATGCATTAAAAAGATTCATTTATGTTAAAAAGTCATTTATGTTACTAAAGATTGATATTTCAAATAAATGCTTAAAATGGATATAATAATAATATAAAACTTCAAAATAAATTCTATTGAATTTTTATATTCACATTTTGTTTCTACAAAATATTAAGCAGCACAACATTGATAATAGTAAGAAATGTTTTTTGAGCAGCGAATCAGCATATTAGAATGATTTCTAAAGGATCATGTGACACTGACAATGCTGAAATTTCAGCTTTACCATCACAGCAATAAAAAAATACATTAAAATAGAAAAAAATCATTTTAAATTGTAATAATATTTAACAATATTACTGTATTTTGATCATAAATGCAGCCTTTGTAAGCAAAAAGATTTCTTAAAAAATAAATTAATTAAAAATAAATAAATAAACAGTTGTGTACATTTTAAATAGTGTATTTAATTGCATATTGCATATATATTTTTTTCTGTGGTATAAAATTAGTATTGATATTGGTATCAACTACACAATCACATCAAGAGCAGCAGTGGATAAAAAGCAAAACGTGAGAACTACAGTATCATAGTACTCTAAAAACTGAGAGCTTCGAATTATGCATAATAACAGGAAGAGTCTGACAGCAATTGTCTTGAAATGCATTGTTGAAGCTGAATAATTTGTTAAAAAGTGCTGCTGTGATGAGTGCAGCGGCGGTGGAGGAGATGAATTTAGAGACGTTTCTCAGAGGGGGTTTTTAACAAGCTGACAGTCAACAGTTATTGTTAGGATGGTAAAGCACCTCTCTGAGAAGTTGCGTCTCTAAATTTATTCACTTTTTAGCTTAAAAATACGTATAGATAATCTCACTAACTGACCATCCTGAGACATTCCTACAAAAAACCAACTGCAGTTGCTCTTGGAAGTTATAACACAAAATTTTCAAATTTTCAAAATGTTGTTGATTAGAAAAAAATAAGGGGAAAAAAGGTTATATTAACTAGTTCACATGGAAAGTTGCCGTGCCAGTGTGCAACAGGCATGATATGAAGCTCCTGAGTCTGAATGATGAATCTAAGAGCTGGCAATAACAATGATACTCCATCCCTTGGGCAATATAACGAAACCTCAGTGCAAAGGCTCTGCAAAATCTAATACATATGGTGTTTCAGCAGACATTCTTTAAACATCTGGAACGTTCCCTCTCTAGTGCACCACATTGTTGAAAGATCAGCAAGAGACCAAGAATAGTATGAGCTAACTTCAACTTTAAAGTGGTTAGTCTTCGCCCCCTCTGATGTCTGTGGTCACTAAAAGGCCTTCCATATGAAAATGTGTTATGTAAGGGTGAGAATTAGGAAACAGCGTCACAGCATGAAGGAATAAATCAAAGTCACAGTCATAACATCTAATCCATACAGTGTTGTTTTGGTTTACGCTCATAATATTGGCTTTGTAAGCCCTGAACCTGTGGGAGAGGGATATAGATTTTGCAAACAACATTTGTAATCACATTAATCATATACAGTATAATAATAAAGCAGCAGATAGGCTTTTTTCTTTCTTAGTGTAGTTGTATGAGAAGAATATACATTCATTCCCTTTCCTTTTATTTACAAACATACAGTCAAACCAAAAATTATTCAAACACCAGATATAATTTTTTAAATTTTTTTTTTACTTGTAGGTGCAGGACACTATAGTTCATTTATGTAAGTGAAGATAGCAAAATAAAGTAAACTGTTACATATTATACCCAAAAATTCTTCATACAGTGGACTACCAGTAAAATTTATAAAAATTTGGGACCAAAAATTTGATTTGACACTTTGACCTGACCGTGTTTTGTTACATACCTTTCTATCAAAGTTATCTGACATTATCAAGATGAATTTGTTCTGACACAGTTTAACTCTTGAGTTCTTGTTATATTTTATTACCATTTTCTAAACTATAGCAAATAAACTGTGATAATGTGAGAAATGTTGAAGGTGTCTAAATAAATGTTGGTTTGACTGTATATCTTGGCCAAAATTTAAGTTACAGTATAAAAAACAACAATTCTAGTTGTTATTTTAGTATTATTTATATTATGTATTGATATTTTGAATTACCTAGTGTTTATTTCTATATTTTCATTTAAATTTCAGCCATAGTAATTTTATTAAAAAAATTAAATTTCTTAGTATATTTTAGTATTCCAACAACTATTTATTATATTATTATTATTATTATCATATTAATAATAATATTAATAATAATAATAATTATTATTATTATTATTACTATAAGTTATTATAATAGTTCTAATTTTTCTAATAGTTAAATTTTCCATCTAATATTTATATTTTATTTTAATTCTGCTTTATTTCGGTTACTTAAAAATATATATTTGAATTTTAATCGTTGTTATATCAATAAAATGTTATATGCCAAAATGTATTTTTTTAGGGTAAATTTAAGTAAACCCTAAGTTCTGTCATGGCCTTGTCACAAATTGTTTAGTCAAACAGGAAGTACCGCCTCAAACTCATGCCACTGGTTGCGCTATACATTGAAACGTCATTATATTATTATAAACAGAGCAATGTTTTGAAAACACATTGTTTATGCCTTTCCAGGAAGTCAACCTAAGAATGGCTTACTGTCTGCACATTCAACTTGAATAGGAGAAAGTAATGTATTTTAACAGTGGAAAGAAATCTGTGTCCTTCTGCTCCGTTCTATTACTCTTTGCCACTGTCACTGTCACATCTGTACCCTAGAGTCTCCCTATTCTCATCTCTCTCAGCTATGACACAATTGATGAGTGCCACCCAAATTAAATTGGGGACAATTATGACACCCCCATGCAGAGAGCTTAATTAGTACATCTCCATTTTAATTAATAAAGTCTTTCAGCTCGACAGAGATCAATAATTTATGTTACCAACTACACTGTCAAAACTGATAGGTGTAATTAGAAATGCATAATATGTTACGCAGGTTTATTTTAATAGGACACACTTGAGTAACTCAACATCATGATGCCCCCCTGCCAGAGAATCTTTGTCCCAAACCACAACTCAAACTGAATTAGTTCCTCTCAGCAGCCATAAAGACTAGACTACAATTACCTTACCACACAGAGCAACAGAGACATTTATATCCAGACTTTAACCCATAACTAATCATTTTTGTCAGATTAACTCTTATGGCTTTAATTTGTTACTTGTTATTTTAATTAATATTAACCTATTAACAAATACAATTATTTTCACAGAGTAGGCTAAATATTTCCATTATGTATTTTCTTAATACATTGTAATTATAGGTTTAACATTTTATTTTATCAAGGTTTTAAATAGTTAAAATAATTCTGAATTCTAGTTAGGTCAATTTAATATTTTACTCAGCAATATATTATCTAATTGGCAAATATCTAAAAAAAAAAAAAAAAAAAAAAAAGACTATTCTTTTCAGTCTTTAAAAATGTGTTAATTTCAAAAAATATATAATATATAATTATACTAATTATAATATAAAAAGTTATTTTATTTAAATCTTCAGTAAAACTTTACAATAAGGTTCCATTTGTTAATATAGTCAACAATGGAAAAATGCTGACAATGAAAAAGCATTTATTAATCTTAGTTAATGTTAATTTCAACATTTACTAATACATTATTAAAATCAAAAGTTGTATCTCTTAGCATTATTTAATGGACCTGAGCTAACATGAACTAACATTTTTTTGTTGTTGTTAACTAACTAATTATAACAAATGTATTGCTCATTGATAGGTAATGCAACTAACATAAACTAATGGGACCTTATTGTAAATTGTTACCAAATTTTTGGCATTTCTTTTAAAATCTTACAAACCCCCTGTAATGTCATTGTGAATCCCTGTTTGTGAAACTCCAATAAACCACATAATTTATCTGGGTATTTTAAAATCAAATCTTAGGGACCAAAGTGAAGTCACAGTATAAAAAAAAATAACTCTAGCAGTATTATTTTAATAATATGTACTAAATATACTATTATATTATTCACTAATATTTTGAATTTGATTATATTCTTATATTTTCAGAATCTCTATTTGTGAACACTGAATAACAGTCCATTTTCAAAAGAAAAAAAAGGAAAAGTCAAAACCATGATGTTAAAGTCATTATGATTATTGCCTCTACAGCACGTAGCATATCAATTCACACATGCGATCAATTCATCCTTTCACGCTCATCTGGGTTGCAGCCTCTTAAAATAATGAGGCAACCCATTTCAGAGCCTCCTACAACGATTCAAGCACAGAAGCACCGCATATGATCTCAGTTTTGATGTGATATTTTTTTCTTGATCATACTGCTGAGAATGCCACAGGCACTCTTAACACAACTGAAAATTGGCGGCACGCAATGAGAAGTTATGCTGCAATTACATTTGAAGTAGTCCCTGCACTGCTGACTGATTTACATTGTGATTTACAGTAACGAGACTGTCAGAGTAACACAGCCGGAACATTTGTTTCTACTCCCATGACTACAGTATAGAAGTGTTAAACTCATAAAACGAGGCGATACTTCATTATTTACAACATTAATAAATGTAAATAGACTTGTTTTGACAACTTTAAAATTGACGGACTGGCAACACATCAGGGATTGTCATAACCGTATTGCACTTGTACACAACTTATCGTAGCTAGAAAGGCTGATGGAATCACGCTTTGATCTTTTAAACAAATGACTCTCTTCAGACAGGCATCTTCAAGGAGGTTGGATGTTAATGGGAAGCCATTTCTGATCTGGTGTGTTTGGTATCGAGCTGCGGCAAACATTAGAGCTCTTCTCGTTGGTAACTTCAATCATCTTGTGAGAACAATCCAACAGTCTGTTTTATTGCTTTGAAGACATAATCCACTCTTGGCCACTCCCCCTCACTGATATTCAGGGATTTTTAATTAAACCGCTAATTTGCATAAAAATTCCAGCACATTTCATTCCAAACCATCACAGGTGGTCCAATTTCCAAAGCCTTGACATGCAAGTGTCCAGTGATTTAAAGCTTCTAATGGAAAAGGCTATTATTGCTTAGCAATGAAAGAGAAACCATTCACGGATGGCCTTTTTGAACACAATTTCCAGATGACTGATTTTATAGTTTGGGCTTAACAATACTGCCTCAACATAAAAACCATATTTTTGCATGTATTTTGCCAGCAAATTTCATTTTTAAACAGAAAACAAAATAATAATGTAGTTTTAGTGGCTTGAGGGACTAAGGGTGAAATTGTTGCTCTATTTTCACAAAGGTTTTTGAGCTGAAAAAACTGTGCTAGTTACTGACCACCTGCTACTGAGTTTAACTAGGTGCATCTGAAGAGGGTAGTCATTGTCATTTTGAGCACAATCAGCCTTTGAGCATAATAAACAGCTTTTTATATGTAAATTACGCAAACTGTGTTACAAAAAATTGATTGCATCGTATACAACCAGATCGAACTTGCAAGATAGAAAACTGCATATATCATCTATTAACGTTAGTACTTTTTTTGTTGCTGCTTTATCAATATATCTAAAAAAAATGAAATTAAGTACTTCAAAACTGAACAATTCCCCCATAAATGTTTAACCCTGTAAAGCCTGATAAATTAAATAATAGGTTTTTTAAATGAAATTTTTTATTTGTTTATTGTTTTTTAGACAATAAAAGAGTTTGCATATGTGTTTTTGTGGAGCTATATGAAGCTCAAAAGCAAATTACTAAGCAAAAATATGCACTTTGATCCAGATGTTGATATTTATGTTAAAAAAGTAAGATGAAATTCTGACTGCTTGTAATGTAAATCAATGACATATTAATAATATAACAGACTATTTAAATAAAATACATATAAATATTAGGTATTACTATATATCTTCCAAAAAATTGATATTTAAATGTTTAGTTTTACGATCAAAGCTCTGTAGTTTATATTGTGGGGCAAAACATAATGCAGTGCAACACAATGATGATAGAGAGATGAAAAAAAAAAAATCAACGTTCCTTAAAAGTCTGATCATATTTGTTTCATTTTACCATTAGTTTTCTAAAAAAAATAATAATAATAAAATGATGCATGGATAATCAAGTAAACCTAAATTGCTTCAGTCCAGTACGTGTTCATCTTACTTTGAAGTTATTCTTACATTTACTTTATAAATGTCTTTAAAGATTTCACAGCAAAAAGACACATGAACCATGGCCTGAAGGGGGACTTTTTATAATTTTACTAAAAGTCCTTTTACTTGCTAAAAAAAAAAAAAAAAAAGTATGAAATATCAATCAGATGACAGAAGGCATGTAGTAGATCATGTACAAGTTTCTAAAAGTTTTGATCATGTTGATAATTTAGAGGCCTTAGAAATTTGTGTATCAAATAGGAACCAGTTGGCTTTACAGAGTTAAAATTTCATTTGTTATTACATTAAACTTTGTACTTTTCTGTATCTGTCTACATGTTATGTCATTCTATTTTTATTGCATTCTTCTAGGAACAGCAAGTTTATGCCCTTCATTCATTGACTACTAAAACAACCACATCCCATTTTAACACAGTGGATTCTTTCATTCATGTAGGCTGGCACACATTCAGGCATGTATTTTGTAGCTTGCTGCATGTTGAGCCAATCAGATATGGAACTACTATTTCAAAACTGTTTCAATCATCGTGAAGTTCATGGAAGTCTGAAAAAAGAAAACAACACGCTGTGTCCAGTTTGATAAGACACCCAGGACCAACACCAGGTGCTGTGCTGTTTGCTGTGAGAGTGCTGGAAAGAATCCAGCATTGCAGAACTCCAGCTTTTGGCACTTTTCAGATGATAATCACATGCTTTCTAAAGTTGCAGCCCAACCACCATCCGCTTTCTGAGGGAACTTGTTTTCTTTGGCAGCCAGTAAAACTGCTCTACTGAGAAAGCATACTGTTCGACCAGATCAGCTCCCTCCCCGGTTTATCCACCCACCACTTCAACACAGCACATCCCGACACTGGATCAACGGGGAGAAAAAAGAGGAAGGAAAAACTTGTTGTTAAAGAAAAAAACAATAACAAAGGTTACACCCATATTTTAAGCAATATGGCTATATGGGAGGTTATAGGAAACCTAGTAATTTGGTTGCATTCATTTCCGTAGCTTTACCACAGTAATGCAAAGGCTTATTTTGATGGACTCAGGGGACTGAGCTCTCGGAGCAATAGGTTCATTTGGAGAATCCTCCAGTGTGGTTTCCTGACCACTGTCTTTGCTACAGTCTCCCAAAGGTGAAAATAAGCTATATTTCAGAACCCATAAACAATGATTCACGATCACAAATCTCTTATTTTAAAGGTTCAAACATGTAACCTTAATAACACATTTAAAGGGATAGTTCACCCAAAACTATGAAGAATATCCCATGATTTACTCGCCCTCAAGCCATCCTAGGTGTATATGACTCTCTTCTTTCAGACGAATACAATCAGAGTTATATAAAAAAAAATGTCCTGGCTCTTCCAAGCTTTATAATGGCAGTGAATGGGGTCGAGATTTTGAAGCCCAAAAAAAGTGCATCCATCCATCATAAAAAGTACTCCACACGGCTGGATGGGGGGGGGATTTCTTCTGAAGCGAAGTGATGCATTTGTGCATGCTAGAGATTACGGTTTATCAGTTTTTGAATATGGATAGTTTTCTTACAAAACCACATTGATTCACTTCAGAAGGCCCATAAATCCCATAAAATAACAACTATAGAGTAATATATTTTAATAATATATTAACAATATTTTAAAAGTTGGTGGAGCCTGTAATTAGGCTCACAATTATTTTTATTATTACAAAAGTCTAATTTAAAATAATTATCTTTTTGTTTTTTGTCAAAATTTTCATTTTGGTGCATGACTAATGGAAAAGAGCAGGAAGGACATTCTTCAAAGATTTCTGTTCCACAGAAGATAGAAAATAAACAAATTTGGATAATCATTTTAAAAGTGAGTAATTAATGTCCATGTTTTCTTTTCTTTTAAAGCAACTAATGTTGTTTTTACACAATTCTACACACACACACACACACACACACAATCATTCATTTCCTGCTCACAATTAGTCTGATGGAGGCCTGCAACATTACAAGTTAGACTGTTCTTGTAACCAAATAGGTTATTTCCTGCCATAGAAAAAATATAAAGCTGCTGTAGATTCATGTTGTACAAAAGTAGAAAGAGGAACCAAAATGGTTTCCACATTCCAGCATTTCTCAATCTTTTAATAAACCTCTCTTTCAGCAAAGCTGCCAGGGGAAAAGAGAGGTCAGTAATCACGTTGGGTCAACTAATATACAAGACACAGAATGCTTGTGGTGGAACTCTGTAAACAAATATGATGAACTAAGCTATTCAGTACCCAATAATGAACAATGAAACAGCTGACGTGAGATGGGAAACGTCTGACCCCCTTCACCCCCCCAGACCTGCAGGTCACCAAACAAACCCCAGCACACTCTCTATTGTACACTGATTGAACCCAAACCAAGTGGCTACTTACAAGCTCCAGTCCTGTGATATTAAAGTGTTACTGCATCTAGGTCACTGCTGTTTGCAATCACAACTTCAAGAGCGTGCAACCTGGTCTCCAATCACAATCAAGTATATGGATCACCTTCCTCACAACAGTTTAGTCTTAAATGTTCCATTCTGTAGCTTATGTGTCACCTTTTCCCATTTAGGTAGACCAGTGACTCTTTCAGAGCAATCAATCACAATTTCATTGTAACAACGCCCATACACACTCCTGAATTTAAACACAGGGATGTTGAACCTATATCTAATCTTTATTTTTTGTCTAAAGCTCCTCTTTGTGTTCATCTACTTAAGTGCTTGGTGAACATGTGATTTCATACAATAGACTCTTGGCCTATGGGATCTAATGGTCTTCTTTGGCACTTTATAAAAATAATTAGTCGCAAGGCTCTATATATTGATTTTGACATGTTGGAAACACTTTACACAATAACAGTGAAGCTAATCCTCATGTTACTTTGGCACAAGGGATTGATCAACAATCCTGGAGCTGAGAAATGCAAAAGAAACCCAAGCACATTATCCAGAACTTTGTGTTTGTCTAAACTGACCGGCCCTGCCAACAGAACGGCACCATAATTATTTTGAGATATTTAAACTTGCGGCTGCTTCTTGTCCAAAATCATGACTAATAGACCTCTGAGCTTAACGTACACATGTTTTGAGGTATGAGTTGTCCAAAAGAAACACAGAAAAGAAAATATATGAGCAAACATGGTTACACGCACTGTGAGATTGAATCAACTCAAGCACACAAATCTAAAAATTGGTTTGATTTTAGCCAGGATATGATCATGATGAATTACTCTGCCTAGAGGTACATGATACTGTTGAAAAGTTTGGGGTTGGTAAGATTTTTTGAAAATGTTTTTGAATGTCTCTTAGGCTGTATTTATTTAATCAAAATACAGTGAAAACAATAATATTGTGAAATATTATCACATTTAAAATAACTTATGGTTATATATTTTAAAATGCAATTTATTCCTGTGATGCAAAGCTGAATTTTCAGCAGCCATTATTCTAGTCTTCAGTGTGACATGATTCACAAATATGATGATTTTGTGCTCAATAAATATTTATTTTTAATATAACCATATATAACTTCTAAATTTATGTTACTGTATAGAAAACTAATTGTATAGAATCATAGCACAACCAGTAGTGCAATCTCTCAAGATGTAGAGGTAGCAAGACAAACATCATTTGTTGTATGGAGGATTAATCGCCGTTTTCTATAAGCATTAAAAATAATGAGCTTCATAAATGGAGCACCACTGAAATGATCAATACAACACCTAGGGACATCGGTAGTCAACCTATAGCAAATCAAACATGCAAGGCCAATTAACGCAGACAGAAATCATAAACATCATCCTCAGCCATAAAATAATTTCACTGCTCAGTGAGACATTTTTTCCCTGAATGGACGAATAGAATATAAATTGAGCTAAGAGATCAATAATTCGTCAACAAATAAATATAGAGTCGATATCAGGCCTCAGTGTAGTAATAGAGCTATCGGACAGCAGATGCTTCATGTCAATTGAATTGCCAATTGATTTTTGGGAGCTAAAAAGTAAAAAGTCACACTAAAAAGACTGTGTTTGTGTGTGTTAAAACATGCTTCAAATTACTTGTGACGAACAAAGGAATACAGCTGTTATAATGTTTTTGTAGTTCAACAGCTTGCAGCATGCAAAAGGTGTCAAAAAAAGTGCAAATGCTGTAAAGCGTTTAGACCACAGGATTCACAAACCACAAACAAGCTTGTATCATTACTCTGGTGGTCTGTGCTTTGCTTAGAGTGCTAAATATACATATAATGTAGTGAATATGTAACAGTAAATCATAAAATTAAAGGACAAATAGTGCTGAAAATTCAGCTTCGCCATCACAGGACTTTTAAAATACACTTCATTTAAACTGTAATAATATTTCACATTATAACAGTATTTTTGATCAAATAAATGGAGCCTTGGTGAGCATAAGAAACTTCTTTCAAAAACATTAAAGTCTTATTGACCCCAAACTGTTAAACAGTGGTATATACTGTATACTACAATATGCTACAACCAAATGACTTCCATATTCTTGTACTTTTAATATGCATGTTGAGGGAAAATATTTTAGTAACTTCTGAAAAAGAAATTAAAATGTCACTTTTTGTCCAAACGTCAAAAAATTCTGTAATTAAAAAAGGCCGGCTCAATCCATTTATGAAAAAAAATCCATGTTCTGATGCTAGTTTCTGTGGGAACTGATGCAGCTTTATAGAGAAACACTAATAAATAATGCAAAAACCAACATCTCACTAGTACTACAGTCTACCCAGGTGAAAAAAAGTGCACTTCCATAATGTATGCTCTATATACTAAAAAATATTCTTTAGTACTTAAGAAATTTATCTAAGTGTATTCAACAGCTTTTAACATACTATCTCTGATAAATGTATTTAGTTACCACTTTTAGTAAACTTGAACCCTACAAGTGGTAACTAAATACATTTTTTAAATGATCTTACATTTATCTTAAGAAATACTAAATAATATTTTTTAGTATATTAAGTACAAAACTAGTGTGAGAAAATAGAGCACTTTAAGTACATTATGAAAGTGCACCTTTTTTCCAACTCTGTAGTTCCTCTTATTTAGCACCAGTGTTGGGCACATTACTTTAAAAAAGTAATTAATTATTGTTACTAGTTACTTCTCACAAATAGTAACTGAGTTAGTAACTGAGTTACATCATTATAAAAGTAACTAATTACCAGGGAAAGTAACTATTGCGTTACTTTAAAAAAAAAAAAAAAAAATGTTCAAATGTCAAATAACTTGGATGCCCCCAATATTAAATACGTTAAATTAATGAAACGGACTCTAAACAGAATAAATTATTATTATAAAACATTGTACATTAATCTACACTATTTATCCACTGACACTTAGCATCAGTCAGTCAAGCATTATAATATGATATTATGATAATTTAGCATTATATGATGATAGAACTTTAGTAATTAGAATAACCAAGTATGAATGCATATTTGTCATGTTGACTGAACTTAGGACTGGTGGTGGTGCTTAAGATGTTGTTTGTCATTTAGTGTTTCTATAAAAAAAAAAAAAAAAAAAGGGGGGGGGGGGGGGGAATTGATAAGATAACAAAACTACTAAGAATTCTACTACTAATAACAATATAAAACGCGCTAAGGATTAATGAGCTGCTGGGTTCATGAATATTAATCACGTAGTCTACGTTCACTCGAATTGATTTGCTGAAATCAAAACAGGGAAGATAATAGGTGAGCGCCAGCCAATGAAATTGTCGTTTACGCATTAGCTCCGCCCACTACCGGAGAACCCGGCAGTTCTTAAAAGCTGAAGAATTCCAAAGGAACTCCGTTATTTTGACAGGAAACTACAACAAAGAATATCGTTTACATGTAGCGCATCAATTCTGCATGTTATGAAAGACTCTCTTGCTCTGTATCTTTCTTTGCGCGTGTGAGACAAAGTGACGGCGAGCTGTGCGCCTTCACACTAGAGTTTACGGTACGTCAAATACAGCTACACTGTGCATCCATTCAGATGATCTGAAAAATACAATTATAGTAATATTATAATAAATTATAGTAACGCCATATTTTATTGTCAGTAACGGTAGCGGCGTTGTAACGGGGGAAACAGTAATTTGTTTGATTACTCGTTACTGAAAAAAATAACGCCGTTAGTAACGCCGTTTATTTATAACGCCTTTATTCCCATCACTGTTTAGCACATACAACATGAAAACAAAAATGAAGTAAACAATAACATACATCATTCCTTCAGTTCTCATCTGTGCTTGTAGGAGGCACGCATCCCACAGTCTTACCTGGCTTGTGGTACATCGATGCTGGAAGAGACCACCTTGCGTTTTTGTTCCAGCAGAGAAACGGAGCGGGTGTGATCTTTCTCTGACTCCAGCACGCGGCCCGTTCGCTTGTGCTCCAGCACCCGTGGCTCCTCTGTGCTCTCTGGGCTGAGGGAGGGCGCCTCTCCTCTCTGCATGCCCCCATTCTGGCCCTGCGTGGGCCCATCCCGCTGGCCACCGTTACAGGTGTTCTACAGAGAAAAACACATTTGAGTTTCTTCAGTCTTAACTGTGTTAATAGTCTCTCCACGTGGCTCCCGTCAATGAAGCCCTTTTTACACCTACGGGGGCCGTTAATGGTATAGACCCCTGCCGTGAGGCTTGTTTGCTTGCAATCACGGAGCATTAGGCTGTATTTAAGCTGCTGGTAATTAATGCATCGGTCAATACAAACACCTGAACAATGCTTTGGATGGAGAAATCCTATTCGCTCATCTGCAGGCTCGTTTGTTTATAAGATCTCTGCGCTGCTGACAAAAGAAAAATAATTCCTCCTCGCTCTGCCATTTCCCCCTTAGCACAACAAGCCACCATCCGTGACCACACTAATGCAAAGACGAGCAGCTTTTCCTCTTGCACGTCTCATCTGCACAGCAGCCGTAGATTTTTCTATTGCACTGTGACTAAAGCTGCGGTACACTAAACCACACGCTACAGAGAGGGCAAACAGGGGCCAATACGACGTACATCACTGTATGCACCAGCGGAGAGCATGATCTAACAGAGCGGCGTGCAATCCAGATCATTATCTTACCGTTATGTGATTATTTTGACTGAAGAGACAGTAAACACCCATCATGCCAGGCTTTGAGCAGCTGTGAGTTTACACACTATAATGGAGTTAAAAATAAAATGGATGGATTACCTGCCTCAATACCGGTCCAAGTAACTCTGCTGATAAGAGCTAAAAACAACACACAAAACTGAGGATTACCTCACTAGTAGTGAAGAGTGGTATTTTAAAACAATCTCTTTTTATTTATGTATTGAGTATCAGACAATATTAGAAATTGTTTTATTATATTTTTACTATATTTATATAATTGATTATAAAATTTGATATGTAATTGTGAATATGTTCCTTAGTTTTACATTGATTTTGCTGTTATGCAACACTCACTTAAAAGTTTACATTTGAAAATGCTAATAAATTAATAACACTATTAATAAATTGTAATCTTAAACAAATCTCAAAATAAATATCCATTATACTGTTGTGAGGTCTAATTTCAGCATTTAAAATGCATGATTTTAGTTTGTTTTGTTTTTTTCTTTATTTTAGACAAAATACTGTAGAACTGTAATATCTGCCATTTATCAGTTATTAGCCATAGCATTAAAATAATTTTCAGCTTATCTGTATCTGCTTGTTTTTTTAACGACCACAGCTTTCTCACCTCGTGTGGAGCACAGACTCCTAACTGATCAAATATGGGTCACATTTCATGTGCCAGTCAAACTATTCAAATGAGATCTTATTTTTGTTAAAAAGGATTTTAATCAGTTTAAACAGATCTCGACTTATCTAATAACAGAATTAATTAGATTTGAGAGCAGGATGCACACAGATGAGCACTCGAAATTAATTATCTACAAATTATTTATTTATATTGGAATATTCACGAGAAAAACAAACACACAATGCACGTTCACACATGAGATGCTGCACTTTAAGGTTTGAGATATCCACTGTAAAAGGAATTATGACGCTCTTCCTACAACCATAACAAAAATGTTTAAAGCTTGCATCTATCATAACCAAATCCTCAAATATTTCATTTGAATAAAGCAACAAAGCCTTGGTGCATAAGGAGTTAAACTGTTAGACAGCCCATGTGTGTTAATTAAATTTTGATATAAAGCAGTGGAAACAACAGGGGAACGAAAACAATCCAGTCCACCTTTGTCTGGAAATGCCACACTGTAACGCACTTAACGCGAAGCCCCTCCTTACTATGCAAGTCAACAAGTGGCATTCCCCCAAGCCGAATGGCACTCGTTTGGGAATCCAGGCGCCTTGCCAAAGCCCCAGATTCTATGAGCATGACCCTCTGTAGAGCTCCGTTTTGCTGCCGTTATGGAGCAGCTGCTCCGGGACCATTAGCCACCACTTTAGTTTCACATCCCTCCTTGCTTGCATTGCTTACATCTTAACTGTTTCCTCATCATATGTCACCAGAGAACATGTCAGCATGTGATGTATAATAGTCGCTCGAATAAAAATGGATGTCTGATTGGGAGTGCAAATGTACATTACAAAAACACTGAGGTGTATCAGTTGCCACACTTGCCAAAAACAAGCACATACAAACATTAAATGTACAGCAGCAAACAAATAAAACGTGTATGCAAATATAGCATGCAAATTGCAGGTATTATGATAATTTGTTTATGTATTCTAATTTATTTTAATTATTCCCATGCAAAATCTACAAATCAAAGTCTTGCAGCTCTGGTTGTAACAGAATGAAATAGAGCTGGAGCCGTTCTTGTCATTTTGACCCTCTTTGTTTTGATATGGCGCCTCAGGCTGTATAACTTGATGACTGCAATTAGGTCATTATATAAAAAATAAATAAATTAAAAAAACCTTTGTATTTTGCAATTACGAGCAAGCAACGCACTCAGCCTAGTGTGCAATCACGCGGAGTTCAGTGAATAAAATGAGCTTGATCTGAGCATTAACTAAATATCAAAAGACATATTTATAAAAACAAGATCACTGCACTAGCAAAGAATGTCGAAAGCACACTAAAAAGGCACTAAGAAAGAGCCGGTTGCAGAGGAGAGATGGAGGCTGTTGTACGCGCGCGCGCACAGACGCTTCTGCTGGCGCGTGAATGCTGCAGAGCGTTTGTTTGCCACCGTTATCCACCCACTAAACTCAGATAATCAGCGGCTTACACAGCCCTACATGCCTACAGACCTCGACTAAAACGGCCACAGATGCAACAAAACAAGTCTAATTTACGACGATAATACTCCGTCGGGGAAACTTTGTGTTTGTCCATATGCGGTTTAGTCAGATTTCATCACGCGACTGGGCAATAGTTTAATTAACGTTACATCTATTTAGTCAGTGTTTCCAGCACCGCTATTTTGAATCTTTATGTCGCGTTGTGTTCGTTGAATGCAATGAGCACCGCGCGAGATGACCGATTCTCGAACAAATGACTCTTATGAACCGGTTCTTTTTAATGAAAAGATTCACAAAGCAGAGTTGAGCTCACGAGCGAGAGCAGTTTGAGTCATATAGTGAATCATTCAGAGCCGTCACTGAGTTCACAACGAACGCAAGTCATTTTTCGTTGTTTATTGTAATACATTAATGAACAAAAAATGAGTATGTTACAAGAAAAATAAGATGACGGTTTAATGAAATCCGTATGCAAATCTGATTCGTGCTAAAGGGAGAACGTTGGTAAGAATTTAAGATGAGTGACAATTTTTCCCCCCTAAATATTACTAAAAAATATATATATATACCGTGATATTTATATTCCGTGAATACAGTCAGGAGTGACATTATTTCAAACACAGCTATACTAAATAAAGCTAGAAGATATCAGTTTGAATCATTTTAGCACTTTTTGTGACCAAAGCACCATTTTTTTATTTATTTAGTTTTTTTTTTTTTTTTAGATAGACCCTTCATCGCAGCACAGTGACCGTTAAATAGTCTCCACTAGTTAAAAAGTAAAGATGATATGAATTGAAAATATTGATTGCATATGCACTTCACAGTCTTTTTCAGCTGTTCCCATCTAACAATGGACAGACCAAAAGTGTCAGACTTTAATGCATTATATAGTTAGCACGGACACCGGCGCATCTGGACGACCATCTGTATCGAGCAGTTCTAGAATTTTACAAGTAAAAAGTAATCTGGCCCCAAAATGTTTCATTTGAGGGGCCAACGACTCCCTAGTAGCAGATCATTACTGCAATATATAGCCTACTCTCACACATTCAGATGAGAACTATTTGGACCAAACAATCTCTCAATGCACTGTAAACAAGACTGCAACAACAACAACAACAAGCCCAGCTGACCACACACACACACACACAAACCTTCAAGCTCGACTTCAGCGGCGCTTTCGCAGTCATCTGTGCAATCTCTTCCTCTGAGTAGTCTTTCAAGCTGCCGTCTTGCATGAGCACCGTGTAGACGTTGCGCCGATGGCCGGTCGAGGCATCTCTGTTGTCTTGTTTGACAGCCTGGATCACTCCGGTGAGCGGAGCCGCGTCTCCCGGTAAACCCGGCGCGTAAACGCGGCTCCCAATGACCGAGCGCTTCACCAGCCGCCGCGTATGCATAGCTGATATATCAATGAAATGCGCAAATAAAATGACTTCGATCTTTGCACTGCAGTGTCGCTTTAAACACAAAAAATGTCACGCTGACAAAACCCGAACGGACTGACCGTCATAATGGGCCGAACATGCGAATAATACGACAACATTACCACAGATCTGGACCGCATCCACATATTTCACCGGCGTAAGCGCTCATGTGAACCGTTACAACATGCAAATGAGCTACGCTTGATAACCTCTCTGTCCGTCCGACCGGCAACCGATATCTTTCTTCTGTCGACCTGTTTGTTTTGCTGCCGTTCCCTTAAAGCTGACGCTTTGTGGTAAAACCCGGAGCGGAGCGGCAGTTTTGGATCGATAAACACGATGTGTTTTTCACAATACACACAGCAGGGATTTATGTGATAAATCACCGAAGAGCGGACCACATAAAATTTAATTAATATTATAGTATAAATTAGCGTCTCCAGTGTCGAGGGTGCTGTTTTAATAGCCGGTTTTCACCCCATATCGCCGTAAATCCGGTTTCGTGTGAGAAAGACTCCATTCCGAGAAATCCATCCGGGTTTTCTAGAGCCACTGGCTCTACCGGCGGAATGTCGCCTGTAAACATGTGCGCTCGCGCAGCCAGTGTGCGTTCTGATTGGCTGGCGGCACACACGCCTCCACTCGCTTTCTCCTGCAGTTTCCCTCCAAACACAAACGACGGGCGCTGCTGCGATTAAAACAATGACGCAAGGATGGAGAGAGGAGAGTCTTTGAGGAGGTATTATTTAGATAGGTTGGTCAATGTTCATAACATTAATAAAAATGATGATAATATCCCGTCAAAGCGTCTGTGTGTGACCCGGCGAGAATGATTGACAGGCGGCAGGGATACCTGAGGGACCTCTGTGGCGGGACCTGTCAATAATAGAATAACTGTTTATGGAAAATCACTCATACTCACATACCAAAACAAAAACTTGTCCGAGTCTGACCATAATGCAAATATTTAAACATGATTTGTTATGTTGAGGAAGGAAACGCACTTGACATATTTCTATTTTTGACATCTTAAAGGGATAGTTCACCCAAAAATGAGGATGTTATCTTCAGTTAGTCATTCTCATGTTGTACCAACCTGTGTTTTTCTTCCATTGAACATAATAACCTCTCTCACTATTAACATGATGATTATTTCCGGCTGACCTATCACTTTAATGCATGCTTAAATGATCTTAAATACCAAATGTAATAGCGACCTTTAAGAAAATTATAATCTGTACAGTGTGAATGTGTGTAGTATGTAATCTAGTCATTCTACATGTTGTCACTGCTTCACTGCCATTCACATCTCCTCTCCCATGGCCTCATGTGATGTCCATTGGATTTGCACTTCAGAATCTGAAGTAGTAGGTAATTCGGGTGACTATTCGGGTGCTTTTAACCTTCTGTTTTAAGGTAAATTTGGATTAATATTTTGAGATACTGTTTAGGCATATTCAGGCAAAGAAAAAGACTATCATTCAGGCTAACATTATTTTTAAATTATTTAAAAATGATGACAAATAATATCGATTTAATGTAGGCTACTGTCAGTCACAAACTCACAAACTTGAAGTATTTACACGTACACTGAAAGTAACTGTATATCCTAGAGACATCACAGACTTGTCTCTTTCCTTATTTGACCACATACTGAAATAACTTTCAAGCAGACACATGGAAAAAATCAGTTACAATCCTTTTCTTTAAAAAATGTAATGTTTACTAGTTAACTAAACTTTACTAATGTTTAAATTTCACTTTTATGTATTTTACATTTATTCAAAGTCACTTAGAGAGCATTCAGACTATACATCACATACATACAAATTATGAAATTAGTAGTAAGTAGATTAGTTTTTTTTTCATTTAAAACATGCATTAAGAATTTGTTTTCTGTTGTTGATAAAAGTGTAGTTTAAGTGTTACATTACTCTTGTTTTTTGTCAAAATAGTAGAAGTAATAGCAGTACACATAACATACTGACTCAAAGATTGTTACCTTATTACAGTTTTAAGTGTGTAATTTGCATCAATTACATTTTATAAGTAATCACTCTGCTTGTGTGCATTATATATAAGCCTTAATTTAACATTTTTATCTTTGTGTATGGTTAAACACAAACATGTGCATGTTATATATGCTTGTCAGTGTGAGTTCTGAATCGATTGTAGCATTGATCAAAGAACCGCACCTCTCACATAGCCTCTCAAAGTATAATATAATTACTGTGTGCTTGTGGGCATGATTCGCTTATAACAAGGAATAACCCCTTAAGGCATGGCTAAAAAGATTTACTCTTTTAAGAAACAATTTATCCTTATGAAGTGAAAATAAAAAATCTACCCAATGCCCTTGTTTGCTGCTGCTCCCCTATGGAGTACTTGCATTGAAAATGCATGTTGCTTTGAACACAGATTCAATCAATAGCTGGCCGTACAGTGAAATATGTTCTTTAAGTCCCCTAATACCAGTGCATTGACATGATAATAAAACCACCTTATCGGAGGTTGTTTTCTACACTTGAGAATTTAGTTTAGTAGGATGTATTGACAGATTAAATATCAAGAGATTATATTTTGTTTTTGTGTACTAAGCCATATAAATGTCCTTTCTTGATTGCCATGTAAACATATCACTATATATATATACACACACACACACACACACACACACACACACACTTTAGATAGATTTGAATAAACATACACATTATATTATTAGTCTAGCTTGACTATATTGTTTAATAAGCAAATACCACAATACAAAGATTATGATGAAATAAACAAATGTAAAATTAATTCTTATTTACAACTTAAAACACAGAATTTAGTTAGAGGGAGAAACCAAATGTTCAATGTTTCACCATTATATTAAATAAAACAAGGATCTTCTCAATATGGAACCTGTACCAACACAATGTACCATTACAAGCAAACACAGACAACATCTGGACTCCATCCACAGTCCTCAATTAAACCTCACATTTTAAATAGTGCTAAATAACTCCAAAGCAATACATATTCCTGTTATTAGCCTTTTAAATGTTAATAAACCTCCTTTAAACTTTTTTTTTTTTTATTAAAAATGCAGCTAGAAAACAGCATGTATTTCCCTGACTCTTAAAGTTTCATTAGTTCCTCGATACAAACAAACTATAAAAGTTCCACGTGCTGTCATTTGAGAGCTGCTGCCAATTATTACAGAACTATACTTACACATTGACATAATTTAACAGATCGAAATAGTCTTTTGAATATTTACAAGTGTCTCTTGGCATGAAGTTGTCCCATGCAGCGTCTGGATGCGCTATGCTTTTTGATTATACTGCTACATGAATGTAAAAGCAGCTAAATGCATACCTGATTATAAAGTACATTTACTAAGCTGCCAGGCAAAGCTGCAGTGTGGCAGTACCATGATATTTCTTTTCCCCTGTGCTTTTCAGCCTTTTGAAATGTTGCGTACCTATTACATTTAAAAACCAAACAATATCTGAAATATATAATGTATCTGATACTCAATCAATACAGCTGTCAATAAAAAAAAAAATCACACATACATATTGATATAACATAGCTCAATTACATCACAAATGGCAATAAGTGAACAACTGAAAGGATGTGAACTCACACCAGCAATAGATAATAGCCAACTTTTCGTGAATACCCTTTTAGTACACTCATAAATGAGTGTGCTTAACTTTGCGTACCTAAAAGGTCACTTCCTCACCAGAGTCTGTGATTCGACACATTGAATATAAAACAGCTCAGAATGATGCCGATGAACATTTAAATGTTCCTCTTTTATATTTTGATATGCGTTATGTTAACATCGCTTGCTTACTACTTGTGAAAATAAATGCTTCAGCAGTTCTGAATGATTAAAATGAGTGTAGTTCCTTAATTGGACTGAGCTGAGAAGTCTGCTGTTGACTCGATCTGATTGGTTCTCTTCTCGGGGTTATATAAGGACACAACTCTGTCAGTTGCTCAACTAGTATCACGTGAAAACGGGCAGGCAGAGTGGAACTCACAGCAGGTGCAGCATGCAAACGCGTGGAAACTACTAGAACACATTATAAATAAAATATTTCTCGTGAGAGCACAGCCATTGGTGTCACTTTGTTTTGAAAAGTGGTGTAGATGTGGGAAGGGGGTTACACAGATGTGCTGCTTGTTAAATCACAAAATGGTAAAGGCTTAGCTCATTTATATTAATTAGGATATGCGAACATAACTAAACATGATCTTTTGCTATTCTGATAAGTGATGTGCTGTTCAAGTGTGCAGTAGCATATTTTATGTCAACTCTGAAATAACATTAGCATTATAAATGTTTTAACATCATTTAACTAATTTCAGTCACATCTGTGTTGCTATGTTCTCAATGCAGCAGTTATTCTCTCTTAATATTCATACATATGTTAATTTTTAATCTTTGGTCTAGCAAAAAGTATTCCTTTGTGTAGAGGTTTCAGGTTGTAATTCGCCCTAATGTAACTCTTTATTTTAATATGCCATAATTACAGCTATACATTAGTGGATATCAGTAGTAGGGATGCATTTGTTAGCATTTTGTTTTGTGCTTTCACTAGAACGGGAACAAGCCGTGGAACGCGATTAGAGCAGGCCTGTGTATTGGAGAACAACTGCCATCATTTCCCACACTGACTGCCCAGCAAAATATTAAAAATAACAAATGCTATCAACCGAATTGTTGCTCTGAAAACTCCCGCTCAACAAATGGAGATGCCATCTCTGTATTAGATGCATCCCTATACTGCAAGCTATTTCATAATGTGTGGGGACAAAATTAGCAAAGTGGTGGGAACATATCCGTCATAAATGATACCAATGAGCACAGCTGATATAAAAGGGGCACCTCGGGTTTGTGGTACCCAAATATTCACATGAATAGCATAACAAACCCTTTTCTGAGCAACTCTAGAGTGTTTCATTTCCTGTGCTGGATCACAGGTCTGAATGAACCCTTTCATTTATAATATTCAAAAACAATGTGGTGCATAAATGCTATGCTCAAAAACATTCAATCAGGAAAGGTTAAGTGCATTATATAAGCAATACCACTCCAACTTTCACTTCTAAACCTCAGAGAGTGATTTCTCAGTGTCCACAGTTCTTTAGATGAGTGGTCAGAGACGGGAGATGTCCCCGTTGAGACCCAGTTCCCCCACACTCTCATAGTAAGGTTCCACTATCCCATTGCCCTGATGAGCCTCTTCAGACGCTTTGGAGATCTTGATGGTTTCGTACCCAGTGTCTGCATTCTCTGTAAGCCCCTCCGGAGGCTGGAAGACAATTGGGTATTCATCCCCAACCGTGGCATAAAGATCACTAGAAGTCGACTCTGGCACCGTTCCCTTGATCTCTCCAATGCTGCTGTAGTCGTTCTCAGTTTCCTTTATAGAATTCTTCACTACCTTGGAGTACATGTCTGATAACTGGAATTGGAAATGTAACAGAGAATAAGACATCTTCACAGACTTGGTTCAGTACAATATTAAAGGGATAGTTCACCCAAAATGAAAATTCTGTCATTAATTACTCATGTCGTTCCAAACCTGTAAGACCTTCGTTCATCTTCAGAACACAAATTAAGATATTTTTGATGAGATCCGAGAGCTCTCTGACCCTCCCATAGACAGCAAGGGTACTACCACGATCAAGGCACAGAAACATAGTAAGGACATCGGTAAAACTGTCCATATGACATCGGTGGTTCAACCATAATTTTATAAAGCTACGAGAATACTTTTTGTGTGCAAAGAAAACAAAAATAACAACTTTATTTATCAATTCGTCTCCTCCGCGTCGCCCTGGCACCATTTTGGAGAGTATGACGACGCATGCGCGTGCTTTGATCGGAACATAAATATACGTTGTTTATGTCCAATTCAAAGCTCGCAAATGCGTCATGGTACTCTCCAAAATGGCACCCTAGAGTGACGCAGAGGAGACAAATTTTTGAATAAAGCTGTTATTTTTGTTTTCTTCACTCACAAAAAGTATTCTTGTAGCTTCGTAAAATTATGGTTGAACCACTGATGTCACATGGACTGTTTTACCGATGTACTTACTACATTTCTGTGCCTTGATCATGGTAGTACCCTTGCTGTCTATGAGAGGGTCAGAGAGCTCTCGGATTTCATCAAAAATATCTTAATTTGTGTTCCGAAGATAAACGAAGGTCTTATGGGTTTGGAACGACATTAGGGTGAGTAATTAATGACAGAATTTTCATTTTTGGGTGAACAATCCCTTTAATATGCAAATATTATTGGTAAAACTAACAAAGATTTCAAATTGGTCTTTACAAGTTACTGATGCTGAGCCTACCTCACTGTCTGGAGACACGCTGTCCTGAAGCTCTGGAGTTGTCTGCGGGGAGTGTAACTGTAGGACAATGATTGAAATGACCATTAGTTAAACACACTTCATATTTAATAAGTTTAAACATACAGCAGCATAGGAAATGGCTCACTTCAGTTGACACATGCTAGGTTCAAGGACTGATTGATGCAAAAACGAAGCCACTCATTCATTACTTAAGAGTTACTGATTGAAATCAAATGTACAGTTCCTCTCCTAGCAAGAGCGGTTGTATATTTACAAAAAGAATCAATAACCGAGTCATTAATTAACAAAGTAAATCCTACAGAAGATCAATAACAGACACCTTGGCTGTTGGAGAAGAATATCAATCCCTGTCGCAATAACCTCACTGACAGACAGATTATAGTTACGCGGGAAATTTGCTATAACTCATTCAAGATTACTCCTTAGATGTTTTAGTGACAAAATTTCAAGTCTGTTTTGATGAAGCCATCTCACCCCGTGAACTTGAGGTGTGCTTTGCTTTGATATGATTGCGCAGAATGTGCATCAGGGACTCGTCAGATGTGCTTTGATATTGGTTTAATTAGCAAAGCAATTAAATGAATAGCCCATCCGTGTGGCTCCACAAAAACACCCCTGACCTCATCACAACTAACAAATGTCTCTTACAATAAGGCTTATCTGCTAATTCACTCTCACCTTTGTCTCTATCCAGCCCTCTATATTAATTAAAGTGTCTCTTCCATTGATTTGCCCATATAAGAAATGAATAATTATCGGAAGCATTTAAAACGCACTGCAACGTCATCACACAGACAGGCACAAAGATTAGGGTTTTTGTGTAATGAAATCATTACACACACATATGTCTGTATTTGCACAAAATATATATTAAATAATATAATATTTATTCATACTGAAATAAATTTAAATTTAGTGATATTTAATATGAAAATAAAAGTATGCAATGTAACATTTACTTAACTATTATATCATTCATAACAGTCGCATCTCATGCCCTATCAAAACGTTATATATACCAAGACAATTCACTCATATTACTATGAATGGGAGAAAGTGAAATGTGCAATATGATGGAATAAGTCTGCCTTATAAATAAAAGAGCCAGACGCTGGTTGGTAAAGTCATTGCATCACAGCAGTTGTTGTTAGAAGCTCCAGTTCCCATAAAAAAAAGTCTGCACAGGACTGCACATGCACATTTGCTAGACCAACCTGAAGCATACGCTTTTTTAACGATATTTAAGCATAAGAAACAACATTTATGGGACAGTTCATGTCCGTTTTTATGGCTGATTTGAAATATGTTATTTACATATCAGTTATTTATATTTATTTTATATTTATATTTATTTATATTTATATAATTTCTCCATTCAAGTAGGTAGAAGTTAAGGTCTTTGCACACTGAGTCTGAAAGTTTAGTATGCGTTTTTTCATATTCACCTTGCACACTGAGCCAAGATGCCTGCTATGGATGCGAAAAACATAAAAAATCGAACCTGATCCAAATTTTTTTTACGACGGAAGAGTGAACTGACTTCCCTTAAAAGGGACTTTGACTACACCCACACTCACCTGTGTAGAGACCTGAAGTGGACCAAGCTGAAATAAAAACGTCAAATTTTGCGTAGTACTGAGGTGGAATGCAATGACTGGTGGATCCATTTGCAGTGCCCTTCATACTGAACACACACATTCCCCAGTGGCTGAATACCCTGTGAAGTTCACATTAGATCATACCCTGACTGTGACAGGATGCTGACAGTACAGCCTAGGTGTGAGGCAATGGCCTGTAGCACTGTTCTCAATGATGTCGATTAGTATTTGCTTTTACACAGTTGTCAGCATGTGCCCACGCATCTTTTGACAAGGCATCAGTGCTAACAATAAAAGTCCTTCCCTTCAGCAGGAGACTTCTGAGTGTTGATGTGCTGAAATCACAGTTTATCAAAGACAGCTGCCCTCAGTCCGTCACGCTAGCATAGTGACAGTGGCACCAATGCATAATGACACATGGCACTCCGCTCAAGCCAGGCTTGCGTGCTTTGCTCAAATACCCAAACATACAGTGCAGTCCACACCGTGAACTAATGAGGCAATGTGTTCAGTGTGTTTGCATGTGTTACAGAATGCGCTTGTCAGTTTCGGGTGTCCCAGCTTTAACTGAACGATTCTCTTGGTCAAACACAGACTGATGTACCTGTAAACACATGCTCTGCCGTGTCATTCATCATGAGGGTGAGCTGTCAGACATTGGACAGCTGGAACGCACTGATCCCCATGCGCATATGTTGCAGACAAACATGTGGCCGATAAGATGAATCACTGCTGCCCCATTACATGTCTACATCAGGCCACAGCGAATGGGATTTGGATCGATAGGTGTCAAGTTAAACCAGTGGTGTAGTAGGAGACACTTTACCCCAAAGGGTGCAAGTAAATGACTCACCATCTGATTTAGTACCACTGCAAGAGTGCCAGTGTCAACTCCAGTGCCCAATCTGGAATCATTAAACACATTTCCACTGCAGAAAGGTTGGGCAAAATTGGCTCTGCATTGGCCCCTAAAATCTGCTGGTTTTGAATCAGAAACTGTTGACATTAGAAGGCCAAGGGGTGGCAAGTTTTCGAAACTCACTTTTGGCAAATCTGATGCAAAACAAAACTTAATTGCTTACTGGTAGCATTCAAATTGGTTCAGTCCTATGTACTGTATGTTGTGTCGCATCAGACACTTTATTTCTCAATACGACTAAAATTATTTTGTTTACAAATAGTGTTGGGGAAAGTCACTTTTAAAAGTTATGCATTACAATATTGCGTTACTCCATAAAAAAGTAACTAATTGTGTTACTTCGTTACTTTTTATGGAAAGTAATGCATTGTTACTTTCGCGTTACTTCTTGTCATCTGGGTTGGGCTTGCTTATTTAATTTTAATAATAGAAAACCCAAAGGTTATATTTTTTAAAGGCCCTTTCACACCAAGAGTGAAATTAATAATCCTCAGGCTGAAGAAAATGCCTCTGCCTCTGCACTTACTCCCGATTTCTCTCAAAACGGAGACAGGAAAGGTGTCAGTGAATAAATAGGAAAACAAAGTAACTTGCGTTACTTATTTGAAAAAGTAACTCAGATATTTTCTTGTTAATTTAAAAGTAATGCGTTACTTTACTAGTTACTTGAAAAAAAGTAATCTGATTACATAACTCGCGTTACTTGTAATGTGTTACCCCCAACACTGTTTACAAATCAAATGTGGATGCTAATTGCTTAATTGTAATTTTATTCGTTTGATGCATTTTGAATGTTAAAGCGTGTTCTAAAATCTTATAAACTGACTGTGATGCTTTATACTTATCTGTGGGCAAGTTATATAGTAACATACTCCATTGTGTTATAATACACCTCTCAGGTCAGTAGAAGCATGGGTCGGTATTGGGTAGATCTCTGGCCGAGCATGAAATCTAGCACCATTTTTGGTGGAAAAGACATATAATTGATCTTGGCTACAAGGACAAAGGAAGCAGAAACACAGAGCAAAAAACACCAAATGAGAACAACAAAAGGAGAGAGAGCGAATATTAGAGCAGCAGAGAGAGGGATTGACAGAGCGAGAGTGCAAGGGGGAAGTGATGAACAAAGGAGGTGCAGGGCGTCCTCGACTGGTGACAGTAACGTGTGGCTGTAGCGGATGCTCACACCGTGTGCAGACATTGACTGCGGGTGCAACAGCAGCCTGTCTGCACTCCTCTACAGATGGCTTCATTTGTATGCTACAGGCGCACGTACGTATATCACCGTATATAACTGTCAATCATCAATACTAATATATTGCGACACCCCTATTCCCTACTATATACTGTAGTAAGCGAAAAGTGATATGGCACAAAAATAGTATACAAAAAATACCAGGATGACCTACTACTTCTGGCGAGATTCTGAAGTGTGCATCCAATGGTTTATTATCCCAAGAGGCCATGTTGGGGAAGCGACATGACTGAAGTTGTAGTCACATGAGAGTGATGGATGTAGTACGTCTGCACATCACAAATGGCACTTTTCCACTGCATAGTACAGCGGGATACGGCTCGGTACGACTTGATAGATTTAAATAGTCAGCAACAGCCACCACAGTATCGTTCGCACGAATTAAACGACTTGCTTTAAAAAAAAAATTGAAAAAAAAAAAGAATTTTGCGTGTTTGTGTGTACTTTTTTTGCACGTTTGTGTCTCGCATTTGTGTCTCGTGTTTACAATGATGTCATGGCAGTAGAGGCGGCGCAACTAGTCTATAATCACACCCACTTTGAAGAGATACTAACTACAGTGGAAAAGCTAGCAAGCCAGGCTGTGACATGCCGAGCCATAACATACCACGCAGTGGAAAATTCTGTCATTAATTACCCACCCTCATGTCGCTCCAAACCTGTTCATTTTCATTTTCATGTCGCTCCAAACCTGTTCAAGATCTTCGTTCATTTTCGGACCACAAATTAAGATATTTTTGAAGAAATCCGAGAGCTTTCTGACCCTGCATAGACAACAATGCAACTACCACGTTCATGGTCCAGAAATGTAGTAAGAACATTGTTAAAATAATCCATGTGACATCAGTGGTTCAACCAAAGTTTTATGAAGCTACAAAAATACTTTTTGTGCACAAAGAAAACAAAATTTAGTAGTTCCCTTGCTGTCTTATGCAGGGTCAGAAAGCGGGTTTGGAATGACACGAGGGTGAGTAATTAATGACAGAATTTTCATTTTTGGGTGAACTATCACTTTAAAGTGCACAGTTTTGGCTGCAACAACAAGAAACTTCCAAACAGGTGTGCTGGAGCTAAGCCCAGCAGGAAGGTGCACTCCAGGAGGATCGGACACTCCTGCGCTACCCCTAAGGTACTAGGGATACCAACTTACTGGTACTTTAAATAGATGCTACTTAAATGAAATGATAACAGTCCTTCTAAAGTATCGGTAGTACTGACTATCAACAAAATCCAGTACCTGAATAGCTTCTGCCAGGCAAAACAGGTGCAGGTACAGTATGTTATGCCTTGCGATAATGTGGACTCAGGCAAGGAACTGTACTCTAAAGTTTAAACTAATCTACAACAATGGTACTTTTATAAGAAAGAGAGTTTGGTAGCCTCACCTGTCCATTCAGAATCTGCTGATTCTCATTCTCATCCAGTACTTTGTCTGGTACAGGAGGTGGTTTTTCATCCTCAGGCTCTTCGAAATTCACAATTGCGGCCGAACGCCTGGCCTCCATGTCAGTGCTGTAGCGGCTCTTCTTGCTGAGGTTGACGGAGGCATACTCCACACCATCGGGCAGCATGGTGTGGTCTGGTGTAGCAGGGCTTGGGTGGCCGTTAAGAAGAGGTGCAGGTGGTTCCTCTGGACTTATTGTACCGTTGGGGAGGCCAATGTCCTTGAGTTCTTTCACCGTCTCGTATAGACAATCCTCGACACTGATATCACGGGAGGCGCTGTCCTTCACCACCTCGTATGTGCCTTCTCCTGAGGGAGCTTGAGCATCGATGGCTGCTTTGAGGTTATCAGTGGGTGGAATGCTGGGTAATTCACGGTCCTGGTGATATTTAGAGGATCTGATCTCTGATTGGCTGGACAGCATGTCTTCTGAAGGCTGGGGACTTGTGTCCATTGTATCTGTTAGTACTGAGGACAAAGGTAAGTGAAAAGAGTGTGAAAATCTGCTGTAATCGGTTACAAACAGTGTCAGTGAGACGTTGCGGTTGAACTGTTACCTGTACCACTGGTAAGAGGCCCATTATGAGAGCTGCTAACTGCCAAGTCAGTGCCATGGCTCTCTACTGACTGGCTACATACTTCCTTTTCTGACACCTGCAGAGAAATAGGATATAAAATGTTACCTATGCACTATGTGTGAACTAAATACTATTCAGTGATGCAGTGAAGCTAAAGCAGAGGATCTCAACCTTGGGGTCACGAAAACTCACAGGGATTAAGGGGTCGAGATGAGATAAGCCTACATGCTAGACTTTTGATTATTTCGTATAGTTACAGAGTCAATAATAAAACTGACTGAATGTGAAATGTCTTCATATCCGTATAATGTAAAGATGTTAACGTGCATAGCTTTATTCTATGACACTGGTGGGGGTGCAAGAATTTAAATTGAAAAAAAAAAAATGGGTCATGAACCAAAAAAGGTTGAGAACCCCTGCTATAAAGAGACCGGAGACAAAGACACTTGGATTGAGCTCTTTGTTTGCATCTTTAAAAACCATAGCAAAAACACCATGCAGTGGCACTATGGGACCACCTAGTGGCAGGTCATTGAAATGCCTGTTGCCAGGGTGATGAAGTCCTTCAGATACACGAGGTTAAAGCTGAGAGCCACTCAGATTGTCACAGCAAGACAAAGACCCCATTTAACCTGTCAGGCTTTGACAGACACCGCCATTTAAACAAAGCTCTCCTCAATATATTGACAGGCAAGATGTACATTATCGTACAAAGGTTAGCCTTTGGATATCAATAAAAAATATAGAGGTTTACAGTGTTAACAGACAGATAATGTCAAACATTTGCTTAATCATCAGACACAATCATTAATACTCACTTTATATAATACAGAGGGTCTCAACCTAAGCTTTTATCTTTCAAATTTCAAACTCAATTTTCATAGACAACTAGACGACATCTACTGTATATAAATATGTAGCTCCTTTTGAGCTTAAAATGTAATGTAACAAATATCGGATATAATGTGACTTAGGTGCAAAGCTGATTAAAACTGTGGTTTTTACAGTTGATTAAACTATGAACTCCTCCTTTTTAAATTCTAATAAATTTATTACTATTATTTCGATAGCATTTTTCCATTTAAAGTTTAGGGACAATAAGATTTCTCTGTTTTTGAAAGAAGTCTCTTATGCTTAACAAGGCTGCGTTTAATTGCTCAAAAATGCAGCAAAAGTAATATTGTGAAATTTTACAGTTCTAAAGAATATTTATATTTTAATACATTTTAAAATGTAATTTATTCCTGTGATGCAAAGCTGAATATTCAGCATCATTACTCCAGTCTTCAGTGTCACATGATCTTTCAGAAATTATTCTAATATGCTGATTTGCTGCTCAGGTGACTTTTTGTTGTTGTTGTTGTTGTTGTTATCAGTGTTGAAAACATTGCTGTGTGTCACTGCTTAATATTTTTGTGGAGACAGTTATACTTTTTTTTTTTTTTTTGACACTTTTGATTAATAGAAAGTTCAATTGAAACTTTTGTAGCAATGTAAAAGTCTTCAATTAAATACATTCTTGTTTAATAAGTGTTCATTTATTTAAAAAAAAAAAAGACCTCAAACTTTTGAATGGTAGTGTACATTAACTATTTTAAAAGGAACATTTGTTAAACGTAACCTTAAATTCACTGTACTGCTAACAACAAGCTTAAATTTCTTTTTAGTTTGAGGCAGTGCAATCTTTTGCTCTCAGTTATTTGACATTCAAATTATCTAAAAGGTTTGGTTTATGCAAGTGGTGGTTTATCTTTTTTCCGATACTTGGCAAGACGCTGACTAAGTTTTATAGTGGTACCCACTTCTTTTTCACCACTACATCCCTGTGCTCAAATGATTTGTTAAAGTTCTTGTACAGTCAATAACAATTAAACCTGATTAAGTAGTAAAATGTGTTGCTATTCTAAATGTAATCTACAAGTAATTTACTTACTCCTGCGAAATTCAAAATGAGTCGCAAACCTCAAAATGTCGAGAGCCTAGTTTCTCTCATACTGTATGCATAACCAGTGACTGTTATTAACAGCATTTGCATAAAGGCCACAGTTTAGACATTTTTACAGCTTTCATGCTGCTGTTAGTGTAGTGCACAGCATGCAAATGCAGAGTGCATAGTTAACGATAAAATTGAGGTAAATGCAACCCAAAGAACAAACATAAAATCAACATCTGGCTGTGTAGTGGCCTCATGATCTGTGTATTGTACGCATGTGCTCCACAAGCCTTCACAATCAGTCAAAAAGCCACAAACACATGCTGGCGGGCCCCCTCATTTAATGACAGTTACAATGAACGATTCAAGCGTAAAACAGACCCTGCCTATACAGCTGTTTATGTGTATATGCGTGTGTGTGCATGTTTTAACAGTCAATTATGCCCTCAGTAGGTCACATTAATCTCCTGACTGCTAAACATCTCCTGAACTCTTGAACTCTGTCCTTGGATGATAAATTCACAGAAACACCCACTCAGATGCAACAGACCCAGAGAGAAAGGCAACTCATGCATGAAGTTTCTCATCTCCCTGAAGCCAAACAAAAATGTTAATCTGTCTGCTTCATGCTTTACTCCCACAAACCCCGGGCCGCACAATGACCGTCCATTCTCTTCTCTGTTCTCCCGTCTTTACCAGGCCCCCGAGCACAGCGGTCACACATTCTCATGACTAAAACACTCTAAAGATGGTTCATGTAATCTTGGGTCTCTCTGTGATTAAAAAAACCTCTTGAAATGAAAAGCGAGGACTGGCCACAATGAGGCAGCACAGGCTTAAATCTCTTAGAAGGAAAGCATCACTGAAGCACATGCTTACCCCATTCATCAGGTTTTCATGGTCTCCTGGCGGCCCCCCTTTTTTCTGCCTGTGGAGTCAGAGGGAGAGAATTACTGAGAAATTTTGATTAAGTCTGTAGATTTGGCTGTGTGCTCTAAATCTGTTGTCTGTTGCTTTGTCTTTGTGTGGCAACATTCAATATCATATTCTAAGATGCAAACTAAGCCTTGTTCTAGACAGCAAAATCACACACACACACACACACACACACACACACACACATATATATATATATAAAGGAAAATTACAACTAATCTTGTCAAGAAATGCATGGCAAATTAATTAATTCCATGACATGTAGGCCTACTAAATATTTGTGACAGACTGATATATTTTTTGTTATTTGCCATTTTTATTTTACGTTACCATTTTGAGACAACTGAAAATTAGGAACTGAAATCCAAAATATTTTTAATACTAATATACTAACCTTTTTAATAGTAACAGTTAGTATACAAAGTGCACCGTTTGTTTTTAAATGATTTAGTAAATTTTGATTAAATTTTTAAATCATTTAGAAAAATTTTATTAAATATTGTGTAAAATAAGGGTTCACTTGATTTCAGTAATTTTGCACAGACTGATACATGTTTTTGTTATTTGCCATTTTAATTTTACCATTTTGAGACAGCTGAAAATCAGGAACTGAAATCCAAAATATATTTAATACTAATACCTTTTTAATAGTAACAGTTAGTATTCAAAGTGCACCTTTTGTTTTTAAATGATTTAGTAAATGAAATATTAAATATTGTGTAAAATAAGTGTTAATTTGATTTCAATAATTTTGCACATCTCATTTACAGGTCCAGGTCGACTTTTTTACATTTTCCATGCCAATTTGGGGAGAAAAAAAATCTGTGGAATCCTGCAGAATGTATTTATGGTAAAATGTGGTAAATAAAGATTAGAGCATAACTCTTATATTAGTAGATAAAAGCATAATAATTTAGAAAGCATAATTAAATTAGAGGAAATATGTAATTACAGGGATGAAGGATGTGTTGAATTTTGTGACTGATGGCCTTCAAATTATTATATAATTCTCACATATTGGTATCAGCTATTAGCATGCCTGCTCTATAGGTTTAAAACAACATTATGCGATTTTCATAAAAAAAAAAAAAAAAAATTTGTACAATAAAAATATTAGACGTACCAAAGAATAGGAGTGTTTTAATGATACTCACCCCTGGCAGCTTGCACACAGCAGCAGCAGGACAGAGAGCAGCAGGAAAGCCGTGAGTGCCGTGAGCGTGCCTACAAGTGCCAGCTCCCCTTTAGCCAGCGCCGCCGCCCCTGCGACCTCTGACCCCACGACCCCTGACCCCAACATAGCACTCAGCACAGGAGCCATTATACATTCCAATGATGAGTTTCCTTCATCGACCAAATACACCTCACTGCAGAGGCTGCACACAAAAATGGATAGAGCCATAGAGAAAGAATGGGGGAGGAGAGAAGAATAACAGATTGATGTTTGAGGGTTTTCCAAAAGACCTTTGCACTTCATAGAGTCAGCAAACCAAATGAGAAAAATGTGAAACCTCATCGTTTTTTGTGTGAAATTCTGTTAAATAATTGAACTGATAATCTCAGATCCAAATGACGTCATGGAACAAACTTGCAATCATCCCTAACTACGGCAGAGCTCTTTGTCCACATGAGTATTGAGAATCAACAGCCACAAGGTGGCAGACGTGCAGTTGCACAATCCTGTCATGCGGTACCGCAGTGAACTCAGCCTGAGGCTCCTTCAGAACAAATGGCTCTTGGATGTTTCACTCAGTAACCCAAACATGTAGGTTAGTTTAATTTGACAGCGAGCCAGATTAAACAGAGTCCTGGTCCAGGATGATGTGTGATGGTGGACCCCACCTCCACAAGCTGAATAGACAGATAACAATCAAATGGCTGGCATCCCAGTGGAGACTGAAGCCCGGGCAGCACTTCTGATCTTTTGTGTGAGGGGAGATGGACAGCACAGCTGCCTCGCTGAAGGGTGAGTCTTTCCTCTCCACTCGCTCAAACTCTCCGATAAAAAACAGCAGAACGAAAGCCACCCAAATCCACGAAGGACATGAAGTTGGCATTCATTCTGAACAAATCCAAAGTCTTTATTTTCAATGCAAATACTGTCGTCCTACTCTTAAAGTGCATAGTTAATGCATACCAGAAGAAGTACTGTAGGTTTGTACGAGATGAAAAAGCCATTGTGCAACTTGAGAAACTATGCAAATGTTACTGAAGCGTAGGCATTAATATATTAACTGATTCTAATTCATAAATAATGCCTGTTCAACAGTGCAGAATGTCTCCTTAGCACTGGTTTCAGTAGTGGAGGTTTCTTTAGAATACTGAGGGATACATCAATAATCATATCAACAAATATAAATAAAAAATATATTTGTACATATTATATAATAATATAAAAAATAAAAATGTTATCTATAAAAGGGATTCACAAACTTTTTTTGTCAGCAGAACCCTTTTGACTTTATTTACTTCTGGGATTTTAAATTAAATAATAATAACATGTTTACGGTTTGCTGATGCTGGCTAATGGTCACACGGAATGCAGGTAAACAAATAAAACATTTTTCTTCATTTTTATTAAGCATTTTATTTAATAATAATAATTTTTATTTATTATTTTGTTTTTTTTTTATTATTAATTTTCTTTTATTAATTTCAGAAACAATCATTAAAAGTGTAGCATTATTTGCATGCCATTATAGGATTCCTATTGTGGTCAAATCATCATTTACCAGCATCTCATGCTAAATTATTTACTCCCAAATCATAATCTATACCCTTGATAGGCCTGTGAGTAAGATGTATATATATATATATATATATATATATATATATATATATATATATATGGATATCATAAGAAAACATTCCTAACATACTGTATCTTTTTAAACTGGATTCAACTGGAAAAGACCTACCACAAAAACCTCAAATATGCCAATATACTTGGGGGGAAATCCTCAAAAAGCTTTAAAACACAAGCAGATTATTAAAAATCAAGTCTTGTACAGTTCCCAGTACCAAAAAATGACAAACGAGTCCTACCTGAACACTTGTTTGGCTCCGGTGATTGTTGCCTGCAGGGAAACAGAGAGAGAGGGCGATTAGATTCAGGAAGGGAGCTCTGCACATATTGTAGTACTAGGCAGCACATTGTGCAGAATATCTTGACGTGCAATCCTGAAATTTTCAGATACTTTTAGTCAAACTTACAAATGACTGAACATAAGCTGAAGCAACTCTTCTATGCGATGATAAATTCTGCATTCATGGTCTAATGAAGACAATGGATCATTGGTTCCCAGTAGCAGAGCACTTATGAGTCTCTCAGCATGAGCACATCTCAAGCATCTGCTAAAATATATGTGAGCACCAGCATCCATTTCTGTCTGAGGAACAAGCACCAAGAACTTTATCTAGATCCTCACAAACGCGCTCCAGAGTAACTATAGCAACTGTGATCTGAAGATAGTTCGTGCAATGATTTTCTCTAATGATTGTATTTCATGGCATTTCAGGGAGTATAACATGCAGATGAAGACAGATAAAAACCACAAAACTGGATTTTTACTGCCAAGGGTTGCCATGCATTTGCTAAGGTGATCAGTGGTGCTTAGCAAGATGTGATTGCTAGACTGCTTTTGGGTGGTTGCCCATCAAGAAGTCTCTACAACTTTCGACGAAGGGATTTTGGTAATTATAATATACCTAAATCCAACACTGCTTATAAAACTATAGTTTAAGAAATATGGGACCCATTCTCACTGAAATGTTAGACTGAAAATTTAAAAAAGGAAGCGATTCCTTCGCAAGGAATGTTAGGATTGTGTGTTTCATGCCATATAAAATAAGGCACTGGAAAAGCCATTTGATGGGGGAATGTGTTTGGAAAGGCTGTAGTCCCAGATCGAGATGAGCAACTATGGTCCTTGGCAACACTTTGGGCAAGCCGTTGGTCACTTCTTTGCCAGAGTCATTACAGATGAAGATCCAGATCACCAGATCATGTGCAAGAACTGTGTCCATCTGGATCCTTTAGTATATCTGCGCCTATAAATTCACAGCATCTCACTGCCAAGCATCAAAAAAGGTGTGGAAAAAATACCATACCTACAGATATTTGGCTTAAAGTTACTTTATAGTTACAGACATCCATACCGCAAAGACTTTCCTCCCCAGGGGTCACAAAGAGGGTGGGATTTTGTGGAAAAGCACAGCTGGGTTGTTGCTGAGAACGCATCCGGTAAAAGATTCTCATACGAATGCCAGCGGCATCTCCTGAATAAATAATTGCACTGGAGCAGGAGTAATGCAATAAGGAATTTTGTGGATGCTCTGTTATTATAAGTTTTTCTGCTGACAGAAGCTTTGATAATAACTCATCTCCAGGAGCGCACTCTAAAAAAAGAACATTGTATTACTGCAGCATTTTGTAACCCCTTATGGAAATCGTCGCCATTCTGTGTAGCATAAAACGCTGAAATATTTGCAGCAGGAGGCAGTTTCAATAATAAAGCTTTCATAGGTGTCAATCAAGAGGCCATTAGCTTATAAAACACCAACAGTTTCACAGCTTCTCTTTGGCCACGTTAGAGGAGAATGACACATTCGACATATGCCGCGTTCTGGCTCTTTGCTGGACACGGGGGTGCGTGTCGTCTGTTGTTACATTGCACTCACTGTGACAGGAAGCTCAGTCTGCATTGGGGCACTTTTAAGTGATTTAAAGGAGTAGTTCACCCAAAAACAAAAAAATGTGTTATCATTACTCACGTGTATGTCGTTTCAGACCCATATAGATTTCTTTAGAACACAAATGGTAAATTTTTAACTTTTTTCTATATAGTAAACGTGAATGAGGCTTGGAGTTATGAAAAGCTCCAAAATTACAAAAGGACCAAAAAAGTCCTCCATCTGAAATCATGTGAAAGCTTTATGTAAGAAATAGACTACTGTTTACCGAAAATCTTGACATTTGCCCAAGCTCATAATGAGTTCATGAGAGAAGTAGCATTTTTAGATTCATGAATGAATTGTTCTTTTGAGTCACATCTTTTCAATGAATCATGTGATCCGGTTTACAAATGCAGTCTGAATGAATCCTTCTCAGTGAAACAATGATCTGGTGGCAGAAGACTTTAGTCGTACACTACCATTCAAAAGTTTGGGGTCAGTATGATTTTTTTTTTAAGAGATTAATACTTTTATTTAGCAGGGACACATTAAATTCATCAAAAGTGGCAGCAAGGACATTCATAATGTTACAAAAGGTTTTATTTCAAATGCTGTTCTTTTAAACTTGCTATTCATCAAAGAATCCAGTAAAAAAAAAAAAAAAAAAAAAATCAATTTATCACAATTTCCACAAAAATATTAAGCAACTGTTTTCAACATTAATAATAACAAATGTTTCTTGAGCACTAAATCAGCCTATTAGAATGATTTCTGAAGGATCATGTGATATGTTAGGAATGTTTTCTGAAACCAGACTGATCGTAAATCACAATTGGTTACATAAAGTCGACACTGAAGACTGGAGTAATGGCTGCTGAAAGTTCAGCTTTGCCATCACAGGAATAAATAGGAATCATTTATTACAGTTTTATAATTTATTATTACAATCATTTATTATCACAATTTTAAATTGTAATAATATTTCACAATATTACTGTTTTTTTTTTAATTTTTGAATGGTACTAGGGGTGGGTGATATGACCAAAACATTATATCTCGATATGAGTGATATATCTCGATATTGTTTAACGGTAACAATATATATCATAATTTAGTGTATGTAGCATTTCTTATTTATTTGTTCTGTATAAAAACACTGCATATTCTATTAAATTAAATTAAATATATATATTCCTTCTTATTGAAGTTACAAAAGTGATTTAGTCAAGAGCAGTGAGAGATTTTTTCTCTTTTATTATTTGATTAACATGAATGACAGACAGCAGGAATTTTAGACTGCTGTCACTTTAAGAGCTGCCCGGGTCCAATACTGCTACACGTGTGTTTTCTTTCTCAGCTGTTTGCTTTCCCTTAAGACCTTAATTACTGTTTATGAAGATACTTGCAAAGACGGGCATGTTGACACATAATTAAAATCACATGTTTTTAAACCGCAATGCTTAAAAACGTATAAATGATACGTGTTCGTGATTACATAGGACAGCAACGTCACGTGAGCATGTAACCGCGATAGAGACGATAGTCCAAAATCTCTACCAGTTGACAATTTCTACCGGTCAATTTTGATACCATAGAAATTTCATAATTCTTGTCACCAGTGTCAGTATCAAAAGCGTCAAAAAAAAAAAAAAAAAAAATCAAGCTCACAGAAGACAAGTAAACAGAGATTAAATAAGAATAAGAAACTAATTGCAAGCAATAGAACAACAAAAAAAAAACTACAGTAGAACAAATAAATAAGAAATGCTACATACATTGTATGATTAAATGTAAATTTAAAAAAATTAAATTAAAAGTTCAAGTAATTAAATGTATAAAAACACTGCATATTCTATTAAATTAAATTAAATATATATATTCCTTCTTATTGAAGTTACAAAAGTGATTTAGTCAAGAGCAGTGAGAGATTTTTTCTCTTTTATTATTTGATTAACATGAATGACAGACAGCAGGAATTTTAGACTGCTGTCACTTTAAGAGCTGCCCGGGTCCAATACTGTTACACGTGTGTTTTCTTTCTCAGCTGTTTGCTTTCCCTTAAGACCTTAATTACTGTTTATGAAGATACTTGCAAAGACGGGCATGTTGACACATAATTAAAATCACATGTTTTTAAACTGCAATGCTTAAAAACGTATAAATGATACGTGTTCGTGATTACATAGGACAGCAACGTCACGTGAGCATGTAACCGCGATAGAGACGATAGTCCAAAATCTCTACCAGTTGACAATTTCTACCGGTCGATTGTGTCTAGTCTACCGGTATATCGCCCACCCCAAAACGGTACTATACACTATATTTATGATGCTTTTGTATCCTTTTTGAAGCTTGAAAGCTCTATGCCCCACTGATTATAACTGAACAGAAAAAAATCAATACATGATTTAAAAAAAAAAAAAAAAACATGTCTGGAATGACATGACGGTTAGTAAATGATCATAGAATGGTAGATTTTGGCTAAACTAGCCAGATTCCAACATTTAAATCCTGACATGCTTATGTGCAACAACATTCTTCAGTTTAACAAACTGACCAATATGACAACAATCAGGACACAGTTTTCTACCCAACCCCCTCCTCATCATCAGACTGAGGCCAATTCATAGTGAGAGAAGAAGAGAAAGCTGGCCATCTTGAGTCTGGATGCTACAAGGCCATGTGTCTGGGTGAGAACAGAGGGATGAGCAAAGAGACCAGCCTGTTGTGAAGAGAAAAACTGATCCTCACTGTATCCACATATTACTATGAGATGAAGACGCACCCCAGGATCAAATAATACCCTTTACAGACAGCTAATGAACTGTGTAGGGTTTCATTATGACCGGTCTTGGGGGCAGATGAACAAGAAGCAATTTCCTTGGGTCAATGGTTTGTCATCTGTGCCTTACAGCAACCGACTAACCAATCAGCAAGCTCACAGCCGAGCGCAAGCCAGAGGGTTCTTCCAATTAAAACGGCCACGTTTGATCAACTGACTTTGTGTCTCTATGGAAACCGCACTCATCCCATGGGTTAATCAGCTGGCATGGAAATCAATCCCCTGATGGTTTGCATATAAAGAGAACTTGAAGCAGCATGTACTAATGCCCCACTAATAACAATCAGTGCGAAGGTCAGACACCTAGAATCGCTGCATCACCACAGACAGACTTTAAAAACACACATCAGAGGAAGTGAATATTTACTGAACACTTCTACAATCACACAGAGTGAAAGTGTATTTTTGGATTGATGTACTTATCTGAAATGTGACAGATGTTTAAAGAGGGCACGTTCCACGTTCGAGTTATGAAACAACAGTCTCAGCTTCCTGTGCAGTGTGTGGGAGTGTGTATGCAACAGCTGTGCCTCTCCATTCTCCCACAGACAGAGTGATGTCCCATTAAAGCCTGTCTCCAGAGGCACTGTCATTTCCTACTGCATGTACCACAGGCCTGCCTTGACCTCCCTCAAATCTACACTCAATAACTACACACAGAGATAGGAATGGAATACGGTTTATGGAGTTGTATGTAATAGTATATAGTATGTACTATATATTGCCTACTCAAAAAACTAAATGCTTGTTAAATTAAATTAAAAGTTCAAGTAATTAAATGTATAAAAACATTGCATATTCTATTAAATTAAATTAAATATATATTTTTTCTTATTACAGTTACAAAAGTGATTTAGACAAGAGCAGTGAGAGATTTTCTCTCTTTTGTTGTTTGATTAAAAGGAATGACAGACAGCAGGAATATCAGACTGCTATCACTTTAAGAGCTGCCCGGATCCAATATACTGTTACATGTATGTTTTCTTTCTCAGCTGTTTGCTTTTACTTAAGACCTAAATTACTGTGTTTACGAGGATACTTGCAAAGACAGGCATTTTGACACATACTTAAAATCACTTGTTTTTAAACCGCAATGCTTAAAAATGCGTACAAATTATATGTATTCGTGACTACGTATAGGACAGCAATGTCACGTGAGTGTGCAACCTCTAACAGTTGACAAATTTCTCCTGGTCAATCGTGTCTACCGGGATATCGCCCACCCCAAAGCGGTACTATACACTATATTTATGATGCTTCGGTTTATTGAGTTGTATGTAATAGTATATAGTATGTACTATATACTGCCTACTCAAAAAACTAAATGCTGGTTAGCTGGTTTAAGATGGTCTAGTCTGACCAGCTTAAAAGTGAGAAAAATCCTTCTAAAATCAGCCAAAAGACCAGCTTGACCAGGTTGGGAGACCATCAGACTAGTTTAGCACATCTAATAGGTCATTTGTGTACTCAATGAATTTATATTTAGTCATTTACATTTCCTTGTAAAAATGAAGTACAATTTGACATACTAATTAATAGGGGTGGGAATCTTTCGGTACCTCATGACTCGATTCATATCGATTCTTGGGGTCACGATTCGATTAAAAATCGGTTCACGATTTTTTTATTTTTAATCACGATTCATGATTTTTCATCACATTTATTGTGCAGACTGGACATCAAACGCACCAGTATTCTTATACAAAAACACACCAGTCTGTAGTATGGGTAGTCCTGACTCAAGAAATCAGTGTTTCCTATTAACTATTAACTTCCTAATAAATAAAAAATATTTTACACTTTCCATTAGGGATGTTGCCAAATTTTTGGCAAGATGGCACCGCTCATGGCAGCCTTCGTGGCGTCGTCCGCAGTTGTTTTTATGTTTTTGTTAGTTTGTCCTGTCTTTAGTCATATCCCTGCAATCAGTTTCACCAGAGACGAATTGCTGGACATTCGGAAGTACACATCTCCTGATATTTCACCGGATTTCGTTTATTCTGATGTTTTGCTGGACATTGTAGTCGGTGGAGCAGCAGTGCTGTTTAGACACTTCAGGACGCGCAGATGGGGGAAGCTAGCTGGCGTGCTCGTGAAGCTTCGTCGGCGGGGATTAAGAACGCCGTTGCCTAGCATTCATCTGGCGAATCTCCGCTTTGACACCTGGCTGAACGACGCCATTCCGGACAGCACACTTCATCTGCCGAGTTTTCAGCTGTTTCACTCGTTCGCTCTCGTGAGTGTTTACATTCCTGCGCAAGCGTACGTGAGCTCAGCTTTACAGAAACTAGCTGATCTGATTTAATCATTCTCAGGGACTTTAATAAAGCAAATCTCTCCCGTGAACTGCCAAAATACAGACAGCATGTTACATGTCCCACCAGAGACAGTAATATACTGGATCGCTGCTACACAACAATAAAGGATGCATATCACTCTGTTCCACAAGCAGCTTTAGGACTCTCTGATCACTGCCTGGCTCATCTTATACCAACCTACAGGCAGAAACTGAAATCTGTTAAACCTGTGGTAAAGACTGTAAAGAGATGGACCAACGAGACAGAGCGGGTTTTACAAGCCTGTCTCGACCTTACTGATTGGAGTGTTTTTGAGGCTGCTGCAAACGATCTGGACGAGCTCACAGAGACTGTCACTTCATACATCAGTTTCTGTGAGGATTTGTGCATCCCTACCAGGACTCATTTAACCTACAACAATGACAAACCATGGTTCACTGCAAAACTCAGACAGCTCCGTCAGGCCAAAGAAGATGCTAACAGGAAGGGGGATAAAGTCTTGTATAAACAGGCCAAATACACACTGGAAAAGGAGATCAGAGTGGCAAAGAGGAATTATTCTGAAAAAATAAGGATCCAATTCTCTTCCAGCGACTCAGCATCAGTGTGGAAAGGTCTGAAAGAGATAACCAACTACAAGACACCATCCCCCAGCACTGTGGAGAATCAACAACAGGCAGACGATCTGAATGAGTTCTACTGCAGGTTTGAAAAAACACCCCACACCTGCCCCGAACACCTCTCCACACAACCATTAACACCTCCAGCAACCCCCCTCTCCCCCACACCTGCAATTCAGATCAGTGAAGACGAGGTCCGCCAGGTCTTCCGGAAGCAGAAAAGGAAAAAAGCACCGGACCCAGATTGTGTGACACCAGCCTGTCTGAAATCCTGTGCTGACCAGCTGGCCCCCATCTTCACACAGATCTTCAACAGATCACTGGAGCTGTGTGAAGTCCCTTCATGCTTCAAACGCTCCACCATCTTCCCCATCCCAAAGAAATCCAAAATTACAGGACTAAATGACTACAGACCTGTGGCTCTAACGTCTGTGGTCATGAAGTCATTTGAAAAACTGGTGCTGGCCCACCTGAAGGACATCACTGGACCCTCGCTGGATCCTCTTCAGTTTGCCTACATAGCAAACTGGTCTGTGGACGATGCAGTCAACATGGGACTGCATTATGTTCTGCAACATCTAGACAGACCAGGGGCTTATGTGAGGATCCTGTTTGTGGGCTTCAGCTCAGCCTTTAACACTATCATTCCAAACCGCCTCCTGCCCAAACTAACTCAGCTCTCTGTACCCACCTCCGTCTGTCAGAGGATCAACAGCTTCCTGACAGACAGGCAGCAGCTAGTGAGGCTAGGCAAATTCTCATCCAGCACCCGCACCATCAGCACTGGCACCCCCCAGGGTTGCGTCCTCTCCCCACTGCTCTTCTCCCTGTACACCAATGACTGCACATCTAAAGACCCCTCTGTCAAGCTCTTGAAGTTTGCAGACGACACCACACTGATCGGCCTCATCCAGGACGGTGACGAGTCTGCTTACAGACAGGAGGTTAAGGAGCTGGCTGTCTGGTGCAGTCTTAACAACCTGGAGCTTAACACGCTCAAAACAGTGGAGATGATCGTGGACTTCAGGAGAAACCCCCCTGCGCTCCTCCCCACTCACCATCATGAACAGCACCGTGACTGCAGTGGAGTCATTCAGGTTCCTGGGCACCACCATCTCCCAGGACCTGAAGTGGGACATTCACATAGACTCCATTGTGAAAAAGGCCCAGCAGAGGCTGTACTTCCTTCGCCAGCTGAGAAAGTTCAACCTGCCACAGGAGCTGCTGAAACAGTTCTACTCCGTCATCATTGAATCCATCCTCTGCACTTCAATAACTGTCTGGTTCAGCTCAGCTACCAAATCTGACCTCAGAAGACTACAGAGGGTAGTCCGGACTGCTGAGCGAATCATTGGTACAACCCTCCCCACTCTCCAAGAACTGTACTTATCCAGAGTGAGCAAAAGGGCTGGCAAAATCACTCTGGACCCCTCACATCCAGCACACTCCCTCTTTGAACTGTTGCCGTCTGGTCGACGCTACAGAGCTCTGAGCACCAGAACGGCCAGGCACTGGAACAGTTTCTTCCCTCAGGCAATCCATCTCATGAACACCTGACAATAATAACACACACTATTTATACACTTATTTATCTAACACACATACTTAGTCTACATTTCAATTTGCACATAACATACCTGTACATACAAAACTGTCTACTGTTATATACCTGTACATACAATTGTCAATTTCTATATTGTTATTCCTTATTTACTTAATTCTTCTTTTTATTATCTGTGTTTTTTGTTCTGTCACTGTCATTCAGTTGCGCTGCGGTAGCTTCTGTCATGAAAACAAATTCCTCGTATGTGTAAACATACCTGGCAATAAAGCTCATTCTGATTCTGATTCTGAATCTGAATACCGTGTTCGGAAAGGAAATGGCATATACTACGGAACCCCTAAAGGGAATAAATACGAGATGGGAGGAAAAAATATATTTTCCAAACACTTGCTGAAAATGCGGCAGGATGTATTTGTTTTTCCTCCATTGCTATTGCTGTTTTGTTCCGACAACATCATGTTATTATTATTATATAAACTAGAAAATAGATTTTTGAAATCTGTGAATCGATGCGAATCGCTAGAAGACTGAATGTCACTTAATTTTATGTTATTTACAATTAAATGAAAATGTATTATAGTCTAAATTTATATTAAATCCAAATAGTTGAAGGCTTTTTTGAACCACTTAAATAGGACTTAAGTACATCTTTATATATAATTTTATCATTATTTCTATATCTTTAAAATATGTTTACAATTTACTGTTGAATGTACTGACAAGTATTTATGGTAAACTATGTCATTTCTATTCAAAGTTGTATTTCATGTATCTAAATATATTTAATGACACATTTGTAATTATTAAGTTGTAATTTAGAACATTTAGTACATTGCAAAGGAAAGAGAAAACTAACAACGCACCGACATACAAGTCAGAGCAGGTTACTTTTGGTATGAAACAAAGTCTTAGCTTTCAAATTTTGTAAGAAATTCAAACAATAAATACCGTTTTGTAGCTCTTTAATGTGTCGTAACAGATCGTTGTAGCGCATAGTTCAAGCGGCACATGAACCGATAATCTCTTCCTCTTTGCTAGTTATAGAACAAAATAAACTTGAATGAACATCAGAAGGTATCTTGTTTCAATCTTGTTTAAATTTTTCAAGTCCACTGAAGTTAGTCTGCTCTCCTGTCTGGTTTGTTTGTGGGACAAAATGGCAAATTCGGCGTTATGATTGGTCAGATCGCCTGTCAATCAAACTCCCGGCGAAGGGTTAATTTATCATAAGAGCCGCAATATTTACAGTACACAATGTCAAGTGTAAGCTGTAATACACAGGCTAAAGCAGGAACAAGTACAAACAAGCTTGTACACCTGAACACTGACACACACACAACCTAGATTAATCATTTTCTACAATGAATCTATTTAAGTGATATTAATGTTCAACTGTATAACTATTAAACCAGGCATGATGTTTATTTTGTAACAAGCAGCCTACACTTACGAACATTTCACTAGAAGATCTGAAGATTATTTAAGCGCAAAAAACCCACAACCACTTGGGGGGGGGGGGGGGGGGGGGGGGGTGAAAATGATCCTTTATTTGGTATTTCATGTATTTGGTAGATTCCCCTTTTTCGTTTTCCCCTTTTCTCCTCTCTAATCCCGTCTTTTCCCCCAAGTATCACCTTGTTTTGATCAAATTAAATGAGCAAAGCCTTGGTTGTCTGTCGGACCAAATCAGCCTGTGTAAAGCTATTCCATTCACTTTCTGCTTTCTTTCACACACAAATACAGACACTTTAGTCAACACAGGAGAAAAAAAAAGCAGGCTGTGCCAGTTCAAGTAAATGAATTTGACACTGCTTATTTAGAGGAGAAAGAAATAAGCTGAAAGCAAAGCACTCTAGGGCAAATTCAGAATATTTGTGCTATTTTTGCACAAATTGTCAGCACAAATTGCATTCAGTACAGATTATGTGGTTGCATTTGCATGTTACCTGATTTGCTAATTAATTTAGTGAACCGGACACTAAAGCGTGTGCAAATAAATGACGCTATCTGTGCGTGCAGTTCATTCTTATTGAATTTCCCCTTCTTTTTATTCAGCATAAACAAAGAGAAATCAAATTTCCCTGTCATTGTGGTGGAAATAACAAATGCTCAGGTGCTAATCAAGCAGTGTCAGAAAATGATCACTGTGCCGCATACAGATGCAGAGATTTGGCTCATTATTTTAAAACGTTAAGCACATTCAGCGCTGACAGATGAACAGTGACGTTGCCACAGTTACAGGGAGCATCCCAGATTAGTCTTGACCTTTATCTCATTCCTTAACACATTTAGACCAGAACTGAACCACTGAACTGTGTTGACAACAATGCCAGCACTCTGCAAATAGAGGCCCACATTACTGTAAATATGTGTGTGATTTTCAGAACCCAGTCAAGTGTGCTTCCTCACACGTTAGTAAAACTGTAAGAGATTTCAAGCAAACATGCCTGCAAAAACAGCATGTTAAACAATGTCTGCGAAACTTTATCATCACAAGTTATTATTAAATATTCATCTATCTATCTATCTATACGACATTTTGACAGAATTGGTGGTAACGGTAATTATTCTGAAAGATATTAAACTTATCCAAAGCGACTTACAGTATATTGCAAGTAATACTTTTTAACCATATATGTTCTGCCTGGGAATAGAACCCATGACCTTGATATTGCAAGCACCAAACTCTACCAGTTGGGCTTCAGAAACATAGAATATATATATATTTTTTTCTATACACCATCAGAAAGAGAACGTGAGTGATCTCTATTATTTTATGCAGAATACCACAATTTGGTCTTATTTTTCAACTTCTAATTCCAGTAACTCTTACTTTATATTCTTTTTGTTAAATTTAAAAATAAAAATTAATACAAAATTAATAATAAAATCAGTTGAAATATTAAACATTAAAATGAATCAAAATACAAGTAAATCAAATGAGAAAATATTTAATTAAATTTCTAAAATAGTTTTAATTATTTTAATTTAATTTAATTTTTTAAAACTGCTAACTATACAATAGAAATGTATAATGAGAGTCAATGTGCTGATTGCTAATTTCTAACTATTAAAATAATTGTCAAAACTACAAATAATTATTATTAAAAATAATTAAATCAAATGAATTTACATATTAAAAATATTTAAATAAATTAAAATACAAGTAAATAAAATAAGAAAATAATACTAAATAATACTTTCTAAAATCTAATTTTAATAATTTTAATGTATTTAATTTTAATTTAATTTACAAGTATTCAAACTATACCATATAATAGAAATGTATACAATTATACAAGAGATTTTTTTTTTTTTTTCCCATGCCAAAGCACACTAAATTGGGGGGGATGGGGGGATGGGGGTGGGGGCAGAAAAGGTTGTCTTGGTGAGACAATGTTTATTAGATTAACAGGCTGAACATGCCTCTCAGTGAAAGACCACATAACTTAGATTGATAGAGATGCCGATAACTTTGCTGTCTGACATTGGAGCTCCAGTGAGAGGCATTGCTGTGCAGATAAAGGGATTAGCACACAGTATGAGAATAACTCCTGCCCTGCTCTCCGGCTGCTCTGCAGGGAAGGTACAAGTGTAGCACCTTTGAAGGGATTAATCACAATACACAGCATCAGTGCTGCCACCAGTGAATATCCCATCATAATCGTCATCATCATAGTCACATACTATATTAAAACCTTTGAACTGAGCACATGACCACACCCAATCTCCAGTCCGGCTTCCACACATCTCAGCTTATCAGAGGAGTTACTGCAGGGTAATGAGGTTTTAATGCAGGAAATAAGGAACACATTGGACACTTGACATGGGAGTATCATATTTCTTCATAAGGGCTCTCAAGTTCAGCAACAGCAAATTGATTTATTAAAGACTAACTGTAAACGCCTAGATTAAACCCCAACCCAGCCCTTTAACATGCACTCTGTCACCACAACTGATGACTTGTGTAGAAAGTGAGATGTGAAACTGTCAAGTAGTTAGTTCAACCCTTATAGCAGCAACTAACTATTCCTTCAGTAACCAAATACTCTACCGATGAATCTTATTTTTAATTACTCTGCAAACACTGTATTACGCTATATATTAAAGGGATAGTTCACCCAAAATTAAAATTATGTCATCATCACCACTCTCATCATGTCATGTAAAACAGCCAAATATTTATTTTTCAGTGCTTAAAAGCTAAATATTTATTTTCAGAAATGTCTTCAGTGTTGTCTTCATATTATTTTATAATGATAATATATTGTAGACCTTTACGATTTAGGTCCTTTGCATCATATTTGAGGGTTATTTAAATAAAAACCTTTGGCATTAACAATGTTTTAAGTGAATCCTGCAACCTGATCTCATGACGAAAACGTACCTCTGGGAACTTTTTCGCAAGATGCGAAACACGTACTTATAAGTACATATCACTGCAGTTTCCAACAGAAATGAACACTAGAGGCGGTAAAACAGCAAGCACTTGTAATCGTTTTCGTACACAGTTATGATTACAGCTCCATATGTTTCGCTTTCCAGATGTAACATTCTTGCTCAGTAGCTCAGCCGGCACGGAATTGGACTTAGGATGTGGAATCCTTGGGTACGAATCCCGTCAAAAACACGACTCACAATGAAACAGCTGAAAGATGAGAGATCGAAAAACAAGCTAAAATGGCATGCTTGCAATTGCGTTTTACGTCACATTCGCTTTTGTTCATACTATCGGGTAGGTTTAGGTGTAGTGCAGATGGTACGTTATTTTAAAACATCACAGAGCATTAGAGTTATAGCACCACTCACGTACAAAACCAGCGTCACATAAAACGTACCATATGTGCGTTCTTCTGTTCCGGGCAAAAAAAAAAAAAAAAAAATCACTCTTTTAGCACCACTCAGTGGACATTTCACATCAAATATGTCAATAAATGTGCATGGCGGTTTGTATTTCACGTCTTGCGAAAATATTCCCACAGGTACGTTTTCATCATGAAATCAGGCTCGAATCCTGGCTTTATAATGTGGATTTATATGCTAATAAACAATATTTGAGCATCAAGTCATCAAAGTAACTGAAGAAATGTTTTACACCCTCCGCCCTTCCTTGTGGTTTTCTTGAAATGTGAGCTGAGAGGACAGAGAGGGTGTTTTCACCTCCGTGTGATTTATTTGGTGGTGGGGGAGGGGGATCTCTTCAGAACACCGTCACCCCCTCCACCCGATTTATTTGATTTAGTACAAATGGAGTGGGGGTGCTGGTCAAACAAGTGTGTGTCTGTTGCGTGTTTGTGTATGTATGTGTGTATAGATGGAAGGTTAGCACATAGCTCTGCTGACGTTTACGCTGACCTTTCCAGCACACCATTTATCAGCGGAGCCACCACAGGGTATGAATCCATATTGCTTTTGTTAGGATGTCTCTTTCTCTCTATCCCATCACGTCCTCTGCTTCCACATTATGTATCATCAAGCAATATAGTTTTCATCAGCATGTAAAAATGGGATATATGGAAGCTGTCTGAGCTCTGAGTGAAATGAAAGGTCATTTTAATGACAATGAAGGTTATGATGGGGAAAATGTACCAACAAGGCCTGGTTAGTATCATACTGCATATGCTATTTTAACAACATACTATTTTGAGTCACATCAGATTTAAGAAATTGCAATTTTAATTCATTGGGTCTAATTTTTAGGGCTGTCATTTTACATAGTACAAATAACGCTAATGATTTAAAGAGACAGTTTGCGCAAAAATGAAAATTCTGTTATCATGTACTCTTCTTACAACCCTGAATGACTATCTTTCTTCTGCTGAACACAGAAGAAGATATTTTGAAAAAATGTCTTTGTGTTTTGTTTGTCCATACAATGAAAGTCAGTGGGGTCCAATGTTGCTTTTGGGTGCCAATTACTTTAAATTTTCAGCAAAAACAGTTGAAAGAAAAAACATTCTTTAAAAAATATTTTTATGTGAGTTCTGCATAAAAAAAGAAAGCATATATACATTTTTTTTTAAATTCAATTTTTATTTTGTCTCTGTCTCTCTACTGCTATACTTGACTGCCGCGATGTATTGCCTTCGAATTGTTTTCATTAAGGGATTTTTCTCCGCAAATATTAAACAGCCAGCAGTTCATGTAATTAATTCCATTAAATGTTTTATTTGATTGACAGCCCAAGTATTTTCCACTTACTGGGCTCATAATTCTAATTTTAATGAAGGATCTGTTTAAAAGCAGTATTTTATCACAGTGAATGAATCAAAACAGCTTTGAATCCGCAATACTGAGTGATTCAGCTGAGATGTCTGCTAGAAATGAACAGAATAGAAATGAACCAATTAAAGTGGCTGCCCACCCTACGGAGCTCAGTCTGAGCAGGAGAATACATTAGCAAGCTGTGAAGCTGTATCTGCAGACATGTTTGACACTTTTAGGTGCTCAGTTGGCTGTAGTCAATGCCACAGATTTGAAAGCAGTCGATTATCTAGCAGAAAGCATGACTATTTGCAGGGAAGAGACTTCACTAACCGTCTCTGCCTCGCTTTAGTGCTACAGATTGTCTATGCGTGTTGATTCAGACTGGTACTATTAGCTACAAAAAGCCATCTGGAGGCCTTCAGTTTAATTAGGAGTTTGCACAACCTGGTGTACTTATTAAAATATGAATTTAAATATAAAATATTGATAAAAAAGGTTTTTAAAAATTAATAAAGGCAATTCTTCTCATCCTCAAGGCATGTTTAATTTTATTTCCCTGTCATGAAAGTAATTAATAAATATGCATGCTTTGTGTAATTGCATTCTTTTGGGAGCGTCTGCTGTTTTCACATCATGTCAGAATGACCATAATTACACTTTCCGACTTGTAAAAACCATTCATGTTATAATTACAAGTTTGAAACTCTGAATTTATAAAAAGCTAATTCTTCTCTCACTTGACCCTTGTAACTTCATGTAAAAACCACAAAAATGGCAACAGCTTTAAAAATTAGCAGCATCTACACTGTCTTGATAAGTCAATTTATTACAGCCTAGTTTGTTCTTATATTTTTAGCAAGAACATATCAAGGTAAATTTATAGTGTTGAAATGTTTAGCTGTCATCAACTATAAAGCTGCACTTCCTCATTGCCATAGAAACAAATAATTTCTGAGTTCAAGGATGTGATCAGCTTTCAGTAGAATCTCAGAGTTGCCATTTCATAATTACAGTAATTCTGAAAACATGAACACAGCTTTATTACAGTGTTCGTAAGGCAGCACTGCATTGATATTGCTCAAGCATTCCGGTTAGGGTTTGCTCTGATTCCTAACTATAAATATTACACTTCTGAAATTCTGAAATTAATTCAGCCTGAATGGCCCAACGTACAGACTCCATTCAGACTTTAAGTGTAAGGTCCTTCCTTGTTTTTTTAACTGATAGAAATGACAATCATAATAGTTACAGAATTCTGAATTTGCATTGTTGCAGCATTTCAGTTACTCATATAATATAATATTTTTTAAGGGTAAGAAATGTGTAATTAAAGGGATAGTTTACCAAAAAAAAAAAAAAAATACATTTCTACAATTTCTACAAAGATAATATATATTTTTCATGGCATAAATAATTATGAAAAGAAAAATATCACACTCATGATATACTTTTGCCCTCAGCCAAAACTATTTGCTCTGGAACAAATAATAGATTAATGAGACCAAAGACTGCATGTTACATTTACCCAAAATGAATTATATCTCATGTTTAACCACTACAGAGACTTCAGAAGATATGGCTGAGGTAAGGCTGCTCTCGGCGTGTTCATGAGCGCTGAATGGCTGTTGACGCCCTGGAGCTCACATCTCCGAAAACGCTGAAGCAAATTTTCAAATAGACGTTAGCTTTATTAACAAACTGCATATTTGAAGTCTAAACAAGTACATTCTTGCATAAAAAAGCCCTTTTAAAACTACATTCCATGACACAAAAACAGTAGTTTTTATAAAATTCGAGGATTTGGGCATCTGCCATGACATGCGCTACCGCAAGCGGAGTGATACAAACGCTGAAACAGTTGGACTGCTGTTATCACTAGAATATTGCACCGCTGGAAAAGGCTCTCAGCCAATCAGATTCGAGGACCAGAAAGAAGTGTATCCACCTTATTCCTAAACGTGGAAGTAGCCTATGGGCAAGACTTCCGGTTCATTAGCCACTTTAGGAAAATATCGAGAAGAATAACAATGTGCAGTAAATGGTAAAACTGTTTGCATTACAAACCAGTGTGCTCATAATTAAGATAATAAACTAAAATAATAAGGTAAGACACACCAATTTACAGTATCAAGCAGCAAAACGAGTGATTTTGTACAGCCAAAAATTGCTGGAAGCAAATGAGACCGGAAGCAAGACCCATAAAGTTTACAAATGGCCACACCCATTTTTACGTGAAGAATAAGGTGGATAAAAAAATAATATTATATTTTTAAATTCACCAATAGAATATTTTGAATTCAAAATTTAACTGCCAGCAATGACATCATCATAATAGTTACATACGTAATTCTAAATTCGCATTATGTTGCAGCATTTTATTTACTCAGACCCAAAGTCTAAAACATAAACTTACCTAAAACTTTAAAAGTATTTTTATTTTGCTTTGCAAGCAATGGTGCTTTGTTCAGGAAATGCAAATGTATTTTGTTTTTGTTGGTACATTAGACATTAGTAATCAGGCTAGTGTTACTCTACTCCACACCTGCGGCTCAAAAGCCCCACGGCTCTTTTGTGTTTGTACTGAAAGCTGTCTTGAAAGGTTTTGAAAAACCACCTTCCATTAGCGACAATTACATCTCAATTGACTGCCTTAATTTCTCCTATCAGAGCATTAATTCCCTCGATGCTTAAAGCCGAGCAAGTAAAGCTCACATACACACAGTGGTGTAATGTAACGAAGTAATACTTTGTTACAGTACTTAAGTATTTTTTGGGAGTATCTGTACTTTACTTGAGTTTTTATATTTCAGCCAACTTTTACTTTTACTCCACTACATTTCCTAATTAAAATGTATACTTTTACTCCGATACATTTCCCCGAAGCATATTCGTTACTTACTACAAAATAGTCAGAAGTCAGAAGAACATGGAGTGCAGGAAAGCAGGATTGACGAATCAGTGGTCTGGCATCTGCAAGTTAGACTTCTAAAAACACCTATGCTCATGTGCAAACAAGTGCACGCACAACCGCGGATGATTTCATTTTCCACTCAAGTCGAGTCTGCGGTGTGGGGCATCGTCTGCAATACTATGGTAAGTGTTGTTGTAGTGCGATCTGACATTATCAAGTAGGCTATATCACCAAATCACACACAGAGTGCACGCAAGTTGATTTATAAGTCTATTAAAACTCAAAATTCCAGGCGTTCTAAACTGTAGATGGCAAAAGTGCTTTTGTATGCTTTTTATATTTATATAATTTAATATACACTATATTGCCAAAAGTATTGGGTCACCCCCTTCTAATGAACAGGTTTGACTACTTTAGTAATTTCCATGAGTACAAATCTTAATGTTTAAGCATATAATGATGTTCTAGGGAATTGTGTGCTTCTAATTTTAAAGCAACAGTTTGGAAAGGACCCTTTTCTATTCGAACATGACAATGCCTCTGTGTATAAGGCAAGGTTCAAAAAGAAATGATTGATTTAGTCAGTGTGGAAGAACTTGACTGGTCTGCAGAAAACCAAGTCCTAATCCAAGCTGAACACCTCTGGTGTGACTTTAAATGCAGATCTTGAGCCAAAAACTCATCACCAAACACCAATGACTTGTACATATGGGTACAGTCATTTTAGACACTTCCAAAACTGTTGCAACAGAGATGGAAATACAATTTTTAAATACATGAATTATGTTTCCATCTTTGTTGCCACAGTTTTGGAAGTGCCTTTTTCTGTTCTAAAGAAGGGGGTGTCCCAATACGTTTGTCCATATAGTGTATGTACAGAGACACTCTCTCACCATTTAATTAGCTACATGAAAAAGTAACTGAATGATACATCATTCTGCCTAACATCTCCTTTTGTAAGTCATATGGATAAGAAACAAAATAAAGGTAAGTGATAAAGACACTTTGGATAAACGATTTTATTCACAACATAATGTCTTAAAATACCCTTTAGGGTTATGATAACCAAAACAGTCCTGAGCTAGATCAAGCTTTGATCGCTGTAAACCAAACTGTCACTTTAATTAAATTATTTTTTTCCCCACTAATAAAAATATTTTATCATTAGCTAGCTCCACACTGGAGAGCTGCTTTATAACAGAAAATCAAGTTGTAATTCTAACTGAAAGCGACACTGACTCTGGTTTTTCATGTTTAATACCGTAAAGGTGCTTGAATTAAGGCTATCTATTGCATAAAGTACTGACGTTATATAAATAAACATGATGTGACCGGACATTACTGGAGTAGCTACTGAACTGCAGAGCTCATGCAAACATCCACATCGTTTTAATCAGGTGCATTTTTAACTGCTGCTTTCACACTGCTGTCAGTTTTTGTTGTGTTTATTTCGTTACTGAGAGTAAAGCGCGCAATATATATTTACATATTCATCCAAACACCACTCAGGTTCGGATGCACTTTCTCTGAAGCGCTGTGTGTATGTCTTCTTCTCTTGAATTGCATCCAGGAGAGCTGAATTACACTCTTGCACTACAGCGCCACACTGGTCAAACCGCAGTATTGCAGGCTCTTACATTAGGTCATATGAGATCAAACGACTACTCGACAACAAAAATATTTGTCGACAGTTTTTTTTATTGTCGACGTTGTCGATAATGTCGACTAATCATTGCAGCCCTACTGCATATTAATAGCAGCTCCCCAATTTATTTACAATATAATTATCCAACGATATAATTGCGAGAGAAAGTATTGAAATAATTTTTTATCCTCCCATCTCGTAGGCTATTTATTCTCTTTAGGGGTTCCGTTGTACACTTAATTTTCTTTCTGAACACAGAATTGGGGTACGGCAGATTGCGGGAGGGGGAGGGGGGAATCACGATGCCAGCTCAACATCGTGATGTCTGTCAGCCATCGGCGATGGACGATGGCATCGTCTATCGGCCCAACCCTAGTCTCTGAGCAATGGACGGTGTTTACTTATTGAATGAATCAGCTTTTTGAACGAATCGGTTGAATAAATGATTCAGTGATTCACTCATTAACACAGTCAAATGCTTTGTTTCTGAATGAATCAGTCGTTTGAATGAATCAGTTGAATCTCAGTGACTCACTCATTAACAGTCACTTGCTGCCACCTACTGGCGGTTTTAATTTCACATTTCGACTATTTTTTCAGGTTTTAAATTATTTCATATATCAGTATTCAATGTTTTATGTTAAAAACAAAACATTAGGCCTATTTATGCATCTGTAACTGCAGTGTAAATACATCTAAATGCTATTTCAGATGCAGATTCCAGAAATGTTTACTTATGTTGGAATGAAAGACACTAAGTACCGGATGAAGTGCTTCTTATTCTTACCCAAAAATACAAAATGGAAGAAAGAGTTAAAACTGAACACAATCTTGCTACACAAGCTGTATGAATATTTTTTATATATTTATTTGCTTCTTTTCCATTTTGCATTTACTTGTACTTTTACTTTCAATGCTTAAGTGCGTTTAAGATTAAAAAAATATTTTTCGTACTTAAGTACAATAAATATCACATACTTTAAGACTTTTACTCAAGTAGTATTCTAAACGGTGACTTCAACTTCTACCAAAGTCATTTTCTGGTAAGATATCTGTACTTTTACTTGAGTATGGCTTTCAGGTACTTTATACACCACTGCATACACACACATCCATACACACCAGCGAACTCCCTCTCCATTCTTCAGCGCTGACATATTGCCCATCATGTCTGTCTGGCTTTCTGCCTGATCACTCTATCGAGATGTAATTTGAGCAGCCATTCAAAGTCCAAGTCGTTAGCATGAAATATGATGAAGCACCCGAATCCCAGAGCACTGTCCGGCAGCTCACTTTTCATATTTCCCTCAGTCCTACGGGGTCATTAATAATTCTGTTCAAATGGTTCTATAATGGCTCTCATATTTTTTTCCTCGCAAGCTGGAAAATCTCATATCCACTGCTGGGCCCTGACCTCAATCCGGTATGGACAATAACCATCTGAGTGACAGTCTGAGTTAAAGCTGGGCTGATGAGAAATCAAGTAAATATTAAATTAGCAGACTTGTGCCTGGTTAAAGGTGAAGGGTGTAATTTCTATTCCACTAGAGTCACCAAACCGAACTAAAAATCATTTAAAGGTGACGTGTTAAAAGAAAAAAAAAATGCATTTATTATATAACATATTGGAAAATTACAAATATAGCTTTTTTCCACCCTTTCTTTTATAAAGAAAAAAACAAGAGCAAGATAAGAATTATGATAAAAATATAAATAGAATTATGATGAATATAATATAATATAATTTTTTAAAAATGAAAAAATTACAAGGATAGCTTACCAAATTAAAAATTTTATCATTTTTGGGTAGAGAGATATATAAAATATAATATAATATAATATAATATAATATAATATAATATAATATAATATAATATAATATAATATTTGGGTAGAGATCATTTTTAGGTACAGAGATAAAATATTTTTTTCCTCATATAAATAATTATAAAATATTTAACATAATATTTAAAATATAATTTTTACAATATAATATAATATAATATAATATAATATAATATAATATAATATAATATTTGGGTAGAGATCATTTTTAGGTAGAGAGATAAAATATATTTTCCTTATATAAATAATTATAAAATATTTAACATAATATTTAAAATATAATATAATATAATATAATATAATATAATATAATATAATATTTGGGTAGAGATCATTTTTGGATAGAGAGATAAAATATATTTTCCTTATATAAATAATTATATAATATTTACAATATAATATTTACAATATAATATAATATAATATAATATAATATTTGGGTAGAGATCATTTTTAGGTAGAGAGATAAAATATATTTTCCTTATATAAATAATTATAAAATATTTAACATAATATTTAAAATATAATATAATATAATATAATATAATATAATATAATATAATATAATATAATATAATATAATATTTGGGTAGAGATCATTTTTGGACAGAGAGATAAAATATATTTTCCTTATATAAATAATTATATAATATTTACAATATAATATAATATAATATCATATTTGGGTAGAGATCATTTTTAGGTAGAGAGATAAAATATATTTTCCTTATATATATATAATTATAAAATATTTAACATAATATTTAAAATATAATATAATATATCTATAAAAAGTGGGAAATGTGTAATAAAGGGACAATTAACTAAAAAATGAAAAATTCTCTACTTCTTGGATAGAGAGATATATTTTTATGAAAATATTCCTTTTGAATATAATAAATATTTTATATAATATAATATTTTTAATATAAGGTTACACTTTATTTTAAGGTGTCATTGTTACAGTGTAATTATACATTTAAGTACTGAGTGATATTAATTAACTACATGTACTTACAATATGGTTAGGGTTAGGGTTACTTGCATGTAATTATGCATAATTTATTGTTATAATAGTAAGTACATGTAACGTGTGTAACAAGGACACCTTAAAATAAAGTGTTACCTATAATATAATATAATATAATATAATATAATATAATATATAATTTTTAAAGGGTGGGAAATATAATTAAAGGGACAGTTCACCCCCAAAAATCTATAAATCCATAAAAAAAAAATCAATACCAATAGTTTCCAGGTTCACTCCATAATATAATATAATATAATATAATGTAATGTAATGTAATGTAATGTAATGTATATTTTTAAAATTGTTAAAATTGTCATTAATATGAATTATCCCTTTAAGAGCACAGTAAGCATTAGGAAGAAACTGCATTTCTTTCCTACACCTGAACTGCTACAAAAGGAATATTTTGCCTCTGAGAGCCAATGCAGTATTTCTACCTGTGACAGAAGGCTTCCTCATTGCCTGGTGTTCACATACTCAGACTATATTCTCAGAAAGCTCTCCCCACATATCAGGCTGTTTGAGACTCCCGCTGGAGCTGACAAACAGGATGATGGATTAGTTCCTCTCTGAGCCTTTGCAGTAAACAGAGTCCATACAGACCCTCATAATTAAAGAGAGAGTAAATCCAGTCCTAATGCCACACCACCAGGAGGTATTTCTAGGGACTCTTTCAAGGCTAGTGCCTTGGCCCTGGGACCCTCAAGTACACTGTTATCCCTGAAATTGTATTAACCCAAATTAATTAAGTACACTAAACATAAAAATTTAAATTTTTTATGTAGTACTGAATTTTTTGAGTTAGGTGTACGATTTACATGAGTTTCCTCACTCTATTGAATGATTTAAGTTGAATCAACTCAGCTAAGCTTATTTGAGTCTGTTGCCAATGGCAACGAAAAGAGGAACGCGACACGAAGAAGCTGATTGGTCTGAGCTGCTGTTTGAACTGATTCCTCGAGGGCGCCCATTTCTGTCAGTGTTTGCTGGTGAGTTGAAACTTTCTTTACCTTTTGCTCTGAAACCATTATTAATAAATGAAAGGAATAACAGCTAGCTAATTAAAAAATATATAATTTAAGACTGCATGAATGTCGATTGTAAACCTTTTTTTTTACTTTACTTTTGCGAGTATTACAAAAACAAGCTTATATTGAAAAACTTTGTGTGCCGGATATTAGCCTAAGAAATGCAATCTCTCGTCCATATAGTGTTAGTTAGTTAGCTACTGAATCCATTTCATTTAATACAAAGTCTTTTCTGCCATGTAATTCCGGATAACTTTACTGCAATTTTTAGAAGCAGTTTATGGATAACTCAACAGTTCACATCTTAATGACACTTTGCTTTATCAGCTTGTTAAAAAAAATAATAATAATAAATAAAAAATATATATATGTGCTTTAAAAAATAAATAATGTGCTTTGTTATCACTCTACAGATTCCAAGAAGTGCAGTGCTGAGCTAAAAAAAAGGATGATGGAAATGAAAAGATGGAAATGTAAGTGCTGTCAATTTGCTTGTGGCAAAAGGGGATACTTGTTAAAACATACTAAACATTTTATTTATGTTAAGGCTATGGATTACAGGTAATGATGTCAATGTACAGTCAATGTGCTCATTGTTTTGCTTCATATAAGATCTCAGTATATCGTCAAGAGCCAGGGGTATTAATTTTGTGTTTTCTGTATCTGCTTTTTTTTTTTTTTTTTGACTCTCAAAGTAATGGAACCCCTTCACTTCCATTTTATGAATCACCAAGGACCATGGATTCAGTCACCTACATTTTAAATGGCCTGAGGGTGAGTAAATTAACAGCAAATTTTCATTTTGGGTGAACTTTCCCTGTAATACAGGAAAATGCAATAATCGATGGAAATGTGATTTTCATTTTTCATTGATACAATGTTGTCTCTGCATCCTCAGACCTCTGACCTCACTGACATGAAGTGTGTTGCCATAAGAGGGATTCCTGTAATACCTGATCACCCTTCTTTGAAGAACTTCATGAAGTTCTTGAAAGCATGCTTTGTAAGTATTGTTGATTTTTCTTTCTGATATAAATGATGTAAACTAAAGGGGTCATAACACAAGCTAAAATTTGTTTTATTAATTTGCTTCATTGTCCAGGCTTCTGATGATGAGGAGTCACACCAAAATGTTCCAGTTGGAATCCGCGAAAGCGAAGATGTTGCACAGCATCCCCTGTGTTTCTCCTCCATCTAGCCCCTGTAAGGAATCATCTCAGAGGGTAATCTTGAGAAGGACGATTTAGAGAACCTCCCTCAGGCCATTTAGATAAAATCTCAACATACCTAATTTGTCAAAATGGATTTTGTAAAATGAATTAAAATAAACTGAATTCTAAAACAAAATCCTTGTTTGTATTTTTGTCCTTTATTATGCAGCTGTAACTTAAAGAATAATAATAAATCGGCAGAGAAATCAGTCAAATTAAACCAATTAAATAGTTATATTAAAAATGCAATTTGATCTACTAAAAGTTAACTTTAGTGCAATTTAATGTTTTGAGTTACCTTAACTGGTAAATTTTAGTTATTGTAAAGAACTTGAAATGTCTTGTTTATTCAACAAGACAAAATCAACTTTTTTAGGGCAACGAGTTTCCATAAATTTTTTAAGTTCAATCAACTTGTACGGGCTTACAGTGTAGAGGTCGGGCGATATATCGGGCCGATATTTGGCATTTTTTAATATATTGGCATCAGCCGATATCCGTGTTTAGTAGCGCCGATTTAAAGTCAGGCACGTCCGCGGGCAGCCCCGTGTTATTGGTGCAGTGGAACGTGCTGTTGCGCATGTGAAGGACCCCAAGCCAAAACTTTTGGAAGATTCAACAACAGTCTTGGGAGATAAAGGTAAGGTTTAAATTCTGATATTTCAAAGTCCTATGGCCATATATTTACTATATATTACTAGTAAACCATGAAGTGTTGCTTCACTTAGTGAAAGAAAAAACGAATAGCATAGAACCGTCAGGAACTGGCATAATGCTACAGCTGGTTGAAGGTTTGCTTACTTGCAGTTAACTTTAGTCTGTAGTCGAAAACTATCAGCAGCTTGGTTGCTAACATATTAGCCCCAATGTTATAAGTTCTGTTTTATTTTCCTGTGTCGAGTCGGAGAATTTCACTCTGTGCATGGGGTGGAGCTCTCGCAAACACTGCAGCGTGATTGAGGGCTACGTTACTCCGCCCCGCTCAAAGACAGCACCATGCTCGGAGACACAGAGCTGTCCTGGAGCAGCCCAGAAAAGTGTATGACATTTGTTCGGAAGTAGAGGTCTGCATTCCCGCGGCTGTCCCGCGGGAACCACGGGACCCGACCAGATTTCTTGCGACGCGGGATTAAATTCCCGAATAAAACGTGGTAGCGGTCGGAAACTCTGGTGCAATTTGAACGGGAGCGGGCGGTCTAACAATATCCCGTTCCCGACATCCTTTCAGAAGAGCATATCTGCGCTTTATTCTTATCAAGCACTGGTACAGCCTGCACTTATGTGCGCGCTGCACGCATGAAGTGCTTCGTTTTATTTGCGAGGTCTGTGCTCAGCATGTGCATAACGATCCTCAGAGCAGGCCTACCAGTGGTGAATATACGGGACGCAGACAGAACAGGCAGGTTGTCGATGAGTGACAGAGCAGAATAAGGATGGAGCAAAGTATGGATGCGCTGTCCTTGAAGAACGTTCAACTCGGTTTTGTTTATATTTTGCTTAGCCTATAATTTTTAAATGACAGATGTCGAATTTATTTATTTATTTATTTTTTCTCTGCGACACTTTTCCTAGGTTACTGTGTTTACAGCAAGATGTTAAACGAATTTAGTATTTTGACAAGATGAATAAAATTACAATAGGCCATTTTTGTACAACCTAAATTTTTTTCTCTCTGCGACACTTGTTCCTATTGTGTTGTAAATGTTAAACGAATTGTATCCTGACAAGACGAATAAAAATAAGGAATACAATTTTTGTATAACATTTTTATTTTCTCTGTGACACTTTTTTTCCTACTGTGTTGGCAGCAAAATGTTAAATGAATTTTGTGTCTTACAAAATTCTTTTACATTTTGTGGTCAATAAAAGACTCTTGACAAGACGAATAAAATAACAAATACAATTTTGTGCATACTACACTTTTATTTGTTAGCCTATCTCTCTTTCTTTCAGTAGAGGAAATTTAAATATGAGATTCTGGAAACGAGATCTAAATTTAGCGGGAACGGTCGGGAAGAAAATTATTCAAAGCGGACAGCGGGTGAACAAAGAGTGAATATATAGCGGGAGTGGGACTTAAAAAAACAGTCCCGCGCAGAACTCTATTCGGAAGCATGGTCTAAAATGTCTCATGTAAAAGCGCATGCTATATTTATGCGCTATTGCATATTAATATTTTTACTTAACCTGTTGTCTACATGATTCAACTCCTCCTATAAAATTGCATTTTACTAATTAAGAAAAACAGACTGAAAGTGTGAAAGACATACACTCTTAAAAATAAAGGTGCTTAAAAGGTTCTTCACAGAACCATTTTTGGTTCCACAAAGAACCATTCAGTCAAAGGTTCTTTAAAGAACCATCTCTTTCTATAACCATCTCTTTAAAGAACTGACAACTTTTTATAATCTGAAGAACCTTCTCCACAAAGAACCTTTTGTGAAACAGAAAGGTTCTTCAGATGTTAAAGGTTCTTTATGAAACCATTTAGACAAAAAAAAAAAAAAAAAAGGTTATTCTATGGCAACGTGAAGCACCTTTATTTTTAAGATTGTATGACAATATTTATGGGATGCATTGAGGAGGAGCCCAAACTACACTCAGTGGCCAAGTGATGCTAATGGTCCATGATATTGGTACAGATTCTGTGTAATGAACAGTTATTTGTGACTGTATATTTCAAGTTGGAAAAGACATTTAGTTCCCACTTTAAGTGAAGTTTAAGTTTTAGTTCCCACTTTAAGTGAAGTTTAAGTTTTAGTTCCCAGGTCATCTACAAGATGGATTAAAATGCTGATAAAGTCAAGAAAAGATGAGACATAAACATGACAGTTGAAATATTAAAATGTACAAATAATAATAATAATAATAATAATGAAATAAATAAAACACGTTTATTCTGTGGCACCTAAAAAATAATTTGGTGCCTAAGTTTTTTTCTTATAGGAGCCAATAGCTCCTTACTCGATTTTTTTTGTCTGGAGCCCTGTTGTATTTATTTTATTTAAATGTATATTTAAGTTTACATTTATGTTCTAACAAACTTGAAAAATTCTGCTTGATAAATGCTCTAAAACTTTTATGTAAATGATTGACAGTTTTTTTTTATTTTTTTTTTTATTACCTGTTTTATATATTTAATACTTGGTCAGTTTCTTGATTTGTTTGGTTAACTTTGGATAAATATTTTATTTTAATACCGTGCAGTGCACAAAATTAAGATTCGAGAGATGGTTTAAGTCAGTGTTCAATAAATGATGATGTTAACTTTAAAAATGTTGTGCATCCACTTATTATTTCTGTGACATTTTAGCATGCAAATGAAGGGGAAAACTTCAAGATATCGGCCCTAAACATCAGCCAAAAAAATCGGCAGCACATATCGGCCATCGGCTGACCCTGACCTCTAAACATCGGCATCGGTTATAGAAAAACCCATATCGGTCAATCTCTACCCTCAAGAGCCTTAAATAAACCAGGCAGAGCACAAGGCCACAGGAAACATAAGTTCAGCGGCATAGAAAGAACTCAGCCTAAAAATACACAAGCATGAGCAATAACAGAGGAATATGGACCGGTGTTCACAATGGCATTAGAGGAATGCAGCCCTTTGGAGACTCCAGAAAGATGCCTCAGATGATGAAATGAGGTTTATGACCTCAGATGTATGTATGTGAGCTAAACGCAAATCTGTAATGGATTAACACGTCGTTGCATCTGCTTCAACAGAAACAAGCAATTGTACAAGTGACATGAATAAAAATACCCAACCCTGCTGCTTCCTCTTTCCTTCAAAGGCCTTGATACACATCTGTGGCACTCAGGCTTGTGGGACAGGTGACGGCATTGTACTTGTGCTTGACATTCTGCTTGGGACAATGAATTTGTAGGTCAATAAGTGATGAGGACAGTGTCTCAGAGCAGGGATGAATGAGGTCTCAAACGGGTCAAACTCTTAGAGCCGCTGTCACCAAAGGAAAGAAACAAGGGACTCTGGTATGAGCTAAGGTTAAAAAGAGAGAACAACAACTTCCTCTTTTCTTGTGTGGTTTTAAACAGTTTTTGTGGTTTGATTTAAAAGTTTCTGTTTCTCATATTGTCCCTTTCAATCATAGAACATTTATGCTTAGAGCAAAAAACTCTATCAATTAAACAAAAACTGTCATCAGGGATTTTAAGGTGCTTTTTCACAATTAAATAGATTATGAGCCTGTTAAATAAGGCAATTATGGCGACTATCAAGTGAATGAAATAGAGTGTTGCAATTCACAAATGTGATTCATTCCTTGAAACAGCAACTGAAACGGGAGCTGTTCATCAGGTGCTTAGTGTAGAAACTGTCAAAATTATTTATAAAGTCATTATTTCTCCATTAGATGATACCAGGATTATAAATAGCATTTTTGAGTAAACAAATCATTTGGTTGTACATTTAAAATAGAACAGATGTTAAAGGCTGATGAATAACTTTAAAGATTTGCATTTAGTGCAAACAGTCAGACCCCATAAAAGCCAGGGTTTACGTCAAAAGTAATGTATTAACCTTCTTTTCTTTTCAAATTAAATTTAACAAAAAATAAAGCCTCAAAGGTACACCCCGCTGCTTTATGAGCGAACGAATCAAGACCATGTGAGGGTTTTTTTTGACAGAAAATCATTATGCTGTCATAAAAACTCTACACCTGCCAACCAGCACTAAATGGGCGCTTTGATGTGGGCTTCTTTAAGATGAAAGCGAGTGTGAAACAAGAAAGAATGAGGGAGGGAGAACAAGTGAAACTCCCTTCTGCTGAGCATGTCGCCTTGAGACCTTTGGCTAGCTAGAAAACAGACATGAAACTGTCAATAACACTAACCACACCTTTACTCAGCTCAAAAGTGTCTGTGCTGCATTTTGGTATATAGACACAAAGGAGAATGCTATTTCTCTAAATTTTGCTTAGGAGACTAAAATTCCTCAGGATAAATAAAAATAGACAAGTGAAAAAGTTGTTGACAGACAGTAAGAGTGGAAATATATCTTCTGAAACTCATGTGAAGAAAAAGAAGAAACATGAGAAACAGGAGACTTTTTTCTTATAGGGAGAGACTGAGTCACACCAACATCATTCAAAAGTTTGGTGTCAATAAGACTTTTTTTCTCTTTCAAATAAATGCTGCTCTTTTGAACTTTCTATTCATCAAAGAATCCTAAAAATTGTATTACAAAAATATAAATCAGCACAACTGTTTTTAACACTGAAAATAATAAGAAATGTTTCTTTAGCTGCAAATCAGCATATTAGAATGATTTCTGAAGGATCATATGACACTGAAGACTAGAGTAATGATGCTGAAAATTCAGCTTTGCCATCACAGGAATAAATTACATTTTAAAATATATTAAAATAGAAACCAGTTAATTTACATTGTAATTATATTTCACAATGTTACTATTTTACTGTATTTGAACACTTGTGTACTATGCATGCACACAATAGTTGTCATTAAACCCAATAAAACAACAGCTAATATTAAACCGCACACTAATAGTTGCACATTTCAAGGTTTTGCGTCATCTTTGAGTTTATTCTTTTTATATTCTTGAGACTGAGACTCTATTTTAAAACCTAGCAAGCTGTCTTGCTGTCTCACTGAATTCATAGACAGTTGTCATCTTAGGCAATATGGATATCCTTACTAAAATGAACCTTTGAATCACACAAGATTCTTGACTCACGAATGATACTCCGGTAGAGTTTGATGCTACACCAAACACAGTGCTTTAATATGCATAAAAATGCACCACACATGAAAAAATACTGACTAAATTCATCAATCTTCAATTTGATTTGCTTTTTCAGTGAATGTTTCTTTGTCTAATTTGGCTAAAACAAGTTATCTTAGAAGGCAGCATAATTGTTGCTCGCTAGAACAGCTTCTGTTTAATGTGTTCCATTCTTTGGACAATCTTGTATTTGTCACAGCTGTTCAGACAATCCATCTCTTTCTCTCTCAGTGAGGAGTTGGTTTGTAAAGATGACAGCACACAAAGGACCTTTAATGGAGTTACGACACAGGGCATCAAAGCCGTGATACTATAATCACTAGTGATGGACTCCGGCTGCTGATGTAATTCTCTCTCCCGTCTGTTCTGTCCTCAGAGGGACGTACTGTTCCGTATGACAACCACTTTAGCTCTCAGACACACTACATGGTAAATTAAGCTTCAAGTATAACAGTTTGACTGAGCCTTGAATGGGTGTTGCAACACAACGCACCTTGGTAGATTTGACAAGTGGGAATACACTACCATTCAAAAAGTTTAGGGTCAGTTCATTTTGAAGGAAATTAATACTTTTATTCAGCAAGAATGCTGATCAAAAGTGGCAGTAGAGACAGTTACAAAAGAATTCTATTTCAAATAAATGCTGTTCTTTTGACGTTTCTATTCAGAAATATTTCTCGAGCAGCAAATCAGTATATTAGAATGATTTCTGAAGGATCATGTGACACTGAAGACTGGAGTAATGATGCTGAAAATTCATCTTTGTCATCACAGGAATAAATTTCAACGTTAAAAAAATCTTTTAACGGCAGTGTATGTGAAAACATGTAGCATGCTATGGGTGGGCACCTCTGCTCATTTTTTATTATTCTCCCATAACCCTTAGCTTTACGGCTGTCACAGCTGCCAGCTTTATCCTTAGTGGCGGTGAAAAGAAAACCTCAGAGAGACCAAATCAACACATGTGGCCTGATCATTGCCATGCACATCATAGTTTCAAATATTTCCCTTTTCATGTTAATGTAAACTTGTCTTCTCAACTAAATGCTAAAGTGGATATGGAAACTTCCTCTAGCCACAAAAAAGAGAAGATCGCTTTACAGTGCTTGCCAAATGTATAACATTTCCAACCTACAATAACATAATATTTCAAATGACAGTTTATTTAGGTAAAAATTTCCCAAAACCTTTGGCCGAAATCCTGCACTTGGGCAATTTTTCTGGGAGACGAGTACTGTCGGGAATGCTAACTGTGGGATTTAAAGCCAATGGAGACTCTTAAGTGCCCATCTGGCAGACTGCAGGCACCTCTCTGCCCACTTGACTGCTCTGCATTAAAATACAGAATGCTCGGGTCATGGCACCAAAAATGCTGCATCCTCCCAAAATCCCAGCACAGACAGGCTAAGTAATTAGAGAGATCAAAAGAAAAAGATATAAATAAACAGACAATGGAGCAAGAGTGTTAGTGTAAGACATTAGCAGTCAATGAATCACACTAAAGTATTCTCAAAGTGCAAGTAAAAGAACTTTAAAGCATCTGAGTCACCTTGAAGCAGCGCATATTTATTTTACCGCCCATATTGACAGGTAACAGTATTCACACAGTCCACCCAAGCAGACAAGAACCATAGGTGTTTCCGTTTTGAACTCTGCACAAAATATTGTGGATATACACTTTAAACCTATTTATCAACATAATGAACCAATATAAGCTATTATAAAGCAACGGCCAATACCGGAGTGAACTCACCATGTGTCAGCAAATTAAAAATGCAGTTTCTATTCAGTAAACCTGACAGAATTCAGATGATTTAAGCAGTTTATAGCCACATTTTTGGGTTTGGGTTCTATTTTTAGGTAGATTAACTATCATTTGGATGTAAATGTGCCCCCCATATATAAATTAGATTTTGCTATTATCAGTTTTGTAATAATTCAAATGGCCAACTCCCAATAAACAATTTTACATTTTTTCTGGACATTATTAAAGGAAATATTCAATAAAGTATTGAGTAAATATTTAAAATAAATAAATGCATAACTTTTAAATTTTTTTCTGTATAAAGCTGCAGTTCACTTATCTACCCAAAATGTCATCAGTGTGAAAGCACAAGGCCTAACTTCTGTTGCAGTCACATAGTTGCTTCACTTTCACACTGCTTGAGTATGTGTGAAATGGCTTTATACTCGATTATTTCATTTGAAGAGATGGAGCACTGCGTGTGAAGTGAAGAGACAGAGCAAGTGTAATGTGAGAGATCATAGCACCAGTCCAAACCATAAAGGCTCATTCACAGTTTTGGAGGGAACATGAAGCATCTGTTTTGATGGTCTGTGCCTCTTTCTGGCCTCTCGGCTCGCAAAGTCATTCTCCGGAACGTTCTGCAGCAATTATTTCTGCTCAGCGGTGGTTAAACGGCAGGAACAGCTGGGGTGGAAGTTTGATGTCTTGGGGGAGTGTGCATTATTGTATTTACGTGCGTGTGATTTAGGGTTCTGTTGGCTCACAGTCTCTACCAATGACAAATTACATTTACATCTTTTACAGGTCTCACAGAAACTATGGCAGACAGATTAGCTGTAGATTTACTTGCCTGTGTTCTTTAAGTAATTCTTCTTCACTTACAAACCACAAGTCTGCTTCTTATAGTACTGGGATCCTGCCTAGAAGGTGCTAGAGCGATGAAAACAGACGCTTTCAAATGGCCGGTCACATATTTGTAGGAATGGGATTGAAAATGAGGGGGAAATGAAAGAGAAACACTTTCAGCCCCATTAGCAAGAATCTGTTGAAATCTGAGGGCTACTTGAAGTTAACATGAAATCAAAATGTACCTTAGTTACTTTTTTAATAGGTGTTCCTGGTCTTATTATACACAATCCATCAGTGTATATTCTTCTAAGGGTCTGTCTTTGTAATGTAACAACTTGCTCCGTCTCTGAAACGCCTTTCTGGGCACCACTGAGGCCGCAGACTACTGGTTAATGTGACCAATGCAGCTATTTATACATCATAAATTACTCTTTAATGAGTTTTTAATGGATCTTTTACACATTTTCTTCAGTAACTATATCTAAAAATCCTTATGGTATTAAGATTCTCTCTCAAAGTATGTATTTTTCATTTGTAAATGCTTAAAACTTTAAGCCATTGTTTTAGATAAAATACTAAATATTAAAGATATAATCCCTGAAGCATGATACAGTGTGTGTGTGTGTGTGTGTGTGCGCAACAGTTCTTTCTGGTCCTCGAATCTGATTGGCTGAAAGCCTTTTCCAGGAGAGTGATATTCTAGTGATAGAACTCCAACCATTTCACCATTTATATCAGTCCGCTTGCACTATTTCTCACAGGGAGTGTCATGGTGGACACCCAAATCCATTATAATTTTATAAATAATACTGTATTTGTCACAGAATGTAGTTTTAAGAGATTTTAGGCGAGAATGTAGTTATTTAGACTTCAAATGTGCGATTTGTTAATAAAGATGATGTCTATTTGAAAATTTGCTTCTATGTTTTCAGAGATGTGAGCTCCAGGGCGTCAACAGCCATTCAGCGCTCATAAACCCGCTGAGAGCAGCCTTACCTTGGCCAGATCTTCTGAAGTCTCCATAGTGGTTAAACAAGATATATAATTTGTTTTGGGTAAACGGGCAGTCTTTCATCTCAATCTATTATTTGTTCAGCGGACATTCAAACTAATGTTTTATTGTGAATATGAGATTGAGCTGAAGAATGAATACTGTATCAGATGCAGGTAATCACACTCACTCAGTCAATCTCTCTCTCATAATACTCTACTCCACATAATACAATAAGCTTTCAATGAAGCAACTATCTTTCACTACTAGTTCTAAAGTGACGTTTTCAAATTAGTAACAGAGGTTTGGGCTCAGCTGTTAAACTGTCAAACTGAGATTTGAATCCATGGTGGAAGGAAGTAGTTCTGCACAAAAGAGAGGTTTTAAAGACGCTCCGTTGTTGTTTCTTATGTATTTACACACCGTCAAACTGTTGAATAAACGCAATATCACACTTGTAGCCGTGCAACATGGCTATATTGGCACGTGGTTCAGGAGGGAGGTAAGCAGGCATCAGAAGAAACTAACAGATGTGTAAGACACAGCATGTCTCTTACTAAATAACCCTCAGGTCTCTCTCAGTCATCTCCTGGTGTGTGATTATCATTGGGATTTCCCCTTCGTACATCCTGAATCATCCTCAGTCCGCTACTTTTTACTTGTTCTTGATTTCTTCCTGCTACCACCATTTGTTCTCCATTTGCTGCCACATATTCAAAAAAGCTCTGAGTCACACACTTCCCCCTCCCCACATTCTTCCTTTCTTTGCCTCGAAATGTTTCTTTTAAATTACCTGTCAAATATCAAACTTTACATGTGGTATTGTGGATTCTATGAAGGCCAGGAACATCCTGATTTGAAGTTCTCATTATTAGGACAAACAGTTCTCAGCTTTTCTTCTGCTTTTTCGTCTGTTCTGCGTGAGCATTTGCTTCCTCCCTACTTGATTAATGTGCTTCTGCTAGGACTCTCAGTGGCTTTTAACATGGCTCAGTCATAGGATGCCACTAGTACAAGGGTGGAAGATCCTGACTGGCCTGAATTAAACCCAGACCTATACCTCTAAAATCAAAAGTCAGACATTCAAATATGAGCTCAAAGACTTTTCATTAAATAATTTATATGCTACTCAGATGAATTTTTATTCTTAATTATTTTGTATTGTTTTCTAATTAAAATATCTAAAAATCTGTCTTCAGTATAGGAGTATTTCATTCCATGGCATTGGCAATTTGACAAAATACATTTGTATTAAATACACATAAAAAAAAAGACTTTTCAAAGTTATAAATAAAACAAACATCATTGGAGTTTTACAAGAAAATACTATTTCAGTCTTTCTACTTTAAAAATTAATTTTTAATTCAATGTGTTACATGCCGTTTCTTTGCAATTATCGGTGAAATTTAACAGCAATTTCTGAGTGAAAATTGTTTCACCGAAGGAATTTTATGATAAATATCTGAGACAAAGATTCAAATTTGTAAGTTAAATTAAGAATTCCAATTTTGATTTATTTTTTCTGATAATTTTCCTAGGAACAACTACTCAATTTGGATGATACTGTAAGCATTGACTTTAAGCATTAATCAAACAAAAATTATCCATACATACATTTACACATATATACATTTTACTTGAAGTAAATTTATATTGTTTTGAGAAGGTGTAGATTTTTTTTTTTTACTGCAAAACAAGACAAAAAAAATACAGAATTTTGCCAGGACACTTTTCATGTTTTACCAAACCATTTAGTATATCTCAATGTTGGCTTTTTCTAAATTATAATTTTCAAGCTTAAAACAGTGGAATATGAGAAACCAGTTGAATCAAAAATTCAGTACCAGAGTTTTCCAGCAGTGAAACTCTCAAACTGCATTTTATAGCAGCTCTGACACAATGATTAAAGATAACAGCCAGCCAGACCACAGCAACGAGTCTTAAAAGAGTCTGGTCTGATAAAAGATGCCTTATTACTTCAAATCCAGCAACATGAGCGGGGCAACTGCAGCTCTATTTATTTATGAGAGAGGGCTGCTCCATTACGCCAATCGCTGACAAACACTGGTATCATTTGGACAGATTATCCTGCCATACAAGCATACGGGACCCAGAGAGAGATTAATTCAAGAGCGTCATAGAGTATTACTCATTCATATAATCACATTGGTATGAATTAGCATAATCCTCAGCACTATTCCTTTAGCATGACCAGTAATTATTCTGGTGAGCAGACACTATGAAGGCATCAAAAACGGAGGCTATTATCATTGTTATAATGTCTGTAGACCAAAGCCTGTCACACTAATCAGCACTTGCACAAAAAAACACAATGAAGGACTCTTTTTCCCTGGAGGGCAGCCCTCTGTTCACAAACCTTGGACATTCCTAGAAACCTCAAGACTGAAAAGTGGGTCTGGGAACATGCTTCAGATAATAATACAACTCTTTAAGAAAGCATTCCTTCAGTTCGTAGCCAAACCAACGCATGACAGTGCTGTCAGTCACATGATCTTTCAGAGGGGGGTCTTATGCCAAAGCCTGATTCACAATAGAGCCCCAAGCTATTGTCTGACACTGAGCACAGCACATTTCCATATTGTCTCGGCCTGGCAAGCCACCAGCCGCTGGATTTTCCACTGCTTACAAACACTTTCTTTGAATAGAGTTAATGTCCAACTTGCTTTGACGGAAAACAACCCTAGAGATGGGCACAGTGGCAAGTAATAATGGAATAACATGGGTAATGGCCCTAATCGCATCATTTTACCATGCTGTTGTGCTCCCATTACCGATTTGCTTTGACATACACTGCTGAAGGCAAAGAGATGAGGGAAATGCATTGATGTGGCTTATTCTTATTACAGGCCATTATCAGAGCAAGTGACGTTATTGTGCTGTCCGGTTTCATCCTGGTAAGGATTCAGGCTAAAAAGAACTTGACAGAATTTGCAGGCATCATTGACATGTTACCAATCAATAAACAGCATAATTTTGCCTCATTTTGTCTAAATTATAAACTGGCATCACATGCATCCTTTCCTAAAAAGGCAATCTCAGAATGCACTACAATGGCAGACAGATAGTAAAGATACTTGTGTGATTGTTTTGTGCTTATTAGTGTATTGTTAAAGTCTACTAAAGTCACTTCACTCTGCGGCCATCTTGGTGACACTCTCAGACTGATATTTTCTATGTAGGTAACAGACATACAAGTATAGATTTTACCTACAGTATCATTAGTATCATTAGGGTTGGTAAAAGTTTGTTAATGTTTTTGAAAGAACCTCTTATGCTCACCAAGACTGCATCAAAAATACATCATTTTTCTGGATTTCGTTTTTTTCCATTTTAATTTTTCTGTACCCCTTTTTAATGGTTAAATTACATTTCATTAATCAAAAAGCATGTCTAATTCATTAAAATCATGAAACAAACAATTTAACCTCAATTTATTAAAAGTTTAACAAAAATTACATGTTTAGGGCCATATTTTTTCACACCTTATGTTTTACTGTTACCAAATTCTGTTTTAGCATGTCTAATAATTTAATGCATAAAAACAAGCTTCATTTATTCTTATAATAACCTTATGAAATTTATTCTTACAATAGCTTTTTTTCCTAAGAAATTCTGTTTTGTGTATTTTTCAACAAATTTTATTTTTTGGCAAATAAAGGGGATTTACTATTACAATTAAAACAATGAAAAAATATTGTATGAGTATTCCTTAAAAATAAAGTTTTAATCGTTTTAATAGTAGCAGTAGTAGTATTGCATACATTCTACTGAACAATAGTAATGTATTTCTGCCACAATATCTTCAAGTTAAACCGAAATTTTATTTTGACGGGTTACCGTGAATATCTTTACATTTCTGTGTGTATATGATATGACGATAGTTTTACTCAAATGAAACGGTGAAATGCTGAGGAAGTGACTCTCAGAACAGTTCTGGAGATGTTATTCATGCATTTATGGCAGACGCTAATATCACCGCAAGCATCACGCGCGCTTCAGTATGAGTAGTAAACAAAACCGCACATCTGCGCCATTCATTAACACAGAGACACACAGAATTCATATTTAAATAGTCTTTTTGTGGCTTAATATTTACAAATACTAGTCCATTTCGTGATTTGATTAAAGTGTAATGACCTACTTTTGATTAATTCATCCAAACTTTGACAAATTCTGTGACATTCCACGTTAAACTGTAAATTCCATTTTTATGACTGGATTCCGCGATTCCGTCCACGTTTTCCGCATCGCAGAAATCATAGGGCCCTACTAAACCCAAACTTTTGAATTGTAGTATACTTGAATAAGGAAAAAACAAAGTCACCTAATCTGTTTGTCAATATAACATATTTCAACTTATCAATAAAATAAAACCAATGAAAGTACAGTGATATCAACCTGATCTTACAGCAATTCATACATATTTTACGAGGTGGCTAAACGAGTGAGGTCGTACGAATCCGTATGATTTTTGCTAAATCGTACGTATTTTACGAGTTCTCCAATTCGTATCCATTCGTACAAATGACGTACCCCTAACCCTGCCCCTAAACCTACCCATCACTGGGGTCTAGACAAATCATACAAAATCGTACGAGTGAGGTCATACAAATTCGTTCATATTAGCCACCTTGTAAAATGCGTACGAATTGGTTGTGAGATAGCTTTGCTGTTATCATAAATATTGCTTCTTTCCCCCCAAATTATAAAAAAATTAAATGTCCAGCCACTGTGAAAACGATTTTAAAAAGGTATGTGGTCTTTTAAAGAAAAGGTGGAACTTCAGATTAACAATGTGCTAATGCCAAATTCTGCTGTAATAAATTATGAGCAGTACAGTTGAGGAGCAATGTTTGTGTCATAACACTGAGCCAAGATATAAAAACTTCCTGTCTGTGTGGAGCTTTCCAAATCAGTCACCTATGAGGTTGTGTTTCACTTAGGAAGCTGCAAAACCATATAGTGTGCACTACGCTTTAGAACAGAGCTACTGTCTCTGTCTATGACAACAAGAAAAACAAAATAGACCCGGATACAGACTTCACACTTACGACCTCTATCTTCTGTAATTAACTACAGCTCTCACTCATACACATCTATTCTATTTTGTTTCCTGTGTCCTGATCACATATGTGCACAAAGATCTCACAGTCTCACTGAACACTGGAGAATACATCTAGTTTCACTTCTGCAAGTCATTTCAGAAATACTAAACAGCTCAACTACTCGTACTGCCCAGTGAAACATTGATGCATCAATTCCAGCAAAGGTATTCGGCCAGCCGACCACACTATTGCCAAAATCTTCTTCACTTCCTGTTCTCAAATCTACTGTTGATCCAGTGTCGCTCCAAACTAAAATGCCCAGTCATAAAAACACACAGTAGTTCTTTGAAGTTGTTTGGGCACAGAGGTGGCTAGAGCAGCTCTCTGTTAGCTAGCCATTGTTTTTCAAGGCCTTTTATTAATATGCCCTCTGTTGATAATGGCACATTTCCGAAAGGAAGAGAAAAGGGGAGGGCCAGTCAATAAGAATAGTCTACTCTGCATGGAGGTTATTACAATATAACATTTCATATATGGTCTCCCCCTTTCCTCCCACCCATGCAGGATGGCGGCCACCAGATCAGATCACAGCGATCAGGAAGTTTACATCCCCTGTGACAAAGAAGTGAACTTAGCACAAATTGTGCAAATAAGGTTGCCAGCTGTCGTGCATGATAACTGTGTGTTGCATTAAATACATATAGGACACAGTTTGTCTCATATTTTGGCATCATATCCTCAAATATTTGAGGGAGCTGGATCACACTGGATTGGCTTTGCAAACTGTCATACAAAAAAAAAAATGTTATCACGATACTGGAATTTCTAACTTAGGTACAATATCTTGAAAAATAGCTATATTCAGTAATATTTTTGATACCACAGAGAAAAATTACCTTTAACTTTAAAAGTATAAAATTTGAACAGTATCTAAGATCATTTTTGACTATATTCAAATTATTTTCTTATTAACTCATACTCTGCTATCTGAGGTTCCTCAGGCCTTATAGCTCTGAGGGGATTTTATAAAGTAATAATAATGTAGTAATAATACATATTTCATAATAATATTAATTTCTTTACAGTACTTACTTTCTTCACTTGCAAGAGTTAAACTCGTGAGCTTTTATTTTGGTGGAAAACTATAGGGAGACCTTTAATGTTCTGACAACAGGTTTACAAATGCTTTTCATTACAAATGTCATAAAATGTTACAATCATCAAAATTATGAAATATTATGAAATTATGTGTGAAAATAAAGTGCAACTGGTGTATGCAGCACAAGCTGGATCTCTGCACATGCAGTGGAGTTTGCAGAATTCACTGTGAACCAAGTTTTAGTTTAGTTTAGTTTAGTTGCACAAGAACTAAATATATACAATAAAAAAATACAATGCATATACTGTGCAGGGAGAGGTGGAAAACCCAAAAGGGCTTATTTAGAGCCTCCCCCTAAACAATAAAGAAAACAAAAACAATTTATGAAATTAAGGAAATAGCTAAATTACAATAACAAATATATAAATGTAAATGTCAAACCAAGATGCTCTGAAACTCTGAAAACACTGGATCAACAGCTGCTCGCGTGTAAATGATCACAGTGCCGCTCTTCAATGTATGTGTCAACAGAAAGCGCGAGAAAAAGAGCAAGAAAGTGTAGCTGCAACTGGTGTATCAACACTGCAGAAAATGAATATTGAAACAGTTTCATATATTCATCAATATGCATCGAAAAATGACAACACTACAACTGTCAGTTTTAAAAATTTGAGATGAGATTAGAAAAACATTTGTGTTGTTGAGCCACTTACAGTAAAGTAATTGAATTATAATTTGTACAAGATGGCCATAAATGGTTTACTTAATTCTCAAATGGTGTATGTAGCATAAAAAATTGAGAAAAATGGATTTTTCTCTGCTGATGCTGGCAACCCTACTCACAATCCTAGCTCGATAAATGAGCGTGAATGGCTTGTCATTGCAGTTTTCCTTCATTCACATTTCTGCCATTTCAGCAGCACATCAGAAACCTGACTTCACACATTTCTCTTCAACAACACAAACATTGTCTGCTTGCGGCCAGTGAGTAAATATGCCTCCCCTCATTTCTTCTGAAGATGACTAAACAGAGAAGCATTTGTATGGCTCGGTCATAAGCCACAGCCCGCAGGACAGACGCTGTAATCTTTTGATCACAATGTCCACATGACCATCACACCTGAAATGAAATCATAAGCAGAAGGGGGAGAAAAACATGTACACCATCATTTTTCATTTCTCATAAACAGATCGGCTTCATTTTGAGGCAGCAGTGTTCGGCTCGCTCTGTACGGCTGAATGGTTAGAGGCAGAGAGGCTGAAACCCCTCTGTGTGCCATATAAACCCATGGGCAGCATGCCAAACTAACCCCGCTCTACAGCTCCTCAGACATCCCCACAGACCCAACATTCAGTCGAAAACTCTCTCCGTGAAATCAATCATAAACAGGAAGGTAGACACTGCCTAAAACCATTGCAAGAACATAATTGAATGACAATCCATAAACAGTAGTACTACATCAGTGGGCTGATCCTTTACTACAGAAAAAAAATAAATAAAAAATAATAATAATTTTTAATAAACTAAAGGATGTCATTTCAAGATGATAATAGGTTACGGCTCAGTAGGCATGTTAAATGTTGATTCAGTAACCACTCTGACTGATTCAAAGAGTTCAGTAAAGGATTCATCAGAATGATTCAAAGTGAGTTTGAGCCTTTCTGAATTATTCAATAAAAGAACAAGACTTCTGAATCGGACACTTGTTGCACTGTGTGTTTTTGTAAAGTAAACAGAAATGTGATTTCTTGCAATTATTTTGAAGTACATGGTCTTTTTTACTTTTTTATCTCATGCACTTCAGACCGGATACTTGCATTCACAACTTTTGTAAAATAGGATTTATTTAGCCATGATTTTGTACATTTAGCAGTGGTGAGACAGATTCAATGGTGAATCTGATAGATTAATGATTAATCTATTCATTTTTGTCATAGAACTGTTCAGTTTGTAGTCCTAAAACCCAAAAGACAATTAGCATTTTCCGTTTTGCAAAACAACATAAATTACAATCATTCCTCATACTGTAAAAGTTATTTTCTACAGAAGGACTACAACTACCATAAGGTTGTGAATTGATATATTTAATTAAACAGACAACCACTGTAGTTCTTTCGTAGAAACTTGTCAACAACTTACATCTTAAAGCACACAACAGTTTTGAAACCATGTCCGATGTATGATTGTGTGTAATTTATGATGCAGAAGAAAATGTGTCTTTAAGTCTCTTTAAGTAATAATAACGACAACTCCTATTTTACTCATGAATCCAAGAACTCTATTCTAAAAACCCATAAGAAAATCACCAAGGGAATTTTAAAAATTGATTATTCAAAGCGTTATTATATTATTTATGAAATATGATGTATACCCCTTGAACGGTTCCTGTTTGTTTATACTGCCTCTGTGAATCTTGTGAATACAAAATGTTAATCATAACAACAAGCATATAATCCATGATTGCCTGTGCCTTTGTAATACAGCCGACTGAAGTCATGAGTGGTTGTGACATTATTCTAATAGTCCGGTTATCTGTAGCATGACCACCTATTAGGGGACAGAGTAAATGACACGCAGGGTGAGCTTGATGTGGCACATTATACACGCTCTCCAGAAGCCTTTGATTTCCCAGCACCACTCTGATAATTTGGTTTAATTAAATTTGCTCTGTTTACGTGAAAGAGTCAGACACTTCCTCAGCAGGAAGCAATTTCTATTTGAGCGGCGTGGAGCGAGTGAGTGCAGTCAACAAAACAACAATCAAACGTACCTCCCTGTTATCCTGAGAAAATTGCAATTGCCCCCTCGTTCGATAACAGAGTGCGACAAGATCAGACAAGCCCTCTTGTGTCTGAGACTGGCCAAACATGTCTGATGACAGTTAACGCTGTCAGCTTCACGTAAAAAACAGATCGAAGTGGAGAATCGACATTCCAGAGTTACAACTTATCGACACAACATGCAAAGGAAATTGGCCAAACCATTTTGTGATTCAGGAGTGCAACAGCTGACTACAGCGGCTTCCCATAATTTAATGTTTTATGTGTCATTAATGAGTTTTAGACTGTTGTGTCACGCAGATATTGTAGTTCTTCTCACGGAAATTACACAAAGTCACTATAGCAATATATGTTACACAATGGACTTACATTTCAAGAATGAAACATGATTTTGCATGATTTAGTAAATAAACTACAATATTGCATGACAAACAGCAATAATCATCACTTATCCCAAGTGTCTCGGATCAAATAAAACATGTTCAATAAATGTTTTATTATATTAAGCTAGTTAGGTTTGCTGTGCAGGGTGATTCTTCAATTAGAAGCACTTTTGACCTTAAATCTAGAAAAAAACTACTTTCCAGAAACATTCATCACATCCTGAAATAAAGATCTCATTTCCAACACAACTTATACTAAAAATCTGTGATTGTGATGAAATTGCAAGTGATGTTAATGACATTTTTTCAGTTTTGTAGAAAAAGCAAACAAGCAATTACTCTTTACTTAGATGACATGTTAGGGTTCTTTGGAGATATAATGTTCCAACAAGCCTGCTTGATCAATTACCAAAGAAGAATGTCAAAATTATTCAGCAAAATAAGATTTTCTTATCAAAGTGATAAAATGTTGTGTTGCAAAAATGAGTACACTCTCCTGAAAGTTACTAAAAAAAAAAAAAAAAATTTGTATAGGTTTAAGGCTATTTTTGATCAACAGGTAAGTATATTGAACCAAAACTTTTAAAGACAAGTAATTTTCTGACTATTAAAAGTGTTATATAGCCCACTGAATCATACTCAGACTTAATGCTGGCAGCAGTGGAACCACTTGGGAGAGAACTGCCAGGTGACCTATTTCTTAGCATTAAAGAGGACAATGTTACAAGAGGAATACCAAATTATTGTTTTAAGTGTAAAAATATAGCAGAAGTAGCACCGACATTCAAAAACAATGGATTTGTGACAAGGCTCCTGAAATAATCCGGTCTTCACTTTAAGTTTTCATTTAGTGATGAGTGATTTTTTGCTAGAAAAAGAGCTGGAGAAATAACATGCAAGTGTCTCAGAGCCGGCAAAAGCTATGAAAAGAGTGACACTTTATCTCACAGAGTATGACGCAGCCTGCAGAAGTGACATGCATGGTTGTTGTCACCACTAGAATTACCTACTGTAGCCAAAGCAAAATAAACTCATTTAACCTCTTCCAAGGCCCATATTTACAAAATAGAGACTTCTGGGAATCCATACTCTGGTCTCAAGAGACCAAGTCAATCATTTCGGATCCAAAAGCATCCAAATGTTCTGGTGTTGCTAGAGGAGGTGTACAGTGAGAAGTGCTTGGTACCCACAGTGACGTTCAGTGGTAGTAAAGCTCTTATATAGGGATAAGTGAGTGCTGAAGGTGTGAGGGAGTTGTGCTTTATCAACGCTGTCATGAATTCACACACCACTGTGTGATGTAATACACAAACTTGAAACAGAAGATGCTACCCTCCCCTCATTCCCTGTGTTATTGGGCATTTTTTTCAGCATGACAATGAAGATATTCATTCTCCCAAGGTGAAAATCCTTCAGTGGACATGTATTTCACTCAGTCTTAATGCTCTTGAGCAGCTGTGGGGGATTCTGTAGAGACGAGCTGAGCAAAACTCCCCATTAAAGACCAGAGCATTTAAGGAGGTCGTCCTCCAGGAGTTAAACAGGACAGATGTGAAAATTTGCCATGAACTTATACACTCAGTGCCAAGAGGGTCAGAGCGGTATACTTAAAGTTCTGGAGGACATACTAAGTACTAGAATATTATACATTTGCTGAATTAAATCTAGGTTGTATTTATTTCTGCAATCCTTCATTTAAACAAAATTGGCTAATTTACTTATCTTACAGAAAATACTGGCATATATTTTGTTGTTTTTATTAAGTATATGTTTAATAAATTTCAATTTTACCATCTTTCCATGAATTATATAAGTGATCATTAAGAAAATACATCTTTTATATTTATTCAGAGGGGGTGTACTCATTTATGTTGTGCACTGTAATTAAAAAGAATTTGAAGTAAAAAACTTAAATACTAACCGGTTTGGAAATCTAATAAAGCTACTCTGAGTTCATGATGTAAAAATCTTAAAAGCAATGATATTTCCCATGTTCGAACTGTCACTCTGCTGCCCTCATTACTTCTCATTTCCCATCAGAACTAAATATAAGTGTTTTTAGAGAAACTCAATAGTTCTCTAAAATGCTTACCATGATGGTAAGCAACAATAGATTTTGGTACTGTGATTATGAGAAGTAGATTTCTTTTATACTTTTTATAAATATAAAATAGAAGCTAAAAATTCTGATTGAGAACAAGTATAAATTTCTGATAAAAAAAAAAATCTACCCTTTCAACACTCTTAAAAGTGATTAAAACAAAAAAAGCGACTGAAAGCAATTTAAAACTAGAATGATTAATTTTTTTCTAATCCTCATAGTGCACAGGCAAGTTCCCCTTAATGAAGAATCTATAAATATACTTTTGTTTGTTTAGTGTTTAAACACTCATCCTCTGTGTTTCAGAATTACTATGGGGTAATTTAGGATGCAAAACTGTTTCATCAAAACATTTCATCAAGGATATCTTGCAACTCGAGGAAACATTTCAGCTCTTGTTGGTATGCTGTTCTCAGAAACATTATCATCAGGAAGCTGATGATAGTTTTTGAATAAGCTTTTATCATTTGCATAGTCTTGTGTACAGATGAGGCAGAGCAACTTTAGTATTACATAACATTTGTAATCTATCTGCCATGATGATTTACAGCTTTTTACAGCCCTGACAAAATCTGTTTGACAGCAGAGAACATTAACCAACAGTTCTCGCATGATAAATGAATAAACAAAAGATCAGTTTTTCAATCTGCAAACATTTTCTTGATACTTTCATGTGTGAAACGCTGAATTCTAGTGCTTCCTGTTTCCTTGACTACAGATATACTTGGGTCACATATTCCCATCACTGACCTACCTGCATGAGTATGTTCTCTACTCTCACCGAATCAAAGCAGCACAGATGTTTGCATCCTGGTTGTTTGTTACTTAATGATCATTAGCAGAACAACTGGTTTGATTCAATTTACTCACACTGAACATCACATCTCATCTCCTGCTGTGTATCTTAGCAACGAGCGCTGAACAATAACATGAAAGGAATAGTTCGCCCAAAAATGAACATTTGCGAACATTTACTCATCTTTAGGCCATCCAAGATGAGTTTGTTTCTTCATCAGAACAGATTTGGAAAAATTTAGCATTACATCACTTGCTCAACAATGGATCCTTTGCAGTGAATGGGTGCCGTCAGAATGAGAGTCCAAACAGCTGATAAAAACATCACAATAATCCACACCACTCCAGTCCATCAGTTAACATCTTGTGAAGGGAAATACTGCATGTTTTAACTTTAAATTCTCACTTCTGGCCAAAATATCACTCCATAATCCATAATAACGCTTCCTCCAGTGAAAATGTTCATCCCCTGTAGTCTTCTCACATCAAAATCCACCCACATATTTGTTTATAACTGTTTTTGCTTGTATTATTTCTCTTCTGATTCAAACGAGACAACTTTCTCACTGGAGAAAGCAATATTATAGATAAAGGACTAATATAGATGGAAACAATGGTTTGAAGTTGAAAATGTTTCAATGATGGATCTGTTTCTTACACACGTTAATTGGACTGGAGTTGTGTGGATTATTGTGATGTTTTTATCAGATGTTTGGACTCTCATTCTGATGGACTCTCATTCTGATGGCACCCATTCACTGCATCCATTGGTGAGCAAATATTATGGACAGAGGACTCATATTTTGGTCAGAAGAAATAGTTCAAAACATCTTGATGGATTTGTTTCTTACAAACAGACGTTAACTGATGAACTGCAGTTTAGATTACTTGTGGATTACTATGATGTTTTTATCAGCTGTTTGGACTCTCATTCTGATGGCATCCATTCACTAAAGTAATGCTAAATTTCTCTAGATCTGTTTAGATGAATAAACAAACTCTTCTTGGATGTCCTGAGAAAGAGTCAACCTGGTCTCATGACGAAAACATACTTCTGGGAACTTTTTCGAAAGACGCAATAAACGTACCGCCATGTACGTTTCGTGATGTATTTTGATCTCTCATCTTTCAGCGCTTTCATTGTGAGTCATGTTTTTGACGATTTGTACCCAAGGATTCCCAGAAAAAGTTCCCAGAGGTACGTTTTTCTCAAGAGACCAGGTAGGAAAGAGTACATTTTCAGCAAATATTAATTTTTAGGTGAACAATTCCTTTAAACTCAATGATAATGTACAGAATATCCATTTACTCATTGGGGATTATATTCCATTAGATCACGGCATCCCCATTGTATCCCAAAAACCCCATTTGACAGGATTTAGCACAACCCCCTATACAACAGAGCCACAGCTGCAGAAACATCCATGAATCCAATCAGACGTTTCTCAATAGTAAAAACAGCTTCAGACTTCACAGCTCAAACAAGTCCTGTTCCATTTAAGATTTGATCCCTTTGAGGGAAACTTCACTCTCTTTTACTCCCACCCTTTCTTTTGACATTTATGAGCAAAACTCCATGAAGCACCAGAGCCATGCAAACCGACATATCCTGAATTCAAAAGCCTTTTTTCCACTTGTGCTCATTTGCATCGGTTTTGAGAAACAGCTCCAAGGCCAGAACAGAGTCCAAAGTTCCAACAATAAAAATGTTTCTGACATTGCTTTGTTGTACCAAAGCATGAAATATGAATTCTGCTATACAATAATCAGTCTGGGGAGCCTCCAGTGTAAAGGACAGGTGCAGACAGAGAGTAAAACCTGCCACTGCTGCAGAACTGAGAGTGCCAGCAGTGGAACGGAGCCTGAAGCTACGCTCAACCAACCAGGAAAACACTATCTGTCTATTAAACATGTGAGGCAAGGCTTCTGTCCCGAGTATTTGATCTCAGCCCAACTATTTTTGTGACTAGATGCCTCTTTTTAGATGCTGGGAAACTGATGGATTTAAACAATACATTGTGATCCTACTTAAACCTGCTACGCTGTCTGCATTCATAGCTGTCATGCCGCTTTTATGTCGCAATGGGCTTTATTTTGTGCTGAGAGGGTACATTTACAGTGCACTGATATGTGACTTTGCTGATAACCATCTCCCAGATAATCTATGTAATGATGAGTTATGTGTGATATGTGTTTAGCCTTTGTCATCTTGTGAGCATTACCTTTAGCGCTATTCTGACCAGGATATTTAAAGGTTAAAGATCAGTTGTATAAAGTGAGCATGCGGGAAAAAAGATCGGTCTATTTGTTTAAGATAAGTTCAAGAAGACTAGAATGTCCAGTGCTGTTTCCTTAGCAAAGGTATTTATATATGTCTGACATTTTATTTACACAAGTTGCTTATTACACAAATCAAAGGTCTTCATCTGCCTTTTGATCAAATCATAAAAGTATAAATATGACATGATGCTCATTTTTTTTGACCGGGATAAAAATGACTTAAATATACTTCTGATGAACAATGAACGTATTCAAACTTGACAATTTGTATATATATATATATATATATATATATATATATATATATATATATATATATATATATATATATATATATATATATATATATATATATATTCTCCAGCTGTGGTCCTTGGAGAGTCTTTAGCCACTCAAACTCTCCTTCTCACCGTGCATTAGGACGATATAGACACACGTCCTCTTCCAGGCAGTTTCGTAACATTTTATGTTAATTGGAAATTCTTAATTATTGCCCTGATGGTGGAAATGGAAATTTTCACTGCTCTAGCTCTTTTCTTAAAGCCACTTCACTAATTTGTTAAGCTCAATTATCTTTTGCTGCACAACAGAAATATATTCTTTGGTTTTTCTCATTGTGATGGATGATTAAGGGAATTTGGGCTTTGTTTTCCCTCCTATTTCTGTGAAACAGGAAGCCATGGCTGGATAATTTCATGTTCATAATCACCCTGGAGTGCTCAAAATTGTGAATATGAATGGGAATATACTTCAGAGATATTTTACTCATTTTAAATAAAAGATCAAAAGGATTAACAATGCAGATTAATTTTCACAGCCTTCTTTGATCACCAAGGGTGCCGATATTTTTGGCCATGACTGTGTGTGTGTGTGTGTGTGTGTGTGTGTGTGTGTGTGTGTATATATATATATATATATATATATATATATATATATATATATATATATATATATATATATATATATATATATATATATATATATATATATTTTTTTTTTTTTTTTTTTTTTTTTGTGGGGCTTTCCTAAAAAGCTTTCTTTAAAAATCTTTTTGAGTTTGGCATATTTTTTATAATTCTTTACAATTATTTAAAAAATATTATAAAAAATATAAATATTTTTTAAAGACTTATTTAGCCCCCTGGGTGTCAATATTATGTTTGTTTGCTTTTTTTATTACATATTTTATTACCTTTTTTGAAACAGCACATTTTGGTCACAAAATGAATAAATGCTACAGGATTTTAAAAAACATAATAATAATAATAATAATAATAATAATAATTTAAATATTATTTTAAAAATGCAATAAGATTTTTTTTGTAATTACCTTGAAAAATATGAAAACTTTTTTTGAAACATACACTCCTGTATTGAAAGGTATTCAGTACTTTTTACTGGATTATTCATCTTTCATTATATCATCTTTAGAGCCATTAAATCAAAATGATAGAAAAAAAGTATGCTTACTGTAACTCAAATATGAACAAATTATTTTATATGCATAGGTAAGAGAAGATTTAATCTATGGAATTGTGGTTCTCATTGTCTTTAGATTACTGTTTACATGTTGGATTAATTCTTGTTTACAGTAAATCCCATGTTAGTTGTGTTTAAATATTCAATGTCTCTCATACAGGAGCACAGCTGAGAAATCAACAGATGACTCACGTCTTTATGTAATAACGTGCTTAAAACTCTGATACCTCCAGACTTACTCACACCATCATACCATTCCGTTACATTTCACTTTTCCCTCAATCGGTATGCAGGGAATTTCGTCGTATAAATAAGCAGCGCTCAGATACAGTGTCCGTCTGTCCTCTCTCAAATACATGAGAGAAGTTCACAGTCCTAACGGGCTCGTCCTCATTACAGATATTTCTCTCTCCGCTCAACTTTTCCAGTCATGTAATGTTGGGGTGGGCTGATATGAAAGGACCACTTACCGCAGACGACCATCAGCTGTTTCTCCGCTCTCGAGTTTATATGATCAGCGCAGGTTCCGCGGCTCACAGCAAAGCTCAAACAACATGCCGTATTTAAAGACGATCACAGAGGACAGTGCCAGTGAGGCTGGAGAGCTGCAGTGCGCACTGCGATGTGTACCACACACACAACACACCGGTCCGGTGCTGCTGTGACTCTGTGCCCGCGGTCCTCCGCTACACTTCACAGATGCAGAGGGGTGGAGTGACAGATCCCAGCAGCGCAGTGTGTCACGGGAGATGTAGTTCTGCTCGTGCGGCCGCTGCAACAGAGCAGCGCAAGTGATGTGTTCAGGTGGTTGCTTTCAGTTTATGGTGTGTGCACGGCATGTGAAAATTAATAAATAGGGCTTTGTTTTAAAAAATAAAACGATATCTTAAGGTGTTTTAGAGCAGGGATCTTTAAACCTTCTCGGGATTTTTTCAAATTAAGTGGTGCATTTTACAGGAATAGTTGACCCAACAGTGAAAATTTGCTTAAAATTTACTCAACCGTGGACCTTTCGAGAAGTGCACTCTTAAAAATAAAGGTGCTTAAAAAAGTACTTCACAGCAATGCCATAAAAGAACCATTTTTGGTTCCACAAAGAACCATTCAGTCAAAGGTTCTTTAAAGAACCATCTCTGTCTTACCTTTTTATAATCTGAAGAACCTTTATTCGTCACAAAGGACCTTTTGTGAAACAGAAAGGTTCTTCAGATGTTAAAGGTTCTTTCTGGAACCATTTAGACAAAAAGGTTCTTCTATGGCATCGTGAAGCACCTTTATTTTTAAGAGTGTAGATGAGTTAGTTTCCTTTTTTGAAGTGAATTTGGAGAAATTTAACTTGCTCAACAATGGATTCTTATGGGTGCCATTGGAGAGTACAGCTGATAAAAACATCACAATAATCCATTAAAACTGTTGCTTCTGGCTAAAATATGAGTCCATAATCCATAATAATGCTTCCTCCAGTGAGAAAGTCCGTCCCTATTTGTTTATAACAGTTTTGGACCATTTTGGCTTGTAAATGGTGCTTGAAATGTGCATTTTTCTCTCCTGATACAGATTAAACAACTTTTTCACTGGATAATGCAATTTTATGGATGGAGAGTTCGAATTTTGGTCAAAAGAAACAGTTACAAACATCTTGATGGATTTGTTTCTTACAAATAGACGTTAATTGATGGACTAGAGTCATGTTGATTACTTGTGGATTATTGTGATGTTTTTATCAGCTGTTTGGACTCTCATTCTGACGGCACCCATTCACTGCAGAGGATCCATTGGTGAGCAAGTGATGTAATGCTAAATTTCTCCAAATCTGTTCTGATGAAGAAACAAACTCTTTATCTTGGATGGCCTGAGGGTGAGTAAATTTTCAACAAATTTAAATTTTTGGGTGAACTATTTCTTCAAGCTTTAATAATTCCATATTAATGTATTTTCATATTATGATGCTTAATTACACTGCAAGGCTATTAAAGTAATCTTTATTAATATAGTCTACAAAGTCATTTACTTGTACATTACATTTTTATACGTTTACGTGAGAAGGACAGAGAAACGTTACCTGAACGTCATCTTTAGTTTAAGCTAAACTAATATTGTATTGTTGCATATTGTGATTTATATTCTATATATAGCATATTTTTTTGTAGTTTGAACCATTAAGAAGGAATACATTGCAGGACTGTATAGGATTATAGGATGATGATAATAATAGTGATACTAGTTATTATTCAGTTCATTCAGTGCCTGCTTTCTAAACACAGTACCCAGTGCTTGGTGTCTGGCTTCCTGGGGAGCATCCAAAATTATACTTAGAACAAGAAGCAATGACAGCAATTCCAAAATAACTTTTAACACGCATTATAAAATGCTGACCCCCTCCCTTGAGTGTTCTGCCTTATTGTTTGTGCTTCAGTGCTTGTAGCTTTCTTTATTTTGGAATAAATGGTGGCAGGAGTATTCATTGTCATTGTTTCAGTAAGGAAAAGAGAAACTTGTTTTTAGAAAGGGCTCGATAGGAAGTTCAACCTTCAAGCTCATGTCTAAATATAGTTCTAATGTGCGACCACAACTGTGCTCTTAGTTGTTCAGGAAAAACCCTTTGGTCATCAGAAGCGTTAGAGCTGGGCCATACAGCACTAGTGCATATAGTGACAAGACGTTTTTGGCACCATCAGAAATAGTCGACTTAGTTCCTCAAAACAGTAACATTGATTTGTTATGTGAAAAACTGCACGCTGACTCAGTGCTGATGATACACGCTCATTTCTCACTAGTGTGCACATTTATTTAGCTTGGGAGTGGCACAATAATAAATAGCCCTAAGGCAGAGGCACATATATTGAAATTGTTCATGATAATGTACATCATTTATATTGGTCTAGCAGAGTTGTTTATATGTGCTGGTTGAAATATTGTTAATTTAACTGTTAAAACTGATCAGAGAACATTCATAGTCATATGAGCATATTAATAATATTCATAACTTCAGTGTTGAGGGCTTATACAGCTTATGTCTGTATATACTTCTGAAATTTAGCTCAGCTCAGATGTTCTTCAGCATGATGTTAACTACCCATCTGTGTCAGAAATAGCCACAAGTATTGTGTTGTGCTTGTCAGATTGAGTATTCAAACTCCTTATATAAATAATTTCAGGACAGGCATGGCATTCAGTTTCAATGCTTTCATCTTTCTGTTCTTACAATATCTCAAATTACGGGAGTGTACAAAATATCTCAATAGGAGTATGTTTTTTAAAGGCAATTATCGATTGCCGAAGATCGTAGTATATATACGTTATGGAAATCATTTTGATACTATAAGCAGTTTGGTTGATTTTTGATATAATGACATGATTAACATGATTTCTTCTTCAAAATGCATTTGAACAAATTAACATTGAGGACTGTCCACAGATTATGCATGGGTGTGTGAAGGAAGATATAGCAAGATGAATCTATGAAAATAAACTGAATGAACTCAACAGAAAATGATGTGGAAGGTAACCTTGGAGTGGTTTACTAAATAATACACTATCCACTTGCGCCATCTACTGGATATGTTTCTTGTTTCGTCAATAATATGTTTTGCAAGCAGATCCCTGAAAAATACACTAATCATAAGGTTGAATTATTTTTATGAACTTTTTTTTAGCGATATTTATTTCAGTACACTAATGACTCAAAATGAATCCCAGAGTTTCCGATAATTTAATTCAATAAATATAATGCATTTGATGTAACAGACACAGCTGCTTTTTAAAGCAAAGTACAGATACGTAGATGTCATATTGACTGCAAAATTCTATTTTATCAGTGAATTATTTTATAAATATTGACATTAAATAAATAAATAAATAAAAGAAAGCATGGGCTCATAGTCTTTTTGAACTTAAAATTGTATGATCTGGTTGGGAAAAAATCAATTGTTTCGGTGAAAACGAATTTATGAAATATGAAATATTTTATAAATATTGACATAATATAAGAATTTATGAATGAATGAATGAATGAATGAAAGAAAGCATGGGCTCATAGTCTTTTTGAGCTTAAAAATTAGTATGTTCTGCTTGGGGAAAAATCAATTGCTTCAGTGAAAATTAATATGAAATAAGAAATATTTTTAATAAATATTGACATAATATAAGAAAGAAAGAAAGAAAGAAAGAAAGAAAGAAAGAAAGAATAAATAAATCAGTTCATAGTCTTTTTGAGCTTTTTGAGCTTAAAAAATCAGTTGCTTTGGTATAACTGAATATATGACATATGAAATATTTTTAATAAGTTTTGACATAACATAATCATTTAAAATAAATAAATAAATAATTTAATTAATAAGTGAAAGCATGGGCTCATAGTCTTGAGCTTTAAATTGTTTATGTTCTGCTTGGGAAAAAACAAACAAACAATTGCTTCGGTGAAAATTAATATATTGTAACCTTGTAAACAATGCTTTCGTATTTTTTTAATAGTTTTATTGCACATTTTATTTATTTTAATATCGCACTTTAACGCTTTCATATTTTATGTTGACGAACCTGGCTGCACACGTCATCAGCAGGTGAAAGGTCATGCAGGGAAAGATGGCGGCGTCCAGGGGAGCAGTAGTGTTAAAGACGGTGAAGAAAGTGATTGTACAGTTTTGCCCATTTGAATCTAATGTTCGCTCTACAAGGTAAGAATACAACCTGCATACCTCGATTTACTTAGCAGTGATCGTGGTTAATGTTGAACAGGTCTGTCTGGTAAAGTAAATCTTGTGCATGAGCATGACTTCAGGAGCAGTTTTGTTCCTCTATAATAGCGGTCATAGGAACATAGTAGATGATGAAAATTATACTTATTTAGATGTGTTTTGTATGTGTTTCATAGACATTTGTTTTCAGCGTTTACAGCAGCACTCGCCCCATTCGATATTTAACATCGGAGGACCAAAATGCATAATCATACACAGATTATGTGCGATGATTAGCAAAATGATTATTAAACGTTATATAAACGCTGCTTGAACTGTCTTACGTTAGTTTCCAGTTTACTGCTGTGAATGCTCTGGCGCCACTCTCAGTCTAAACGCGGTAATTAAAGCAGGCTGCCAAACTGTTTTGAACTAGTACAACTATCATGATCGGACTTGTATTTTCGTACTATTCTTGCAGAATATACACTGCACAGTTGGCAAATTATAAATTGAAAATGATATTCGCCTATTCCGTGATGAAGTCACGTAGCATACTAATGTTTGAAATGTTTATCGTAGAAAATGTTTTACTTACTATACAATGAAAAATATACAGTATACAGACAGTTTATACTGTACATTTGTTTTGTAAATACAAGCTGGTATGCCATTCCAAAACATGCATAATATCTAAAGCAGGATTCATAGCAATCCCAAATTTCCTTTTCTGAATCCGAATGGTGATTTAGTGTGCAATCATGTTAGTAAAATCATTTGCCATGATATTATTTTAAAAGTTTGGGAGGAGCTATCCTACCTAAGCTATCCTATCCTAAAAGCTATCCCACTTCGTATCTTATTTTGAGCTGTCACAACAGCTATCAGTTATCCCTCATTCCTCAAGTGTTTCTTGCATAAATGAAACGTGAATTTATGAAAGTATAATTAAAAGCGTAAATCAGCCACACAGCTGCCAGATCCCTAAAAGCCACTTCATTCCATCACGTCTCTTTCATATCTCATGTCCGCTTCCTTCCTGCAGAGAGTTTCTCATCATGGTCGGGTCTGAAAAAGCCAGAGCCACAAATATGAACTGTGAAGTTATCACAGAAGTAAAGCATGACCGATCAGAGCCTACGATTGACATCACATTTTGTGAGTGAATGAACTGTAACTCCAGTATTGTAAAGAAAGATACGGTGTAGTGTCATTGTATAATGCATGTTGTTGTGGTCTCTTGCAGTGGATGGAGAGAGGCTGCTGATGAAGGGATCCAAACTAACCACTCAAGAAATGTTCTCAGCCTTACAGACCCGATGCAGTGCTAAAGATCCTCAAGCTAAAGCAGGAAACAAGAAGTAGTCTAGTTCTTTTCGTATTTATATGTATGTGGATGTGTAATAAAGTTGTTATCTGTCATGTCTTTGTGAGTTGGCTCTCACTTTGTCCTCTACAGTTTTGGTCCTGAAGTAAATAAAGCGGCCTCTATATTCAGACACAGGAAAGTCTGTACTTACGCACTAACCCACTATGAAATATGCAGTGTTGGGAAGGTTACTTTGGAAATATAATTGGTTACAGATTACAAGATACCCTATTTAAAATGTAATACGTAGTGTAACTATTTCAATTACTTTATTAAAGTAGTGTAACTGATTACATTTGATTACTTTTCTAAATTTCTAATTATTGTTTTAAACAATTAATCATTTAAAGCAGGCAGGGTTAACCTTACAGTAGTACTCAACACTGATTACAGTCAGACTTTAAAAAACCTTCATCACTTGAATTAAGATTATAATTTTTATTTTAATTTTAAAACACAGCCACCACAATATCAGACTTCAGCACCTCTTTTTACTTTGAGATCGTTCTGAGGTTAAATATATTGCAATCTGGTAAAGAAATCAATTGAATCTGTATGTGGGTGTGTGTGAAAATATTCATATGTAACCCCCTTTGTAATCGTTAACATTTTCATAAGTAACTGTAATTACACTTTTTTTTTCTCAGTAACTAACAGATTACATTTATTTTGTAATTAAGTTACGTAACTCTGTTACATGTAACTAGTTACTCCCCAAATATGTGGAAATGTGAGTGTGACTGACCAAACAAATTTGTAGGTTATTTTTTACATCACATCCAGGTAATTAATGCATGACATTTAGTGCAGGAATTTCTGGTGCTGTATCATTTTCTAAAACCTACAAAATACTGAAAGGAGAGGTACAGGTATTAAACACATATTAGTCCTTTTAAAGAACAGTATGCGGTATACAGTGTATACAAGACAGTATCCAGTAAATAGCATGTTATTATTCCATTCTGAATGTAACCAAATATGCATAGTGTTTGAAGCAGGACTCAGTGAATTGTTCGATATCCAAATCTTTATTTATGTGAAAATATGTCTGTGAATTAGCATATATTAACATACCGCCTACAAAATTTCGAAAGTTCAGAGTTTTGTTTATATTAGTGGTTATAAGCATGTTATTACGTAGTTATTACAGTAAAATACGTCTTGTAGTCACTGTGAGGAAAAGTCATCTTTTTAGTCAGGAAAGGTTTCGTCTCATATTTGGTCAAACACGTCATTCTAAAAATATTCAGTGTATTCATGTGCATGATCTTTGTGGTTGCTGTCCTCTGACCCAGTAAATGTTATTTGACCGTTTTTGTGGTCCGAAAACCGCGAACCCTTCCCCAGTTCTGAGTTGCGTTTGCGGGCGGGAGGTTGAGGAGCTCCGCACAGTGACGCTCGGTCATCTGATTGGCTAGAGTGAACACGCACGTGCTGGAGGAGCTGTTAAAAAAGCCTGCAGTCATTCGATCAGATCAGATCAGAGTAAATCTGAGCTTTGTGACTGCTTGAGTGACAGGGAACATCATCATCACCCGGAAAAATGGTTGACAAATTCGTGGGAACATGGAAGATGACCACCAGTGAAAACTTTGACGAGTACATGAAGGCTCTAGGTATGATCATTTAGTAACTTGCAAATGCATGTTATATTGCAAATATTTCTAGTTTGCTAAATGCAAAAGAAGTTTGCATTAAATGCATTAAATATTATACTGTTGATTGTCATTAACATAAAGTTGTTCTGTGAATGAAAGAAGTGCATTTCCTTTTTCAGGTGTGGGTTTCGCTACTCGTCAGGTGGGAAACCGGACCAAACCCAACTTGGTCGTGTGTGTGGACGATCAGGGGCTCATATGCATGAAGACGCAGAGCACCTTCAAAACTACCGAGATCAAATTTAAACTCAATGAGTCATTCGAGGAGGTCACCGCTGATGATAGAAAGACTACGGTTTGTAATGGAATAGGCTGATTATTTTTGGTGGTTTGAAGTTGATTATCTTTTTTTTTTTTTTTTTTAGTTACCGGGTTCTTCTCTCTTTATCTACAGACTGTTGTGACCCTTGACAACGGCAAACTTTTGCAGAAACAGTCCTGGGATGGCAAAGAGTCGACGATAGAGAGGGAGGTGACTGATGGGAAATTAGTAGCTGTAAGGATGCTTTTTTTATTTATGAAAAACACGTTATAATATTGATAATCACACAAATGTCCTTACATTATATAATTCGAGATAATATAAGGTAATTGCTAATGCAATTTCAAAATGGTTGTTGAATGATGTATATTCACAGGAATACAATATTATATACAATACACAATATTCACAGGAATTTAAAATGTGAAAATAATTCTATAGAAATTACTGTTTGCACTTTTATGAAAATTGTAATAAAATTCAACATTATTATTAAATATAATATAGTATTATATTTTACATCAATAAAGATAATAATTATTATTAGCTTTGGTTATCAAATTTCCATATATTAATATTCAGAGAAAACCGGAAATATCAATAAACTTTTAAATGGTGATATCTGGGGTCAGAAAGGTAATGGAAGCCACTACATTGAATAAAATATTTCTGCTGCTAGAATTTGCTCTTTGTGAGTGTAATGGAAATGGTCCAAAAAAAAAAAAAAAGAGTGGGATCTGTTTTTAAAAATTTTTAAGTGTAATTTGTTATTTTCTCAGTTGTTCAAATGTAATAATTTTAAAGCTGATAGGTTAGTCCAAAATAAATAATGCAAAGTAGTGATGGTTAACAACAATTTTCTGTGTTAAAAATTCTGTCCGATTGTACAAAATCATTTGTTTTCCATTATTTGAGTGCTTTCTCCTTTAATTGTATAACAATATTTCTCTTTTGGCAGAAATGCATAATGGGCGATGTGGTGGCTTTGAGGACTTATGTGAAGGAGGCATGAAGTTATCCAATCTGGATTTGAAGATGCCAGGCTCAGTTCAATGAGCAAAAAGCCAAAGTGAAATGTTATTTCTTTACTGAAAATCTCTTATTTTTGACACCAAAGCAAATGCGTGCTGACCATTTTAAAATGCATTTATTATCAGTCTTCATGGTGCTTTGAATAAAGTTGTTTTTATTTGCCTTCAGCTGAGTTGTGGTTTGTTGATCCCTGGTGTTTTAACATTAGTCAAAATGCATGTGTCAACGGTTTCAAAAAATCTAGGCCAGAGATTTAACGTTCACAGTAAGGTGTGTATACTATGAAAGATATCACATAATACAAGGTGTGAGAGGATTAAGCCATGCCTTCTAACGAATAATATGATGATGTTTTCATCCATAAAAACATCCAGGAAATCCCTAAATTAACCACTTTCCCTTCATTTTTCCTGCTAGCATAGTCTTCCATCTTTTGGAACCCTTACATATTTGTTAACATTTCTCAAAACCTGATAAAGTGTTAATAACGGTTTAATTATTCACATTTCGTGATCTTGGCTATGAATCAAAAGGATAAAGCACTCCTTAAGGAGCAACACAGAAAGTATTTTCTCACAGCATTAAATTATGTAAAGTCTGTTACTTCATGATTTGTTGTTCATATGTTTCTGGCCATTGTTAATCTCTAGAGATTAATAAACAAGATTGTGATATTTAACTGTATATTGTACTGTCTATTTTTAAAGGCTTCTCTCTGAAACATTCTTCTCTAAAAATGAGAGTTAACATCTTGGTGAACTGATCATGTGATTTATCTTCATTAAACTATTCAAAATAGTTCTTGCGTGCACATGTCTATGTAACCCTTCACCTCAGAAGAATGAAGACAACAAGAGTTAAACTACTGTTAAAGTGGACTGTGTTTAAAGGTACAGAGGATATGTATTTCTTTCCTCCTTTTAATAGAACATTTCCCTTTTTGAACATAGTTTTAGCATGCGTAACAAAACTGGAACACAGCGAGTCCCCAGATTCATTCCTTTTGACCTACACAAAGAGCAGAGAATGTTCCACCAGTGGCTACTTTCCCAGGACAGGAAAGTGTAGAGATACACTGATTGTAATTGACTGCAAAAACAGCTGAAACAGGTGGGTTATGGGCCAGCTCTCTCTGTACAGCCTATTCAATAAAAACAATGCTTTTCCTATCACTCAACCTGTACAAAGTTTAAAAGGTGGAAGGTGGTACTGGAAATGTGTTTTGTATGCATGTAGATTTTATCATGATTCATTTTTCAGGTACATTTGATCACATTCTAATTCTAACACAGCGTTTCCTATCTCATTTGGCTTGGGTTTGGCCTGATGCACTCTCATTGCCATGCTGAGATCAGAGGAGCTGAGCATATGGAATGATTTACTTCATAAAAAGATGTTTATTATCATACTAAAGGAATCAAAGCTCAGGGAAGTTAGATTACAAGCAATAGGTTTCATGTTTGTTATTACAGAATTAAGGGTAAAGTGCTGTTGCCCCAGTTTTATGTAAGAGTTGTAAGGTTAAGACATTAACAGGACAATCCCTTATTGATTTTGTATTGAAATAAAACTATCTGAAAAATTTCTTAGTTTGAAGATTATTACAACGTGAACAAAATCTAGACAAAATATATTTTAAAAGTCTTTAAAACACATTTTAAAAGTCAATTAGGTTTATTTGATACACATCTAACGTTATGTGGAATTTTTTCACGCTGTCCAACGGTCAGACGTCCAAATATTCGCTGTCGTCATGCCAACGATGTATCATTTATTTGTTGTTAGGATGATAAAAGTTTTTAAAAGTTAAATGTTTAGGCTGGTCTGCCTTAGCTTTCTGACAGCGTAAGCCAGTATTAAAATGATTAAGGCCGATTTAGGAAATTCCAGCGCGAAGATTCAATTTTTAACTGTGATAGAGAGCAAGGTAGGATGTAAGTAGCTAAACATTTTATATTTGACAACTGTTTCATGATAAAAAATGTTAAGTGCGCAAAATTAATATTTAGTAATGCAAACTATCAAACTTTTTTTCGTCAAATTTTGCTGAATTGAAAATGTAGGCTGAATCATTTACACCATGTGGTGTCAAACTCCTCCTGGAGGGCTAGTTCTGCAGAGTTTAGCTTCAACCTGCTCCAACACAACTACTTTTAGTTTTCGAGTAATCCTAAAGACATGGATTAGCTGGTTTAGGTGTGTTTGATTAGAGTTGGAACTAAAAGGTGCAATCGTGCCATGCTGTAATTACTGTAATTATGAGATTCCATTTTGTACTTCATAGAATTCGTAATCACAATTTGTAAAATGGGAATTTTCTGGGAGCTACGACTTGTACCATGTGACCGCTATACCACCTGACCACCCCAGATTAATTTAGGCACTATGTTTAGGCGTTGATAGTATAGCCATAGAAACTACGTACTATACATACTACGTTATGTGTTGTCCTCTCAAATTATGACAAAACTCTGCAGAACAGTGGCCCAACATTAAGAGAATGATCTAAAAATGGCTAAAAATTTAATTTTGAAAACCCGTTTTCAAAAGTTTGCAAACTGTAAATGAATGGCCAAAACACATAAAAGTTTTACACCATTCATTTAATTCATAACTGATTGTAACATGACAAGAAACATTTTGCATTTTTGACATATCAGGCATACGAATAAGTGCACAAAAATGATTAATTATTAGAAAAAATTATTGTTCTTCTTTTTAATTCTTCATACCCTTAAATCAATTTAAATTCCTTAATTAATTAAATCTTTTAAATAAAAAAGACCATTATAACCCACCCTCCCCCCCAAAAAAGGTCCCTCTCCAATGTTCAAGACATACAGTAAACTACGTTGTGTCCAAAATCAAATACTATATATATGTACTACATTTGTTTTGAAACTTGCTTTGTGATTGTTAAAAAAGTTTTATATAGGATGAATGTGTGTAGTATGAATAAAATTCAGATGTACCACATCTACCATGTTGTAACTGTCACTTAACCTCTGGTGTCAGTTCCATCACTGCCATTCACAAATCCTCCTGTGACCTCACTGGATAGTAAAGTATCCATCATATGCACACTTTTCAGTTTAATCTGAAAGAATAGGTAATTCGGGTACCATTTCATGAATACTATGAATTCGGACATGGTATGTAGCACACATTCTGTTTTTCACATCTTATATAGTATGATTCGGATGGTTACGGCTTTGATTATAATCTATTTTTTTATTAGCTGTGTACGGTGGCCCAGTAGTGCATAACACGAAGAAATCTCTACAGCACAATGAAATTGCTGCAATACAATGAAATTGCCACAAGACAACAAAATCTCCACAACACAATGCCGTTGTGTTTTGCTCATTTTGTTGTGCTGTGCTAATTTCGTTGTGTTGTGACCTGTTTCCGTTGTGTTTCGGCTTGTTTCCTTTGTGTTGTGCTAATTTCGTTGTGTTGTGACTTGTTTCTGTTGTGTTGTGGAGATTTCGTTGTGTTGTGACTTGTTTTCGTTGTTTTGTGCTAATTTTGTTGTGTTGCGGCTTGTTTCCATTGTGTTGTGCTATTTTCATTGTGTTGCGCTTGTTTCCGTTGTGTTGTGGAGATTTTGTTGTGTTGTGCTCTACTGGGCCACCGTAGCAGAGGCGTTAAGAGGCCTAATATACTTATTAAACTATAAAACAATTTCAGCTCAAATCAGTATTTTTTGTCTACACATTGATTTATTCATTTGATGAGTAGTGATGTAACAATGTACAGTAAGCCAGTCATTATCGACTGGCTAGAGGCACAGATCTGGTGTGAGTCTGTGTGTTGCATTATGGGTGTGCACTGCTTGCGGGATGTCTCAGTATTGTGTGTCGGATTCACAAGGGTCCTGTCTTAGTGTGTTGACCCGCAGACTGTTATGCTTGTGCAGATAACACTGCAGGAATGAAATCATATCCTTTGAGTAACATCTGGAAAGCTGCACCACAGGACAGGGATCGCACCCTTCCGCTGACTTTCCTTACACTGGAACAGACAATGCTGTTGTACAACCGTATCAGCCTGTGTCTGTGACCAGGGCCAAGGTTACAGTCCCTCAAACTGCAATAAAAGAGTTTCCTCTGTTATTCACATATCAATAGAGCCTCTTTTACACACAGTCAAGGTTATAAAAAAGAGACCTGCAGGCTTATCCCATAATAGTGATTGCATGTCTGGCATTTTTATAATGTTCTATAGTTTATCAATGTTACTCCTCCTGAGGCCTATCATGACCTCTGTGTTTTAATTGGTCAATTCATGCCTGCACAACAGTAGCTGATATGTTATTGCAAAATGCTTTGATTTGCAAATCAATCTGTCGACATAGCTGCTGAAAGGGTTTTGGATTCACTTCAATTGCCTGGTGGGAATCAGGGCTGCTATGTGTCAGTTGAGTTAGGGCTGATATCAGCAGGGGATTCTGGGAAGCCTGTAGCTTTTTGGGCTCCAGCTCAGAGCTTAAAGAGCTACAATGGTCACAGAAGGAGGGACAAAGAATCCATTTATTAGTACATACTTGCAAGAAACTGGAAGACTGGAGTGCACAGCTGACCTCATGCTTTAGCAGTCTTGAGAAATGACTGCAAATTCAATAAATCTTTCTATTATAGTCCAAAAATAAATGAATGTTAAAACAAAATGGTAATGTGCATGGTAATATTGAGACATAAAATTTATGAAATTATTCTGTTTGATGAAAAAAGTTGATTAAGGATTTAATGCTTAAAGAGACAACAAAGCACCCTTTTGTGTTTCTGTGTGTGTGTGTGTGTGCGTATATATATATATATATATATATACACTACCAGTCAAAAGTTTTTAAACAGTAAGGTTTTTAATGTTTTTTAAAGAAGTTTCTTCTGCTTGTACCAAGCATGCATTTATTTGATCCAAAGTATTATTCTTGTGATCAAAGCTACATTTTCAGCATCATTATTCCAGTTTTCAGTGTCACGTGATCCTTCAGAAATCATTCTAATATACTGATTTGCTGTTCATGAAACATTTATTATTATTATTATTTTTTTTAATTGATCAAAAGTGATGATAAAGACATTCATAATGTTACAAAAGATTTCTATTTCAGATAAATACTGTTCTTCTGAACTTTCTAAAGAAACCTGACAAAATTATACTCAGCTGTTTTCAACATAATAATAATAAATTTTTTTGAGCAGAAGATCAGAATGATACAATGATTCCTGAAGGATCGTGTGACTGGAGTGATGATGCTAAAATTCAGCTTTGAAATCACAGGAATAAATTACGTTTTAAAATATATTCAAATAGAAAACAGAATATTTCAAAATTTTACTGTTTTTGCTGTACTTTTGGATCAAATAAATACAGGCTTGGTGAGCAGAAGAGACTTCTTTAAAAAACATTAAAAATATTACTGTTCAAAAACTTTTGACTGGTAGTGTATATATATATATATATATATATATATATATATATATATATATATATATATATATATATATATAAACTAGGGAATATATGGAACACAAAATGAGTTAGGCTATTTTGTGCAGTGTATGTATTGTGAAATACATATGAACTAAAATAAAAATCGATGGTAATTTACTCTTTTGCATTAAATGGGAAAAAAATAATACGTTTTGCAATAAAATATGGTTGAGAATACTTAAACTAAACAAATCAGAGTGCATGTTAATAGCGAGACATGAAATTATCCATGTTGGATGAAAAAAGTTGAAAATTTAATGCTTGAGATATTTTGAACAAAACATGAACTGTGCTTGAATTAAAAAAAAAGGTAATTCACTACGGAAAATCTCCTTATATGTTCCCTGGGAAAAAGAAAATGATATGAAACAATAAAATTATACAGTTTTGCAATGGAATAGGAAACTAAACTAATATAGATAACAAGCTATAAACTAATCTAACTAAATAACTAAACAAACAAAGATTTAAAAATGGAATTACATAGAAAAAATACAATGAAAACTGGTCGCAGTCCCTTTTATACATTACGGTTTTTAATTAAAAAGTATTTTTTAATCAAACATATCGTTTCATTAATGTTTTATATTTATCTGTTTATTTCTTGATATTGTCTTCTATGTTACATTTGCTTTTGGACAAAAAGAGAAAGATTTCTCACATTTGCCTTCATTCCTCAAGATTGATAAAGCATGAGGCAGCTGTGTTTGAGAACACTCCAACCTGTCTAAACAATCCCTTTAACCTTGAAAAGGTGGGATGCGCCATGAAGTGTTTCAGCTGAGTTCCTTCCTCCTCCTCTGGATTCAGAGAAGGCATGTGATCTGTAATCCCAGGCAGAGCCCTGCTCAGTATGGAGCCTGTATAGTACAACATCAAAAAAGTGGCCAGTCAAAACAGTCACAGATGTTCATCCTACATAGAGGGGTTTCTCAAGGGCACAATGGTAACAGAGCACAATTGTGTTTTAACTCTTGATTATTGAATTGTGAATTCACAATATATGTGTTGCCTCAAAATTTAGGCTTCCCCATTAAAATGTCTGTCTGGCATACCAACTTTGAAGCCATCACATCTTTAATGCTAGATGGAAACTTGAGGACTGATTTTGTGTTTGAAACGGTGGTTCAGCAACAGTTTTCTGGAACACTGTGAATCTTCCCATTTGGGGCCAGATAAAACATGAAAGGAAGATCTTTGGAATTCTGTTTAGAATTCCGGTTAGATATAATTTGAGGAACATCAGCTCAGATAAGAGAATGTGCATGTAGGAGTTAAATCTCACTCCCATAATCCATCTCACTTTAAGGCTGTGAATATGGTACGGCACACATTTAAAATTCTTTAAAATTAAAAATTCTTTTTCAAAATGGTCTGTGAATAGAGGGGTTTGGACTTCAGAAAATGTTGATTGTCAGTCTCGGGTGCTCAAACTAACTTTCCTATAAACTTTTTTTTTTTTTTTAATAAAAGCCTTATGATCTTTCCAAAACACAAAAATTTGATGTCTCAATAGTTTTAAACCCTGATTTGTGTGATTTTGGATAAAATGCATTTGTGACAAATCCAATAAACATGAAGAAAATTAAGTAGAAAAAATATATGCTATTAGAACAGTGTATATTTCCCATAAATCAAAGGAAAATATTTGTTTGATAATTTTTCCAAAAATTAATTCGGAATAGGATAACAAGGTTATGGCTGAGAATGATAAATGCAGTAAACACTTATAATTAGTGTACACATCTAAATGATGTTATGTCATGGCTTTTACAATTTAGTGGATATTTTTAAGGAACAAATGTGGGAAAATCATATTGTAACACACTATTTTTACCCAATCTTACCCTTGAAATTAGTTTCATTATTGTAACATAATATATTTTAGCAACATTTTTGATTTAAATAAAATCAAGTAAATTACATATTACTATATGAAGCACATTTTAAAAATGAGAACATACATATTTTTCACTACAAAATAAATATAATAAACTGAATATAAATTGAACAGATTATGCCTAGTCAAGAAGGTCCTCTGAAGCAATTCATTATTTACATTTTACATGAACAGGTAGCTAATTCATTTTTACGATCTCACTTGTACAGTCTGTTTATATGCCCCACTGACAGTTAGGTTTATGAGTGAGTTTAGAGCTGGACCTTCATGCTTATGTTTTTTCTAAAAATCATACATTTCAAATCACATTGTATGAATTTATATGAAATGGCCACCTCATCAAATAGTTAAATTTCAGATCATGATTGAGTTGTATAGGCCAGAATCAAAAGGAGCTACTTTTCAAGCTATGTTAATTGTAAGTTAGATTATAATTATAATAAAAAAGATTTGCACCTCTAACGCTTTAAATATGTACTCTATTCGTGGACAGTTCCATAAAAGTCCACTCAGGTCCAGTGAGTGAAATGCCTGCTATGTTCTGAACGAACAAAGTTCTCCAAACCCTTTCCGTCAGCGTCTTTGTTTTCAGCTGATCAATTTCAATACATGTCAAGCCATGAAAAAGTACTTTTTCCTGTTGGAGAGGAGCAAGGGGATTTGACGTTTGAGCGTCATAAGTAATATCTTGTGTCCAATCTTAGTTTATATGAAAAGAGATATGTCTATGTGTTTTTATTTTTAAGAGCATGAGTCTGGAGAACAATAGATCTGTGAACAGCCTTTAATTACTTTCAAACACGTACTTCCACGCTCTGTAGAGGGGAGATAACAGAGCTCTGTGATAGCTCTGAGGAAAAGGAAGCAATAAGTCATTCACTGACCTTTCTTCTTACTACTTGTAAACAAACCACTTACGATTGTACTTGTATTTAACCCCTGAAACCTCAAGGATTGAGATTTATTTGAAACACCAAACAGGATTTGGGGTAATTTAGTCGAAGTTCAGCAAGAAATCACCACCAAGTCACACCTCAGATCAATGCTATTTCAAGAGTGACAAATTTAACCCATTGCGATTGTTGCTCAGCGCTCAATACATTGTCTAAATGTGGAATACAAAGCAACTTTGAAGTGACGGCCGCTTATAGGCTTTGTCTTCACACAGCTGCAAGTATAGCAAACAAACATTTTCAATGGGTCAGATGTTCTGGAATGCTTTATGTCTTTTCCCACGGCTAACTTTTGATCTAGAAAAGCTGAGGGGGAAGTGGCTCATGTGATCAGACAGACAGGGCCACATATAGGGTTGAGAGGTGCTCTGAATGGGTCACAGAAAGGGAGGTGGTGGGAGGTATATGAGCTCTGACCGCATGACGCCAGGCCCCTCACATCAGTGCTCACCTCTGAAATGTTGGGAAGCTGACATAATTAACTTAATGGGGTCCCTGTGTCAACAAATGGTCACAAATCGTATGAAAAAAGGATTTGCGTGCTCTTAGTTCTCAGTTAAGGTGCAAAAGTACGTAAGCAGTTGACGTATAAGGAAGAAGTAAAGGAACATGATTTTTTTAAAACTTTTTTAGCTTTGTGTTCCTTTTTTTGATATATGGTGAGATGTCATAAAACACTTTTGAGTCATAATAATTGAGAGACTGTGGAACAAAACAACGCAAAGCGAAGCAAAGCAAAGCAAAGCAAAGCAAAGCAAAGCAAAACAAAGCAAAGCAAAACAAGCAAAAACAAAAAAAAATACAATGAAATTTTGTACTTTTAAACCAAAAAAAAAAAAGAAAAACCAAAACAGAGGGACAAAAAAAAAAAAAAAAATAAAAAACAAAAATAGATCAGAACAGAACAAAAAACAAACAAAACAATACATCAAATTGTTGTACTTTTAAACCAAACAAAATAGAAAAAAAAAACAACAACATAAAACAAACAAAAAATACATGGAATTTTCAAACAAAGCTAAAAAATAAAAGCTTTAAAAAAATAATAAATACATGTCATTTTTTGTTAAATAAATAAATAGTCACATCATCAGACCATTTAAAATTAAATGTAAACGCTGTTTATAAATGTTATGCATCCACTACCCATACCAAGATTTAACAATAAAGTGTTTATCAGAGACATAGTTTGCCATTTAAAAAAAGTTATACAGTGATATTAGACATTTCTAAAGTAAATATGTGTCTAAATATCATGTGTTACATCTTTGAGGTTAAATCTCGGGGTAAGTGTGCTGATATCACATGATTTCCTGAACTCTGAGTCAGCATGCTGTCATCACATTTTCTTTATTAAGCTCTCTTAGCATCAATGCTGAAATAAGGGCATTTAGACTACAAACAGTGCAACTTTACAGAGATATAGGATTATAAGACACCAAGTCAGCAAAGCAAAGATGTAGGCATTACTGCAGGATCTGGACCTTAGCCTTGAAATCATTTACTCATGTTTTTAAGGCCATTATGCCAAAACAGAACATATTATGCATTTTATTTTAATTAAACTACCTTTTTAGTTTTAGTAAATACCTTTTAGTGAGTTTTGAGTATGCAGCTGAAGATTTAAGAGGGTTTGTGTTTTTCTTACATGCAGGAAAGTTGATTCCTCTATTTAATTCCTCTATGTTTCCTCTTAGTATGTTTGGACAGGCTGTGATGAAGCTTGTAATGGTAGGGGTTTCTTTAGGGCAATTAACGATGAAATGATGCACCAAAATTGCCATTTAACATTTAAAAGTTCCTTAATTGCCCAGATCGTTTGTTAACATCTATGACACAGAGGTCAGCAAAGGTTTTCAGTCACTTGCCTCCACCCTCTCTGAACAGACGATGCACAGACTCCTGACACAATTGCATTATTAACAAAGTTCAAGTTTAAAACAATAAATTTGAGTGTTTTGGTGTTCTCCTCTGTATTTTGAATACTTTAACCCTTCGTGATTCTTCACTTCATGCCGTGCAGATACTATGATTATCTGTGTATGGACAGCAGACAGACACACTCACAGACCTCGCTGGTAATCCTCAGCTGGTGGCGAGTTCCATGCAGGTCAGCGTTTGCTAGACACAGCTTTTATTTGTCCCTGATTATTTCTGCACAAGTCACCTCACGTCCTGTCAGAGGTGATCATCCTCACATGGGCTGATTCTGTTCCGCCTGGGGGCCTCCATTCAGGGCCCAGCACAGTCACTAGGCCGGCCAGACCTTACTCACAGCTCACAGGCCCAGGGCAGCCCAGTCAGCAAATACAGCACCAATAGAGAATGAGAGCAACACCGAGACCTAAATACATCACAGTTTTTAACAGCTGGCCACCACAACAAGCATCCAGGGACAAAACAGGGTTGTTTCCGGCGGACAGTTTTTGAAGCCTTTGACCCTTGTGCACTGCCATGCGGATGTCTAAATAAGCACACTTAATTTCAGTGAGCCAGTACACCTGCTATCATGAAGAAACTGAATTTGGGACAGCTCCCAAGTACTCAAGTGTTTACAGTTCATGCCTTCTCTCTATTTCTCGGTTCCCCATTTAAAATAAAAAAACGTTTAAGTTTGAAAATCCGTGTCATTATGTATAGTTTGGTCTCTGTTTGAACATACAGAGCTTCATTTAATTTTATTGAGAATAAATCAGTTTATTACCATAACCAAAATCATGTGAAAGACATTGTCACCACCTAGTGATGAGTCTTAACAAGTTTCAGGCTGATGATACACGGGGCAACTTTTTGAGCAATGTTGCCAGGCAACTCTGGTTAAAGTCAGGGGCGGACTGGGACAAAATTTCAGGTCGGGAAATTTCACACTCATCCAGGCCATCCCATACACCCGCAACAAACTCTAAAACATGGAAAACCCTATTTTTTTGAATGGCCATCATCACATAAAAAAGTTTAAATCCTTAGGCTGGGGGAAAGGTCGTGCCAATATTAGCATCTTTTTTATTTATTTATTTAATTTTAAATGGTAATTTAGTGTGAAAAATTATTTTAAATAAAAATACAGTAGTCTCAATTATTACGAGGACAAAAATGCTGCATGGACAATAATTGTAAAAGAATTGTGTGTGTGTGTGTGTGTGTGTGTGTGTGTGTGTGTGTGTGTATCGAGTAGCCTATAGCACTTGTTTACTTCTCTTACAGATAAAAAAAAAAAAATTATTTTAATAATTTCTACTTGTTTTACCACTATAGTGGTAAAGTTAATCTAAAAAATTTAATTAATCTAATATTAATGTTCTAATTTTTCACGTTTGTTTTTCAAAGGTCGTGCCAATTAGCTTTTTTTTTTTGTTAACTAGTTCATTTTAAATGGTTGACCTTATTTTATAAAAATACACTGCACGGACAATAATTGTAAAAGAATTTTATAATATATATATATATATATATATATATATATATATATATATATATACTGTATATATACTGTATATACTGCATATATATAATAGCCTATAGCACTTCTTTACTACTCTTACAGATAAAAAATAATTATTTTAATAATTCTTTGTTTGTAATTTCTTATTACTTGTTTTAACACTATTAATGTTCTAATTTTTCAAATGTTTCAGATAAATCACTTTTGTAGTTAAATAGTAATAATAATAGTAGTCATATGAAAATAAACAACTGGCTTTGTGTATGGTCAATGATAATTATGGACTTTTTTAAAAAAATGTATGATTATAGCAATTATTTAATATCATTTTTAAAGAATTATTGTAATCGTTTGAAATTGTACGACTGCTGTATTAATATTGTAAATAACGAATTTCAGATTAATCATGACTGTCTTTCTATCACTCTTTGGCTATGTGGTACATTATAATTATCTTGATCAGTCCTAATGATATTCGCGGGCAACATTATTGCATATAGGGGTACACTAACAGTTGATGCTATTTCCTTTTCAGCATTGTTTTTTGTCTTTTGTACCAGACACGTCTTTTTGCTATAATAAATATTATTATAGACTGTCTTAATCGCAGGACAAGGTAGCTGAAACGAAAATCATCAACTACAAAAACATACTGGGATAGTGGTATATTCCGGCTTCAGTGAGCAGTTGTCATGGCCGCTGTCTGAGCCGATTAGCCTCGCTAATAAGTCTAAATAAGACTTATAAAAGGAGTAAACATGGCTGCGCAGAATAGTGTTGAAGAAACGGTCAAAAACGGTCAGGGGTCCGATGACAATGACAGCATGACAACGACTGAATACTGCCAGCGGCTGCAGCAGTGGATGTGGCGCTATTACAGCGGCTATGTGAGCTGGCAGAGCTGGCTGTTCATGTCCGCGCCGCTCTTTCCTCCGCCGCAGTTCGCCGGCTCCACATCTGCGTGTGCCGCGACGCCCGCTGAAATCGCCGCTTGGTATAACCAGACGAGCAGCCCACCACCATCCAGCCGCCCAGCAGCCACCGCCACAGCCAGCACCGCCGAGAGAGGCCCAGCACAGCCGGCAGGTAGCTGTCAGTCCAGTGCTCTGAGGAGATGGAGGAACCAGCTGCTTCATTAAACACATGTTAACAAACGCTAATGAAGAATGGGACTAAATTAATTTACATTTCATGTACCTTTAGTATTATGTATAGCCATAATCTCCCGTTATGTGTACTTTTTAATAGCCTATTATATATCTGTCCCCACATTGAGGTCTTAAGGCTGCATTATGCCTGCTCAAAATTTGGTGTAAAGACATAATGCAGCATAAAAGCCAGACTAAACAGCCTACATGATACTGTAAAAGCATCAGACAATGACACCTGTTCACCAGCTACTATGTAGCACAGAAAGGCCAACCTTAATTTTCATGTCACATACTATCTTTTAGTGAAAGAATTACTAGTAATTAGACATTTAAGTTGCCTTTCTGCATAGTTCTATAATTGTAGGTCACCATCAAAATATAAGCAAATTTGTGACACTGATGTGAATTCTGTAGAAAAGGTCTGATTTTCTTATGTTGAAGCATTGAAAGTGCAAACTTGAGAATGCACACTTAGGTTCTAACTTTATGGTCCTAACTTCATCTTTTGTTTTTTTTTGTTTTTTCAGGTAGAGAGTACACCATCCCCTCCCCGCTCTATAGATTTCTGGCTGAAACTGTGGATTTCTTTATTCTCTTCTGTGTTAAAGCAACCATAGTGCTGTGGATCATGCATCTCAGTGGAATGAGGTGAGTTGAGAAGGTGTTCAGAACAAAAAGGAACTGATCCAGTAGGAATTATCCTTCTTGAATCATTCCTGCACTGTTTCCACAAAATATTAAGTGGCACAACTGTTTTCATCATTGATAATAAGAAGAAATGTTTCTTGAGCACCAATGCAGCATATTTAGAATGACTTCTGAAGGATCATGTGACACTGAAGACTGGAGTAACGATGCTGAAAATTCAGCTTTGCCATCACAGGAATAAATTACAGTTTTACTATTTTTATTGCATTTATTTATTTATTTATTAACATTTTATGTAGTCTTGGTGAACATAAGAGACTTCTTTCATAAACATCAGGGGCCAGTTTTTTTTTTGGCCAGTTAATTTGCCTGTTTAGTAAATCTGGGCCTAAATTTACAGGCATATACAGTATATGTATTGTATGACAGTTCATATGTCTTTGATCTTCTAAACAGAGATATTTCCAAATTCATGATGCAGTTTATCGTGGAAGAGATTGATGAGAACACATCACTGGAGGACCTGCAGAAGATGATGGTCGTGGCTTTAGCATACAGAGTCCTAGTGTGTGTCTATGAAGTGAGTGATCATCTTTTGTCTTTCATGTTGTGAAAGCCACAATTACAAGTCTTGTCTCTCAATCTGTTTCTAATTTACAATTTTAAATTGGATTTATCAGAAAAATAAATAAGTCATTTCAGCCTTGTCATGTTTCGCTTAGTTACAGCATTTGGTAGAAAAACTCTGTAGTGATTTGAATGAGTTGTGAGTTTGTTTTTAAACAGCTCACACATTTCCTTCGGTCTGTGTTCTGTCTTCATCTGCAGATCATCTGTATTTGGGGAGCTGGAGGTGCCACTCCGGGAAAGTTCCTGCTAGGGCTTCGAGTCGTCACATGTGACACGACAGTCCTAGTGCAGCCCAATCGGGTTTTGGTGGTACCGGCATCCAGTGTCAGCTTATCTGCGTGAGTTATGCATATATTTATAATGCAGTGGCCTTCAAACCCCTGGGTTTTTGCCACAAATAGCCCTGATAACAATTTTATATAATAATTAAAAAAATATTTAAATATAAAATGTAAAATTTCTTTAAATTTCTTTATTTTTTTGCAGCTCCACAGTACGGGCTTTAAACAAAAACTTCTCCATCGCCTTCCTGTTCCCTATCTTCATCACGTTGCTATTTTTCCAGCACAACAGAACTGTTTATGACGTTGTGGCTGGAACCATCGTGGTTCGGAGGAGAAGAGCCAGATGACCAGCCTGTGTGTGTCAAAATCATGTGAAAACAGCCCCTGTCAAGCATCAAGTGCTTACAAATGTTCTCAGTACTTTATTTTAATAATATCTATATAGTATTTCCTGCAGATTTGCACTAATGATCCTCAACAAAGTCTGATCACATAGCTATTGTTTACAGCACTGAGAAATATCTGCTTTCTTAAAAAAGCTACTGATCCCTCAACAATACTAATAATAATTCGTTACATTTATATAGCGCTTTTCTGGGTACTCAAAGCTTTACATGGAAGGGGGGGGTACAACAAACAGTATTTCATGTTAAATGGTGAGTGATATCAAGCTCAAGACACGTGTTTTATGTAGACATGCTTGGAAATTTGATCCGAGTGGAATGTTTCACTCTAAACACCAGCCTAATCCACAGGGTTTTCATAACTTCTCCTCAGATTCAGGCTTTATGGCCCAGACGAGTCTGTTATTAATCTTACTAAAGGCAGGGAAGTGAGCTCGGCATTCATCGCGTATCCTTCCACACATGCGGAATGTGCAGAGACGTCCGGAATGTTGCATTCCTGTTGTCAATTCAGTCAGTGGCTGATATGCCTCACTACATTTCTCAGGATTTCTTAAAAACCTGTTTTATGTGGCATATTTTTCAGTTCTGATCTTTGATATGTAAAGAGTTAAGTATTGTATTTTGAAATTCATTTGATCTGCCCTACAGTATTCAGCATGCCAAACACAACAGCTGTTTTGATTTATCATTGTGCATGGTTCATAAAAATATATTCAAATTCTTTAAGACAAGGTTTGATATTGAACAGCAGTGTATTTACCACTTCCTTATGTATTTTATGCACAAATATTGTTAAATCCAACTGGCATGTGGCTAAATTAAATCAACTTCTCTGGGATACATCATCTTTTTCATGTCAAAAGTGTTATTTTAGATACTATATATATATATATATATATATATATATATATATATATATATAATATTATATTATATAAAAACAATAATTAATGAAATGACAAAAATACTAGTGCTGGGCAACGATTAATCATGAGTAATCGCATCCAAAATAAAAGTTTTTGTGTACATAATATATGTGTGTGTACTGTGTATATTTATTATGTATATACAGGTGCATCTAAAAAAATTGAATATCATGGAAAAGTTCTTTATTTTTTGTAATTTAATTCAAAAAAGCAAGCTTTCTTATATTCTAGATTCATTGCACACAAATTGAAATATTTCAAGAGTTTTTTGTTTTAATTCTGATAGTTACGACTTACAGCTTAGGAAAATTCAGTATCTCAAAAAATTAGAATATCCCATTTTGAGCTTCATTAGTTTGATTAATTTTGAGTATAAATACTGGGTACCTCCTGGGCTAGTTTAGAACATGCAACAACACTTATGGGGAAGACTACTGACTTGACAGCTGTCCAGAAGACAATCATCGACACCCTCCACAAGGAGGGTAAGCCACAGAAGGTCATCGCTGAAAGGGCTGGCTGTTCACAGAGTTAGTATAGAAATTTATTCATAGAAAGTTGACTGGACGGAAAAAGTGTGGTAGGAAAAGGTGCACAAGCAACAGGGATGACCGCAGCCTTGGGAAGATTGTCAGGAAAAGCCGATTCAAGAACTTGGGAGAACTTCACAAGGAGTGGACTGAAGCTGGAGTCAGCGCATCAAGAGCCACCACACTCAGACGTCTTCAGGAAAAGGGCTACCAAGCCACTTCTGAAACAGAAACAATGTCAGAAGCATCTTACCTGGGCTAAGGAGAAAAAGAACTGGACTGTTGCTCAGTGGTCCAAAGTCCTCTTTTCAGATGAAAGAAAATTTTGCATTTAATTTGGAAATCAAGGTCCCAGAGTCTGGAGGAAAAGTGGAGAGGCACAGAATCCAAGCTGCTTGAAGTCCAGTCTGAAGTTTCCACAGTCTGTGATGATTTGGGGTAAATGTTAACAAATTAACATTTATTTTATTTTAAGTAACAAAGTTTAATGGATTTAGTTTTATTTAACTATAATAACTTCTCATACCATATCAGTATATGGTTAAGAATGATAAAATAGATCAAGTATGAACCTATGCATAATTAAAAAAGAAAGAAAAAAAAACACTTCTTGATAACCACTAGGTGGTGATATCTGCTCGTAAACGCAATCTGGAACCCTAATTTGACAATCACAGTGGTGAGTTCTTCGAAATTCAAAGCAAATGTCCTTTGGCATGGTTCAGTTACACAGTCACATTCCATAGATAGTGACAGTCCGCACATTCTCACAAGCAGAAAATGTTTCCAAACTGATCACATGCCAATCAGGCAACAAAAGTGCAAAATTGCACTATTCTGGTAAGAATGACTCACCATTGATTTAGAACTTTAAAATAAATATTACATCCATAACCATAAGGCCTGTTTTTTGTCTTTCTGTTGTTTGCACTTTCTGGTCTCTCTGGAGGTCTTGGAGTCCCAGGGGCAGTTCCTCATAATCAAAACCTTGTGGACCAAATGAAGAAAACAGACACAAGGGTTGTCTTAGGACATGGATACACATGCCAACTTGCACTCACACACACTTTCTGATAAAGCTAGATTTTGGCATGGTTTTGAACAAACACCACGAGATTATACAAGTTAATCTGAAAATACATTATGAATTTGTAATTTTCTGAAGGGGTTTCTTTTTATACACACCAGTGGTACTTAAAAGGTGCAGTAACACTTTATTTTAAGGTGTCATAATACAGAGTAATTACCTAATTAAGTACTTAGTAGTAGCCATTGTACTTACATGAACCAAAATGTACTTACCATGTGATTTAGCTATGGAACAGCCTGTACTTACAGTTTGTAATTATGTAGATGTAATAGGCAGCTACTGTTACACATATGTAACAGGCCGAGTCTGTTACACAGCTACTTGTACACTTAAGTACACTCTTGATACACTTTATTTTAAGTAGCTTATGCCTGTGTAATATTATGTAATTGTAATGTAATTAGAAATGTATTACATGTATTTAAGCTGTGTACTGGTGGGTTAAATCAAACTAAGGTGCAGCTGGATAAGGTGTACAGTATAGATACACATGAAGTACACTTAAGTACAATCTTGATACACTTTATTTTAAGTAGCTTATGCCTGTGTACTTACATTTATAATTACGTTGTATAAAGTCTGCAACGCATATGTAACAATCTTTTGGTTACAAAAGTAGCTGTGTAACAGACTTGGCCTGTTACATATGTGTAACAGTAGGTGCCTCTTACATCTACATAATTACAAACTGTAAGTACAGGCTGTTCCACAACTTATTTACATGGTAAGTACATTTTGTTTGATGTAAGTACAACGGCTACTACTAAGTACTTAACTAGGTAATTACTCTGTATTATGAACACCTTAAAATAAAGTGTTACCAAAGGTGCCATAAGTAATCATTTCATCATAAAAACGATGTATACATAAAGAAAGGCTAAGTACACTCACATGAGAGGTAGCTACTCCACTCATATAAGCTAATAAATATAGGTAGCCATTTTGAAATCACATGATCAGCTGAATACTACATACTTTACCTTAAAAAGACTTTCTCACTTATTATTGGACACTTTTACTACTAACCCTAAACTTGACGCATCCACACCACTAGGTGTCAGTATAAGTCTTGGCCATTGCAACATAAAAAATGACTTAAGTGCACAGAAACTTAAGATCTTAGACACACACACAGCATGGTTTTGCAAACTTTCCCAGTTAAAAATAAAATCTTAACAGAAATGTAAATGTCATTGAAAGCATATGGTGTTCGGTTTTTCATTTAAGAGAATATCTCACTCTCTTTTTGTGTGGTTTGCCAGCTTTCCACAGAGACAACGTATCTTTACTCACCCACAGCCCCACCCATCAGCCCATCATTTCTAATGTGAATTTTACTGGGTTGCACATCTGGTTTGGCTGTCCAACAGTGTTTGGCAAGGCCACTGGGTTCACAGCTGCTGGCTCTTCCCACATCCTCTTCAGACGGGATTCTGGTAAAGCCGTCCCCATGGATAGTACTTCACCCTGCTGAGAGGAATGATTGGCGGTCTCAAGACAACTTGATATGGTTGTTTTGTTTGCCACTGAGCCGCAGCCTGGAACTGACAGCATGTTGAAATTATTAGTTGCATTAGTCTTGATTTCCAATGTGAAAATCAGTCACTATATTTAAATATATTGTACCACTGGAGCATCATCTGAGTGGTTAAAGTGTTGGACTTAAAACCCAGTGGGGTTTCCCATGCAGATTTAAACCTTGCTTGTAGCATACGGCTTATTTCTCAGTGATAATATGTTAGATGAAAGACACATCATCACAGGATAGCTATAAAGAGCTCATTTTTGGACCACTATTACTATTAATGTGTTTATCATGAATGTGTTTTGGTTTTCTGTGATTCTTCAGCTGTAATTATTCAAAAACATCACACAGGCTCTGATGGGTTTTATTATTATTTATTACAAATACATAACCATTCAGAAGCTGGGGGCGGTATGATTTTTCCCGGTTTTGATGGTCTCTTATGCTCACCAGGGCTGCATTTATTTGATTAAAAATACAGTAAAACTATGCAAGCCCATAAAAAAAAAAAAAAAAAATCTGCTAATTGCTAATTTATCTCACAATTCTGACTTTTTTTTCTCGCAATTGCAAGTTTATATCTCACAATTCTGATTGTGAGTTATAAAGTCAGAATTATGAGATATAAACTCGCAATTCTGAGAAATAAAGTCACAATTCTGTGAAATAAAGTCGCAATTCTGAGAAATTAAGTCAGAATTGTGACCTTATATCTTGCAATTCTGACTTTATAACTCACAATTTGCGAGTTTAGCCTATATATATTTAGCCTATATTTATATATAGCCTATATAAAAAGTCAGAATTGTGAGTTTGTATCACACAGTCCCGAGAAAAAAAGTCAGAATTGTGAGATAAAAAGTCGCAATAACCTTTTTCAATTTTATTCAGCGGTGGAAATGGACTTCCATACTAAACAGTAATATTGTGAAATATTATTACAACTTAAAATAACTGTTTTCTCATTTATATAATTTAATATGTTATTTATTTCAGTGATGCAAAGCTGAATTTTCAGCAGCATAACTCTTAAATGTCACATGTATTTAACGTATTTTAAGCACAATATGCTGATTTGCTGCTCAAGAAAAATTTCTTATTATTAACAGTGTTGAATGTTGAGCTGCTTCATATTTTTGTGGAAACCCTGATGTAGTTTTATCAGCATTCTTTGATAAATAGAATGTTTTTTTAACATGATTTTTTTTTGTCACATTATAAATGTCTTTACTGTCACTTTTGATCAACTTAATGGGTCCTTGCTGAATAAAAGTATTAATTTCTTCTTTTTATTTTTTATTTTTTGAAAGTCAGTTTCACATAAATTGAAAACCAAGCGTTTGGATTTTTTTTTAATTATTATTATATATTTTGCTTCATGATAAAAAGGTCCTGTTGACAAGTAACAAGTAAAATCAGACATAGGTAAAGCTGAAAAATCTGTTTGAGACACTTTAACTTTTAATTGAATGACCTCTAAGTCAATATTTATAATAAATATTTGAAAAATAATTTTGTGTCTGATTGTGCTGTACCTGTATTGAGTGCACACATTTTATGAGAAAGCAGATGCACTCAAACAAAGGTGAATGTCTCTGAATATGTTGAACAGAATAATCCAAAATCATTTCTTGCTACATAAACTTTCACGTGTCTCAGTTTTGCATTCTGTTTTTATCCCAGTACCCAAGAATCAGTGTTTTTACATGTGACCCACTACCTGTGAATCAAAATTCACTTTGCACATTCATCTCTAGTACACCTGAAAACACGGCCTCATTAAAATTACTCTTTTTGAGCCTCGTGTATTGTGTGCCACTCTCTGTGAATCAGGAGAGACGAGCGCTGCGGTGAGGTGACTAATTAGGGAACTTCACAGCGAGAGGAGCTGGTGAGGATGCTTGTGACAATAACAAGCCCCGTCGACAGGAAGGAACTCTCTTGAGCTGATCCCACAGCGATCCGCAGCACTGAAAGCACAGCGGAGTATTAATGCCTCGACTTAATGAGGCCTGTTTGGAGAGTAATACAAGAACAACCACCATTGATTACAACAGGTTACATTTGGCTGACCTATTTCTTCTGATTCAAAAAGTACAGGAAGTATCAGTTTTAATCACAATATTATTGACACCCAAAGTGCACAACCACCAGAACAGAGCACAATGTGGTTTAAAGGTTATTAAACTCAATTTAATTGAGTGTTTGTTTGTTTTTTGCCTAAAGATTAATTTAATAAAGATTTTTCTGTTGCATAGAAATGTGTGTGATATGTACAGTATGTAGATATAATTATACTGTACATAAATGAACATATACAGGAGTGTAAGTTACTTTAAATAACACACCAATGAAATTGCAATGCATAAATTTTAGTTTTTTACTTTTTGGCCACAGAAACGGTCATTTGTCTTTGTGAAGAGATGTTTCACAGGCTTTGACCTAAACAGCACATTTTAATTATAACCATCAAAGCATTTTCAGCAGTCATTACTGCAATCTTCAGTGTCACATTTGTTATCATTATAAATGTTGAAAATAGTTGCTTAATGTTTTTGTGGAAACCGTACTGCATTTTTGGCAGGATTCTTTGATGAACAGAAAGTTCAAAAGAACATTTATTTTAATATAATTAAACGTCCTTGCTAAATAAAAAAAATACTAACTGCTCTCTCTCTCTCTCTCTCTCTCTCTCATAAAAAAAAGAAAAAAAGAAAAACATCAATAATAAATAAATAAATAAATAAATAAATAAATAAATCATACTGTCTCCAAACTTCTGAACAGTAGTGTACATTTATAAACATGTATTAGGTTCATTGTTAGAAATGGTGCTCCTACTAAAAACCTATAATGAAGTGCACAGTAGCAGGCAAAGAGGCTTTATGACCCTGGTTGCATTCATTCTGGTTCACCACCACTGGCTACTACCAACCAACCAATGACCGATCAATATACAACAACCAGAGTAAAAAGCTTCCTCTGGTATCAGAACTGTGGAATAATGCCAAGTTTGATGACTGAACTACACAGCATAGTCATTTTGGGGATAATCCATGGATTTTCCACTTCCTTTCAGAATGGAAAATTATGTCCCTGTCTTCTCTGCTCTGCGTAGAGTCTTTAAATAGCCTCCATTAATCCTTATGCATTCATAATCACCAGCTCTCTGCCATTTTTATCACTCTAAGAGCTGAAGCCAAAGCCATAAATTACAAGCGGCCCATCTTGCAGATCCCTGCACTTCCCTTCCGAAACTGAAAGGCAGAGTTGTTAAGATGAGGTCTAATCGGGTTTCCTACAGTGGGACAGGAGGAGAATTAGAGTGTCTTTGAAACAGGAGTCACGCTGTGTATGAAAGAACCACACTGCTGCTGTATGCTGATACCGCTGTGGTGGAGTTTGAACCAGCTGACCTTATTTAGTCTGACTTTGGATTTTTCCGAGAGTCAGTATTTTCCTCAGACACGTGGTGTACTAAACAGCTTTACTCAAGTTTGATATTCACTCACTTTCTAAGCAGGCATCATACACAGAGCATTTGCTGCAGGCGTGAAGATGCGCCGCTCCACTGTGATAGTCACACGCGGGTCAGGCTTTGCTGAGGTCCCGCTGAGATCCAGAGAGTTCTGTGAAGTTTCTGGAGAGGAGAATCTGCTGTTGTTGTCTTCTATACAATGAGATACGTAAAGGTTTTAGCTGTAATTGAGTCTCGAGTGGGCTAAATGCAAAGTGAAAGGAGAATGGGAGAATGGGAGAATGATTGCATATTCTGTGTGATGTTTAGACATGGAATCTGGTGAGTGAAAATTCCCTGCAGGAATCCATTAAGATTCTGACTTTTACTGAAGCCTGGAGTTACATAAGACATTTTTTCAACACGATCTGCTCTATAAGGGCCACAAATCCAGTGTTGACGCAAACTTGTCATTTGTAACATGTTGTTGTAACATGTAGCTGAACGAATAGTTCACCCAAAAATGAAAATTTGCTAATAATCTGAACAGATCTGGAGAAATTTAGCAGTACATCACTTGCTCACCAGTGGATCCTCTGCAGTGAATGGGTGCCGTCAGAATGAGCGTTCAAATGACTGATAAAAACATCACAATAATCCACAAGTAATCTACACAACTCCAGTTCATCAATTAATGTCTTGTGAAGTGAAAACTGCGCGTTTGTAAGAAACAAATCCATTATTAAGGGCATTTTAACTTTAAACCATTGCTTCCGGCTAAAATATGAGTCTATAATCCATAACAACACTCATATTTGTTTAGAACTGTTTTTGCTTATAAACACAGCTTGATCTGTGCACATTTCTCTCTTGATTCAGATGAGACAACTTTTTCACTGGAGAATGCAATATATGGGTAATATTGGACTCTCATTCTGACGGCACCCATTCACTGCAGATGATCCACTGGTGAGCAAGTGAGCAATGAGGAAACAATCCAATTTCCAACAATTTCCAATGAGGAAACAAACTTATCTACATCTAGGATGGCCTGAGGGTGAATAAATTTTCAGCAGTTTTTTTGTTATTTTTGTGTGAACTATTCTTTTAAACATTTTTTTTGTAGTATTATATTATATTATATTATATTATATTATATTATATTATATTATTAGTAAAAAAAAATACAAATCTATTTATATAATAGTTAGTTCTGGCCCTCAAATATAATTTGCCATGGGGTGTTTCTGCAGGCTATACAATGTTTTGCCAGTAGGTGGCGACAAGTGACTGTATTTAAATGTTATATGAGTAACTATATCGTTCATTCAAACGATTCAAAACACTGATTCATTCAGGAACTCGTGTACTGCTGTGGCTTTGTTTGGAAATTATACAAAATAGACTAACATAACTGGCAATACTGTGTCTAAAATGTAAGTTGCTCAATATTAACTTCTTGTTTATTGAACTATAAAAGCATATACTGTATAAAAGCAGTATCATATGCGCTATTGTTAGTCGGAATATCAGCAGGGCTGAGAATAACATACTCCTGCTGGTATGATATTTATCCGTTTATATTTAGATTTATATATACAGATCACAAGGTACCCCTGTTGACTGACTTGCTCGCAAACCTGATATTTTGTGATGGATTGGACATGTGCTTGTGTACATTACAAATAATGTTTACATTACAAATAAGGTGAGCCCATTGATGCTTGACGTACTGTACAGAGGCTAGCTATAGTGTATAGTCTAAATGTACAGGTTATCTGCTTCTTCGTGACTTCACAAGAACCCAAACACGACTCCAGCACAGACATAAAACAGATTCTCAGTTTGGACCATACTTTTCTGGTTGGGAGATGTAAGAGTAAGCCAAACTCATAAGGCCCCCTGTGGAACTGGGTCCTCAAGAACCTTGTAAAACTTCAGAAATATGTTATTTTATCTACTACTTCTACTTTTGTCTCTTTTATCTACCTGCAGTATTCATAATGCTAATCAGCCAATAGAGAACAAATGGTAACTGGAGGTAGATTTGTAGCTCTGAGGCAGCCCTAGCATATTCTGTCCGATGCTAACTAAGGTCGGCTGGCTTGACACATACACAGAGAGCATATATTATCTGGATCACCCTCTGTTAAGAGTTCTGGAAAGATGCCAAACATGTCAATCAATGTAAAGGCCTCATAAAGCAGACATATTGGTTTGTTCTTTCAGGTCATAACCTCAGAATGCTTCTAATATTTTAACAGTAAGAACTGATGGTTGCATATAAAAAATCCAACAGGTGACGCAATTCAGATGATTTGGGCCTACAGATATTTTACTGCTAACACATTGACCTGCCCAGCTCACTGAAATAATTTTGTGTAGTTTGAATTTGTGTCCAGGTTTTTTTTAGTAAAAGTCTCTAAAAATATATCTAATATATGTCTAAAATTATATCTAAAAATAATTTTTAATGCAATTTTTTATTAAAAATTTGTTTTAAACAAAATCTAATAAAAATGTTGATTTATGCTAAAAGATTATGTAAAAAAAAATCAACTTCTTATATTTACAAAAAAAGTTGTAATATGTAACATTGCTTCTGGGTTAAATTTGTTGTTTTAGTGATAAATAGTTTTAATATTTTATATATACACATGCATATAAACTTAACATTTTTTAACATTTATATAATATATTTATAGCTTTTATTGTAATTTTGTCAGGACAGGATTTTATACCAAATATTTATAATTTATATATGTTTTCTTATTATTTATGTATTTTTTTTTAATTGAGTGTTAATGCAACTGCAATCAAGTTTGTCCTACTGTACGTATGTGTACTGTTTGTATGTATGTATGTATGTATGTATGTATGTATATATATATATATATATATATATATATATATATATATATATATATATATATTACACATTAACTTTTAAACTCTTGCCACATAAAATCTTTAAATTTCATGAGTGACAACATGTAAAACACCATTTCATTACATATTTAGTCAATCAATATCCTCACACTGGTGGATTTATTCTCTTTGCATATAATAACAGTTTTTCATAAACACCAGATCCAATTTTCCCTCAGCTTAGTGGATGTCTTCCATTGTGTCTGATCCAGAGTCTTTGAAAATGTCTTTGAGAGGAGATGTGAGGCATTAGGGGGCTGGCTGTGGAAGAACCAAAGCTCAGTGGATCTTTGTTGAAAGTATTTAGTAGTGTTTCAGGGTTTGACGTAGCACATCTTACAGTTGCCTGAATAAATGAGTGAGCTTATGCCCATAACAGGGCTTCAGCTGTCAGGCCCCCATGGCAACAGCCATAAGCTGCCCGCTGAAACGGGCCTGAAATGGGCCTGAGGGCTGTCTGGCGTTCTTTCATTGCTTCACAGATGTTTTTTACAGTCTGGGTGAGATTAGTATAAAACAGAAAAAAGAACAGCAGGATAGTCAAAACAGAGGAAAAACGTTTCGCATTGTGTAACGCCTAATGTGACAGAAGTGTCTCCACTAAATCTAAAGAGTTTAGAGCGCTGAATAGGTGTCCGACTGTGTGTTTTCAACAGTCTGCAGTGACCGTGTGTCAGCACTGCCCCGGACACCAGATGCCATTGATTTACTACCTTCCTCACGGCTCCCTGGAGCAGAAACCTCATTGGCTGTCTGCATCTCCAGTGTCAGAGGCTCCTCCACCAATCAGAGGACCTGTGGGCCACAAATATCTGAAGTAGTAATAATGTGGAATGTGCTGCCTCAACATGTGCTGTCAGCTGTAAAGTGTAGTAATAAAAGCACTTGCTGGAGGGAGCGTAGAGAGAGGGGAGAGAGAGAGAGAGAGCGTGGGAGGAAGAGGGCAAAAAAAAAGAGTGAGGGGAAGAACTAAACACTCGATGACAGGGATACAGTTTATATAGTGAGGCTGTAGACTCATTCAATTCAATACGTACACACGCACAAAGCAAAGAACACTAAAATTCATTCTAGAAGTCTGTCTGTAGTAAGTCTGTAAGTCAGACAGACAGTAAGTCTGTCTGTCTATCTATTTATTGTCCTATCTATCTATCTATCTATCTATCTATCTATCTATCTATCTATCTATCTATCTATCTATCTATCTATCTATCTATCTATCTATCTGTGTTGTCTGTCTGTATCTGTATCTCTCTATCTATTTGTCTGTCTGTCCATTCGTCTGTTCATCTGTCTTTCTTGTTGTTTACTTGTTTGCTTGTGGTTGTGAGTCGATGGAAAATTCCAGTTGTGTATGCAGTGCTTTATGTAAGTGTGGTGTTTTTCACCATCAGTGATATTGATGTAACTCATTAAGGGCACCTGTTGCTCTAGACTGTCTAGATGAGACACAGACAGTAGACAGTGACCTGACTCTGAGTGCTATGTGTCATAGGTTTAACCACAAGACAGAAAACACACCGGTATTTCAGTCTGTATTTCTGTTTGTCTGACCAAGCATGACCTGTTGCAGTAGCTTTATGTGTGTGTATTTAAACAGTCAATGTATGTCTGAGATTTAGCATTGAGTATATGTGTGTGCAGGTGTGTGGTAACTGGTATCATATTACTAGAACAAGCTCAGCTACTGATAATCTTGTTTACACAGCCATTAGTGCCCCTCACTCAAAGCCTCTCTGCTGGCTTGGCTGGCCTCTCCTTCACTCCCTATAAAAGTATGGGCTGCAGCCCAACTTCTTGTGGTTGTGTCTCTCTGCACAAACACAGCGCTCTCTGTGTGGGAAAAGACAAGCTATGGTGACTCACAGGCCATGTTTCCAGGCACAAAACCCCCTCTGTAAAGCTTTAGTGACCCTGGGAATTACTAAACTTCACAGCAGAGACTGCTTGAAATCTCCTCACCTGTGTAACACTTGCTGAACTTCCCCTTTGGAAAACTCAACATAAAATGGTATAATGGTTAGAACATGGTAGCTAGTTTCTAGCTGGTCCAAGACGGTCTAAAATAAATGTAATTATTTTTATCTATTTGAATAATTTAACTATTAATTTAATTTAAATGTTAATTCATTAATATTAATACTTTAAATATTAATTTGTTAATTTAACTATTTTTAAATAATTTAATTACACTGATTTAAAAAAAAAAAACATGTTTGATATATGGTAAACATGAAAATGCAACTAGCAATAACACTGCGTTACTTTGTGTAACTAAAAATAAACCATAAAAAACATTTTGATTACTTGAATTAAAATTAACATTAGCTGCAATAAAATAAAATATGCGACGTATTTTATTTCAGCTAGTGGCAAATGCATCATTTCTCATTTTTGTTTAGTTTAAGTTGAAGTACAAAAATAAGTAGAACCAAATATACTAAAACTTAAACATATTTGTAACTAAAAAAAATGACAAAATCACACCACAAAATTACTAAAACTTTAGAATGAAAATAAAAAAGAATATAGAAAAATAAAATAAAATATTAACAACAACTATAGTATATCAATAATACAAAAATAACACTTGTGCCTAGAATTTAATGCCATCAAACTTTATTAAATGATACTAGTTAGTATTTTTAGTACAGCTTTGGCAGCCCTGAAAATACAAACTGGAAATAAACATGAAATTAAAATTCAGAGCTATAATAACTTTGATTTGGGCCAGTTAATAACCAGTTTGGACCAGCTAATGACCAACTTAAGCTGGATTTTCCAGCAAGGTTATTACATCTGTATTAATAATATCTATCTATATGTGCTTTTATGTAAAACCTGTTTTAGCTGAGATCAGGCACCTGCTTACCTCCCATGGCCTACTTCTGCTGCTGACAGGCCAGACAGACAGGCGGCGTGTGCTTATGTTTATAGTGTAGCATGTGTCCCTGGTCTTCAGGCATGCGACCCAGCCTCAGGGAGACAGATACTGCTGCTTTACCCCAGGACAAGTGCCCACAATGGGGCCTCAGCAGGCGGTGTACCTAGTCCACCCAGATGAGGTATGTACTGTATGCAGAGAGGCCTGTGGTTCATGCCTCCAAAATAATCACCAGCAGTAGGAGCAGGGGTTAAAGAGACACGCTTCACATACACAACATACATTATTGCAGCTGACCTTCAGTAGCTCCATCTGTGTGCTCACACATTCCTGTGTGTAACTCACTTACTATGTGTTTTGAATGTTTAAATAACTTGTGCGTGTGTGTGTGTGTGTGTGTGTGTGTGTGTGTGTGTGTGTGTGTGTGTACCTGTTTTTCTATTCAGGTAGGGACTTAAACCTGAATACACACAGACTCATGGGGACTCATGTCACGGTGGGAACCTAAATTGAGGTCCCCACGGGTAAAGAAGCTTATAAATCACACAGAATTAATTTTTTTGAAAATCTAAAAATGCAAAAAGTCTCCTGTGAGGGCTAAGTTTAGGTGTAGGGCAATAGAATATACGGTCTGTACAGTAGAAAAACCATTATGCCTATGAATGTCCCCACAAGGACAGCGAAACAAGTGTGTGTGTGTGTGTGTGTGTGTGTGTGTGTGTGCATGTATACAGTGGGGTCCAAAAGTCTGAGACCTCTAGTAAAAAAGCTTTTGTTTTTCTGATTATATATAGTTTTATTCATTACAAATGTATGAAATGCGTATAACAATTTGAGTGAAAAGTGTAATTGAAAAATTTATTTAATACATTTTTTTTTTTTTTTGTAGATTTTGCTTCAGTGACAGCAAAGCTCAAACTGCAAACAGATTGTGTAAAACCTGATGATCATGTTCTCCAGCATGATTTGAGATCCAAAAAGCATCTTGTGCTTTTGAACAGTAAGATTTTTTATGGGTTTTTTTTTTTTTTAAAGAAGTCTCTTCTGCTAACCAAGCCTGCATTTATTTGATCCAAAGTACAGCAAAAACAATAAAATTTTGAAATATTTTTATATTTATCTTATTAGAATGATTTCTGAAGGATCATGTCATGTGACACTGAAGACTGGAGTAATTATGCTGAAAATTTAGCTTTGATCACAGGAATAAATGACATTTTAAAATATATTAAATTAGAAAACAGTTATTTTGTATAGTAAAAATATTTCACATACTGTTCAAAAATTTTTGACTGGTAGTGTGTAATATATATATATATATATATATATATATATATATATATATATATATATATATATATATATATATATATATATATATATATATATATATAAAGCAACATTTCACATTTCCATTTACCTTGTACTAAAGAAACTAAAAATAAAACTGAAAAATTTATAAAAACTATATTAAAAAATAACTAATTAAAATTATAAAAGCACAACAAAATTACTGTAACTAAAAAGAATAAAGTTTATTTATTATTATTATTATTATTATTATTATTATTATTAATAGTCTGTGGTCTCAGACGTTTAAAGCCCACTGTATTTCTATAGGAATTTCATGATGTAGAAATATTGGACAGTATTAATACCCAAAAATGTATTTTATTTTATAGACCAACAACTGATCTGAACAATAAAATAAATAGCCACTATTTCATTCTGGTTCTACTCTGTATCATTATATAATATATTTTATATTATATGTAAAATTATAACCAGTTTGTTTGTTTGTTTGTTTATTTATTTATTTATTCAGCAATGTAGAGTTTCACATTTTCAGATGAAATCAGGCAGCAATTTTATAATGTATTATAATGAAACTATTATATAGTTCTGGGTAGTTTTATTTAACTCAACTATTTTTTTTTTAAATTTACTATATAGCTGGCTTAAAATGAGCCCAAAATAGGTTGTAAATTAAAAATCAGACACATAATTACTAGAGGCACCAGCAATAATCAAAAGGTCAACATTTATTAATAAGCGATTTAAAAATATATATTTATTTAATTATTATTTATTCAACTTATTTATAAATGTTCATATATTGAACATATTAATGAATGTTAATTTTCGGCCTATTTTGGGTTCATTTTAAGCAAGAAATATAGTAACTGTTAAGCAATAGTTTAGTTAAATAAAACTACCCAGAAGGTTGGGTTAAACATTTAACACAACCATGGATCAAAACAACCCAGCTGCTGAGTTTGTCCATAATTCACCCAGCATTTTTTAGAGTGTGTGTATTAGTATACATATGTTCTGCATCATGTCTACGCAAAAGCCATGATCAATACTCATATGTTTTGAGTTTGATAACCCACAGCTTCACGACTTTGCTGATGCTGCCCACCGCTTTCCTCACAACACGACCTAGTGTTCCTTCCCCCGGAGCCGTGCAGCACAAGACGATACTGTATACGTGAAACGAGATATGGCCACAGATGGTAGAAAAACAGCCTAATCTGTGAACCTGCTGACTGACAGCATGCATTTAAGCATGGCCACGCGCTGCTAGGGTTTTTAAAAATAGCCCGGCAAAGATGGACTGAGGGATTACACAAATAATACACCCCAGCAGAGGCCAGCCATCTGTGTGTGGCTGTATGAGTCGGTGTGGGCATGTTGTCTTGTATCTATAACCCCAGCTCAGAGACGTGAAGCAGAAGTCATTTGAAGGATGCAGTAGTAACTCTGACTCATGGCTCTCAGCTGTAATGAGAGAAACTGCACCTTAATAGTGTACAGTTACCAATAATAGCTCTGCACACATCACACATTTATCTTATGGGGATGCTGGGAGTTGCTGTTAAAGGAATATTTCACCAGGAAAAGATTTGCTGTTTCACTAAGGGTTGTAGTATCTGACAGCCTGCACTGACATACAGGAAATAGATCCAACACATATCTTATCTCATTTTTATTTTCCCCTTAAACTTAATTTATTATTGTAATAAATTAATATATTTTATTACTATAATAAATGACTTGGTCCTACTGTATGTGTTATTATAGGCTTTTTTTCTACACATCAACAAAAATTCAGTAACTTCAAACAGTAATTTTTATTTTCTTAACATTTTATTTTTTCTTAATTTGTCAGGATTTGTTCCCATAAGTTCACAAAGATGTATGAGCAAATATATTTTAATATATATATAAATACACAGAAATGAAAGCTTTTGATTTATTCTTTTTATATATTTTTATAATATAAAGTAATATATTATATATTTTAGATATTAGATTTTAATTAGTTTTATTAAAAAGTTGTGTCCACAGTGCAGCCAAAGTTACATAATTATTTTTTAATATATATTTTTCCCTCACATTTTCTGATGAAATGTTTTCATCAAATGTTTTATACTTAGTGTAAAGGAAAAATTGTGTATTGACAAATAATTGTAAACTTGGTCTGTCACTATTTATTTATTTATTCTTTATTACATTACTGTCAGACCTGTGTCCTGTCTTGTCTTGTGGTTTTCTGTCTCGTGCTCCCCTTGACTTAGTTTTCCCTTTTTTATGCCCATATTTGGTTATTTTCCTGTTCCTGTTTTTATTAGTTCATTTGTTACCAGCTGTGTTTATTAATTATCTCGTTTAGTTTGATTATTTAAGCCCTGTGTTTCCCTGTCTAGTGTCTGGTATTAACGTCGATGTCCTGTTCCTGTGTGTCTCTGTCCTACCGTGTGTACACCGTTTCTGGATTAAAGACTGTTATTTTGAAGTTTACCTCTCGTCTCCTCACTTCCCTTGTGTGCTCCGTGACAGAATACCAGACCAATACAGTAAGCGGTGCCCATTTTCCTCATTTTTTTGTTTTCCGTTTTTTGCCATGCTGCAGCATGGAAGTCGCCGCTTGTCATTCCGCCCAAGCCCGCTGAAACTGAACGTGGGAGTTTGACGGGATCACCATGAGTGCCGTGAGTCCGCCGGCCGTTCTGAGGTCTAGCCTGCTGGCCGCTCCGACGTCAAGCCCGCCGGCTGCGGCTCACTTCAGTTCCAAAGCAGGCTCCAGCCCCTGATCAAGAGTCCAGTGCAGGCTCCAGCCCCTGACCAAGAGTCCAGTGCAGGCTCCAGCCCCTGACCAGAATCCAGTGCAGGCTCCAGCCCCTGACCAGAGTCTTGTCATGTCCCCTAAAATATTATCCACAGGAACAGTTTCAATCAACCTTGTCTTGTCAGTTGGAGTTCACTTGTTGCCTCAATGGAAGCAGTTCCTGAAATCACCCCTGAGAGGGCCCCTGACTCCACGTCCAGCCCAAGGAGGGCTGTTGTGCTCTCGTCATGCCCAGAGAGGGCCTCAGATTCCGAGCCTAGCCCTAAGTGGGCTCCTGTTCCTGAGTTTAGCCCATGGAGGGCTCTTGTTCCTGAGTGTAGCCCAAGGAGGTCTCTTGTTCCTGAGTTTAGCCCACGGAGGGCTCCTGTTCCTGAGTTTAGCCCACGGAAGGCTCCTGTTCCTGAGTTTAGCCCACAGAGGACTCCTGTTCCTGATTTTAGCCCACGGAAGGCTCCTGTTCCTGAGTTTAGCCCGAGGAGAGCTCATGTTCCTGAGTTTAGCCCTAATTTCTTCCCAAGTTATTTTTTGGGGGGGGCTATGAGGATCCGGTCGTAGAGGCCGGGGCGAAGGATGAGGCCACGGCCATGAAGACTGCCTGCCATGGCCTCCAGAGCTCCCAGCTCCGCCATGGCCTCCAGAGCTCCCAGCTCCAAAACAAACAAAACAAGGAAATGCTTGTTTTGTTTACTGAGTGGAGACGTGCTGAAATCGCATTTGGTTTCGTACATACCTTGTTAGTGTCTGCGCTTGCGTGGCCATTTATTGAGATTAACAGGAAAGTGTGTTCAAGCGCCAGCAGAAGACGGTGTAAGAAATATTCTTTGAGAGAAGCAGTCTATCAGAGGAAGTTAAAAGTAGCTCGTAAGTGTATTTACTTATTAACAGGAAAGTGTGTCCAGCTGAATTCAATTAGTGATTTGTTAGACGGGTATAAAAAAGGTTATTTTACCGCGGCAGCGGTCGCGGCACCCTTGTCGTGTGAAGACCGAAGTGTGTAAAGACCATCGACTCTACCGTGCGACTCCACCGGACAGGGACAAGTATCGCTTTTCATTTATTCTCTTTCCAATTACTTGCTTTACTTCTCTTTCAGTTTTTATAACCATTTCTTACTTGTATGTTTGGCACAGTTATTTTATTAGGATTACTGTTAAACTAATGTAGTTTGATTTGTATATGTTATCTATTTTAATTTTAGTTACAGTTGTAGTAATGTTTGTCATTTTATTAGTTTTTTTTTCTATTATGTCTGTATAAGTTATTTATTAAGTTTTAGTTTTATTTAATTTGAGTTTATTACTTCAACAAACTACATGGAAATGAAATAATATTGAATTTATGGATATGCGTGTGTGTGTGTGCGTACATACACGTAGTTGTTTTTGGTGTTTGACTTTATTTTTATATTAGAATCATTATTACACTCTTATACCTTTTTTTTCTCTTAATATTTTGAATTGTTTGTAGCTTTATTTTGTTTTCATTTAAATGTTAAGTTTAGAAATTTTGTCATGCATTTCTCATTTTTATTGAATTATTTTTTTTAATGTGTGTGTGTATATATACTATTTATAAAGTTTTAGCTTTTAGTTTTGGATCAGTTTTAGTTGTTTTAATACTACAATTGATTGTTTCTGTTGTTCTCATTTGTAAGTCTTTGGATAAAAGCGTCTGCTAAATGACTAAAAGTAAAGTAAAGTAAGCTCTGCCATGGCTCCAGGAGTCACCTGATCCGTCCTGGAGGCCTCCCCCATGTCTGTCCTGAGGGGCCTCCAGAGTGCCCACCCAGGTTGGATGTTAGGAGGCGCGGGGACGCGTCTTCCGGGAGGGGGGGAGTACTGTCAGACCTGTGTCCTGTCTTGTCTTGTGGTTTTCTGTCTCGTGCTCCCCTTGACTTAGTTTTCCCTCTTGTATGCCCATATTTGGTTATTTTCCTGTTCCTGCCTTTTAGTTCATTTGTTACCAGCTGTGTTTATTAATTATCTTGTTTAGTTTTATTATTTAAGCCCTGTGTTTCCCTGAGTCTAGCGTCTGGTATTAACATCGATGTCCTGTTCCTGTGTGTCTCTGTTCTACCGTGTGTACCCCGTTTTTGGATTAATGACTTATTTTGAAGTTTACCTCTCATCTCCTCGCTTCCCTTGTGTGCACTGTGACAGTTACACAATCATGCTAACTAACTAAATAACAACAAAGCTTGATTTATTTTTAATTAATTTATTTATTTTAACTGACCCTTAGTATTTATCAGTTTATTTTCTTGTCAGAGCAGCTGTTGGTTATGACATAAAAATAACTGTCCCTTTGTATATACAAAGTTTGGCCTCTGTTAGATTTTTATTTATTTATTTTTTTACTTTTTATGATGTTCAGTTATGTTCACCATTGCTGATCAAACATACAGTAAAAACTGTAATATTGTAAAAAAAAAAAAAAAAAAAAAATTATATATGGGCAATTTCACACGTGTGATTATGGCTGAATATCAGCACGGCTGTGATTCGGCCATAGGTAATCACAGCGTGCCGATATACATCCATATCGCACGTCTACGAGTGTGATTGCATTTATACAACAGTTCGACGGCACGAGTGTGTAAATAAATTAGAAACAACAATGGAGTGTCTTTAAAAGCCCTCTTTCATGCAGAACTACTTCCTTCCACCACAGATTTAAATCTAAAGTTGACAGTTTAACAGCTAAACCAAAGCCTCCGTTGCTAATTCCAAAACGTCACTTTAGAACTAGTAACGAAGGAACGTTGAGTTGCTTCATTGAAAGCTTATTGTATTACTGTAGTAAAAGCTTGCTGTATTATGTAAAGTAAAGTATTATGAGAGAGACTAAGCTACTGTGATTAATGTTACCTGCATCTGATACAGCATCTCAAGTCTCCTAACTTACACACTAAAACATAAGTTTGAATGTCCACTGGGGAAAGCTTTGTCATAACGTCAATACCCTTTCACCTATTAAGGGTGATTTTTGATGACAGCGCTGCTCAGTGCATTTGTTAGCTGCATCAAGCTGTTGTTGAAAATAAAAATAACTTCCGTTTTCAAAAGCGTTTATTTTTCAAAGTAAAAGTCTTTACTGCAGCGCTGACTCATAAAACGGTCACTTGTCGCCATCTAATGGCAGAACAATGTAACTAAAATCACCATCACGAACACAAGCACCATGTCTCAGTACTAAACACTATTATTAAATACTATTATTATTTATATTAAATATTATTTATTGAATAATCAAATTTAATAACAACAGCCATCATAAAAGTTCCTAGGCAATTCAGTCAACCGTACAAAGACAGCGTGATATACAGCATTGAATTTAAATAAACATGATAAGATTTTGCCAAATCGATATGCTCTGGAACAAATAATAGTTTAATGAGACCAAAGACTGGCCGTTAGATTTACCCAACACAAATTATATCTCGTGTTTAACCACTGTAGAGACATCAGTGCCAGCGGTAAATTCCAGAAGATCTGGCTGAGGTGAAGCTGCTCTCGGCGGGTGTAATGAGCGCTGAATGGCCGCTGAACCACTGGAACTCTCGTCTCCGAAAACGGCTAAGTAAATTTTTAAATAGACCTTATCTTTATTAACAAACCGCACATTTGAAGTCCAAGCAAGCACATTCTCGCCTAAAAAAAAAACAAAAACAAAAAACTCTTAAAACTGCGTTCCGTGACACAAAACAGTATTATTTTTAAAATTATAGTGGATTTGGGCGTCCGCCATGACACTCGCTGTGAGAAATACGGCAACTTCGGCAAACAGAGTGATACAAACGATGAAGAGGTTGGAGGAGCTCTGTTGGACTCTAATATCGCACTCCTATCAGCCACTCCTATCAACAGATTCGAGAACCTGAAAGAACTGCTGTATTTATATATTGTCACGGTTGCAGACTGTGACAAAATGAAGAACACTGGAGACGAGGATAAACTCAAACTAAAGTCTTTAATATATAATCGAAAACGGGGTAACAAGTCAGGAAGACTCACAGAAACACATCATCGACGTTAATACCGGACGCTAGATTCAGGAAAACACAGGGCTTAAGTAATAAATGTTAATTAGATAATTAAACAAACACAGCTGGACACAAATGAACTCATAATGAAACCATAAGGACAGGAACATGAACAGAACCAAATATGGGCATACAAGAGGTAAAACTAAATCAATGGGAACACGAGACAGAAAACCACACACAGACAGTCCTAAGGCGTGACATTACCTCCCCCACATAACATCTACCGGGGAGGGGGGTGGGCCAGAGCGGGACCCGTTCCAGGGCCCATGGCGGATCAGGCAGTCCAGGGAGCCATGGCGGAGCAGGGAGCTGAGGGGGCCATGGCGGGATAGACAGTCCGGGGAGCCATGGCGGATCGGCCTCTGTGGCCTTGGCTAACAGCCCGGCCCCTACGGCTGGAGCTCTATTAGCCCCCCCCAAAAAAAATTACTTGGGTAAAATCTTGGGTCTAGAGGCCCTCCCTGGGCTGGATCTGGGGACTGGAACCCACTCTGGGCTAAACTCAGGAACAGGAGCCCTCCTTGGGCTAAACTCAGGAACAGGAGCCCTCCTTGGGCTAAACTCAGGAACAGGAGCCCTCCTTGGGCTAAACTCGGGAACAGGAGCCCTCCTTGGGCTAAACTCGGGAACAGGAGCCCTCACAGAGCTATCCACAGGAACAGGAGCCCTTTCAGGGCTAGGCTCGGAATCTGAGGTCCCTTCTGGGCCGGACATGAGACCAACAGCCCTCCTTGGGCTGAATGTGGTGACAGGGGCCCTCTCAGGGGTGAACTCAGGATCCGCTTCCGTAGAGGCAACAGGAGAAGCAAGCGGCTTGGGAATGACCTCCATGGCCATGACAGAAGAATCAACCTACTTCTGAAGAACCCCAACAGACAAGACAAGACTGACTAGAATTGTTCCTGTGGACAATACTTCAGGGGACATGACTAGACTCTGGTCAGGGGCTGGAGCCTGCACTGGACTCTGGTAAGGGTCTGGAGCCTGCACTGGACTCTGGTCAGGGGCTGGAGCCATGGCCGGTAGGCTTGACTTCAGAGTGGCAGGCGAACTTGAGTGAGCTTGCCGAATTCCCACACTTACTCTCTGCGGGCTAGGGCGGAACAGTGAGCGGCGACTTCCATGCCTCGGGGGAAAAAATAAAAAGGAAACAAAACGAGGAGAATAGGCGACGCTTACTGTTTAGGTCCGGTATTCTGTCACGGTTGCAGACTGTAACAAAACGAAGAACACTGGAGACGAGGATAAACTCAAACTAAAGTCTTTAATAAATAATAATCCAAAACAGGGTAACAAGACAGGAAGACTCACAGAAACACAACATCGACGTTAATACCAGACGCTAGACTCAGGAAAACGCATGGCTTAAGTAATAAACGTAAACGAGATAATTAAACAAACACAGCTGGACACAAATGAACTCATAATGAAACAATAAGGACAGAACAGGAATAGAACCAAATATGGGCATACAAGAGGTAAAACTAAGTCAAGGGGAGCACGAGACAGAAAACCACATACAGACAGTCCTAAGGCGTGATATATATATATATTCTATTATGTTCACCATTGCTGATCAAACATACAGTAAAAACTGTAATATTGTAATATATGGTTATTATTGTATATATAGCTATTATTGTAACGTACTGCTCTGAGACTTGACAGGTTGGAGATCCAAATGTAGCTTTATTGGGACAAACCAGAAACGTGATCCAAAATACAGGCAACAGGTCAAAACACAGGCAGGCAATCCAAACAATAGACAAGGCAGGAAACTCAGGCAAAGGGTAAATCCAAAAAACAGGCAAGAGATCAAAAAACCAAGAGATATAAATCCAGGGAGAATGCTCAGAAATGCAGTAACAACTAACAAGACTTTGCAAAGAATAACAAACTAAACCAGGCTTATATAGAGTGAGCAGACAGGGTAAATGAGACACAGGTGAAAACAGTGAGTGCTGATGAGACTGGGCAAAGGATTATGGGAAATGAAGTCTTTGGAGTGGCATGTAACAGTCTGTGTGGTGTGAATGTCTATGTAATTGGAAGGCGGCCTCTGGTGGTGAGCAGGTGAAAGATCACGGACAGGATTCATGACAGAGCCTACCCCCAAAGAGCAGCTTCCAGACGCTCCAAACACAGTACAAAGCAGGAGGGCGGTGGAGCGGAGGCGGAACAGCGAGAGAGATGGAGGGTCTGGTCCATGTGGAAGTCTAAGACCTTGGGACTTGGGACTTGGGACTGTTCTGCCGGTCAGGCAGGACCGGCAGAACAGGGAACCAGGATGGAGCCGGCAGTACTAGTGGAGTTGAGGACCACCACAGCAGAGCAGACAGGTCCAAAGATCCCCACGGCGGAGCAGAAGCCCACAAGGATGGAGCAGATGGAGCAGAAGCCCTCCACGGCGGAGCAGAAGCCCACCAGGGCGGAGCAGACAGAGCAGGAGCCCACCATGGCAGAGCAGGAGCCCACCAGGGCGGAGCAGACGGGACAGGAGCCCACCAGGGCGGAGCAGACGGGACAGGAGCCCACCAGGGCGGAGCAGACGGGACAGGAGCCCACCAGGGCGGAGCAGACGGAGCAGGAGCCCACCAGGGCGGCGCAGATGGTACAGACGGGCCAGAAGACCACCAGAGCCAGATAGCAGGCCACCACGGCGGAGCAGACGGAACAGGCGGAGCAGAAGACCACCAGAGCGGGGCAGACAGACCTGAAGACCATGGCAGGGACTGGGACCTAGGGAACACTGAGACACTCGAGACAGACAGAGCATTGACTGGAATTAAACTGACAAACAACTCATCGACTGATACCGGGTAGACTAACAGTTCATAATCAGATTCATTGATAAAAACTGGCACGACAGACACATTACTAGAAAGGGAACAGACAGGTGACTTAACATTAGACACATTTAGAGAAACAGAGCAGGCAAGTAGTTTATGAGTGGTTATATTATCATTGACAGGGCTAACGGGGCAGATATTGAGTGGTCTCTTAGTACCAGGATTTATGACAGGCAGGATAGAAATTTCCAAGGCAGACCCTTGCGCTATAACAGACATTTCAGTGACTGACGGGACTAATAGTTCAAAGGCAGCCTCTTCGGCTGGGTCAGGACAGGAAAATGGTTCATAATTGACCTCCATGGCCAGTTCAAGACAGGACGAAAGTTCATAACCAGCCTCCTCGGCTGATTCAGGGCAGGACAACAGTTCAAGAGTGGCCTCTGTGGCCGTGAAAGGACAGGGCGAGAGTTCACAGACGGCCTCATTAGCCGTGACAGGACAGGGCGAGAGTTCACAGACGGCCTCATTAGCCGTGACAGGACAGGGCGAGAGTTCACAGATGGCCTCATTAGCCGTGACAGGACAGGGCGAGAATTCACAGGTGGATACCACTGACACCTCCAGAGGTTCTGCAGCGGATGCCGCCACCTCCGGAGGTTCCACAGTGGTACCATAGGGAATTTCAACAAATGCAGAGAGTTCATCAATGGTACCTTTGACCGTGACATGACAGGTTGCGAGTGAATTACTGGGCGCCACCACCATGCGAGGAATTAAAGAGAGCACCGCCGCTTCAGGAGGTTCTGCAGTGTCAGCCGCCACCTCTGGAGACATCTCAGTGGACGCCGCCACCTCAGGCAGTTCGGTGGTGGTGTACGCAGCCCAGACGCAACATAAAGCGATCCCCATCATGGGAAGCGCTTCGGACAGGGTAATTAGTTCAGGGACAGAAGGGTTGGAGTGAGTGGATTTGGGGATACCAGCTGCGTGTGCAGACACCAGCGGTACATCCCTCACACTAGACATCAGACTGGGAAATCGAAGCACTGACCTTGAATATCTGGATGGTCAGCGGTGACGTGAAGAGACTCTGGCAGATCAGTGGAGACGTGACGAGACTCTGGCAGATCAGCTGTGACGTGAAGAGACTCTGGCAGATCAGCTGTGACGTGAAGAGACTCTGGCAGATCAGCTGTGACGTGAAGAGACTCTGGCAGATCAGCTGTGACGTGAAGAGACTCTGGCAGATCAGCTGTGACGTGAAGAGACTCTGGCAGATCAGACGAGACATGGCGAGGCTCTGGAAGATCAGACGAGACATGGCGAGGCTCTGGAAGATCAGACGTGACTTGACTTGGTTCTTTAAGACCAACTGTGAATTGTCTTGGCTTATAAAGATCAACTGTGACTTGACTTGGCTCATGAAGAGTGGCCATGATGGGATGAGACTCAGGAAAGGCAGCCATTTTGTGGAAAGTTTCTGTGTTGGCAGCCATTTTGCAACGAGTCTCTGTGTTGGCAGCCATCTTGCAGAGAGGCTCTTGTCCGGCAGCCATTATGTGAACATACTCTGGTGTGGTGCCATGTTCCTCCTCAACGACATCCACAGTGAACACAGAGCCGCTCAAAATTAGTGCATAGTCCATAAAGTCCTTTAAACTACAATTGAACTTTCCTTCAGGGAACCATGATTTAATAGGCTCATTAAGTCCAAAACGAAAAATGTCCTTAAGCACAACTTCTTCGAAGGGTACATGATAGGATAACTCACAAAACTGCTGTACATAGTCCTCTATCGATAAATCCCTCTGACGTAGACACAATAACCGGTTAACCGGATCCATGGTGATCAGGATGACACTCAGCTGCTGGATCTGTAAATGGCGAAGTCTTCTGTAATGTACTGCTCTGAGACTTGACAGGTTGGAGATCCAAATGCAGCTTTATTGGGACAAACCAGAAACGTGATCCAAAATACAGGCAACAGGTCAAAACACAGGCAGGCAATCCAAACAATAGACAAGGCAGGAAACTCAGGCAAAGGGTAAATCCAAAAAACAGGCAAGAGATCAAAAAACCAAGAGACATAAATCCAGGGAGAATCCTCAGAAATGCAGTAACAACTAACAAGACTTCGCAAAGAATAACAAACTAAACCAGGCTTATATAGAGTGAGCAGACAGGGTAAATGAGACACAGGTGAAAACAGTGAGTGCTGATGAGACTGGGCAAAGGATTATGGGAAATGAAGTCTTTGATGGAGTGGCATGTAACAGTCTGTGTGGTGTGAATGTCTATGTAATTGGAAGGTGGCCTCTGGTGGTGAGCAGGTGAAAGATCACGGACAGGATTCATGACAATTATTTTAAATAACTGTTTTCTATTTTAATATATTTTAAAATGTAATTTATTTCTGTGAGGCAAAGCTGAATTTCCTGCAGTCTTTACTATAGTCTTATTTTCTTTATATCATGTTTTATGTACAGTATCAAAAGAGGCAAAAGAGCTCAGACATTCTGCTTAATATCTTCGTTTGCAGCTTTTGTTTTACATGAGTAATGCAGGTTTGCGATGCCATGAGGGTTTTTTGTGGACTGTCCCTTTAAAGGGGGTAGATCATGCAGAGATGTATGTCTAGAAGCACTAGATTTCATAGTGTAGCTCAGCAGAGGTGATTACACACCACTAAAAATAGTCATGACAGTGTTGTCTAACGCGAGCTCCAAAGCTCATTCAGGATAATGACAAACACTACGGCTTACACTCGGGATATTTAGATTAATGTAGCTTTGAAATCACTTTCAGTCACGTCTTTGGAGATATAATCGCCGAAACTGTCACACCAATGTTGTAGATGACTAGAAGAGCACTACAACAAACCATTAAAAACACACTGAACTGAAGCGCAAAGCCGCAGGAGGGCCTGTTGGACCGTAGCCTCTACTTTGTCTTAAAGCCCCGTGACAGGAACGACAGCAGCTTGGTTTGCTTAATGAGGGCTGTTTTTCCTCACAGAGCATTATTCAGCAGACGCTGTTATTCGCCTCAAGAGCGACGGGTGAGATGAGGGAGGGGGTTTTGGGAGAGAGAGAGAGAGAGAGTGAGAGAGTGATGTGATGTAAGGTGAGTGTGAGGTGAACGGCTGAATGGGCACAAGTACATGTCAGGAGTCTCTGGGGGAAAGGGGAAAGCAACTGGTGAGAGCAGACCTGACAGGGGCTTAAAAGAATCTGTTGTTGTTCATAAGGCATTCACACACACATTAACTGTACGTCTCAGGGGAGCGGTAGTAATGTGTGTGTGAGAGCGAGCACGTCTGTGTGTGACCTCTGCGAGGACCGTGTCAGTCCACATCCCTTCATTGCACTCAGCTGTAGTTCCAAGCTTTGTTTATTCTCCCACAGATGCTTCATTCTCATGATGGGCCACCAGAAAACTCAATGAGAACATGTAGGACATTTTGCAAAGAAGGTGTCATTTGCGTGCATCATATATAGTCGGCGTGTAAAAAAAAATACTTTAACAGTGAATAGCTGATGGCAACTTTTACTGTTGTTTACTTCTTTTTTCACTACAAACATAACTTTTATTTTCATGCTTATTTTTTCAACATGATCTGTCCCCATAAGACAAAGATATTGAAATAAAAGATGAAAAAAGCATTTAAAAATGTAATTTTTCAAAGCAGGAGCCTCTACACTTTCTACTAATTTCTGACAGCTGTAATTATCCAAAATTTTAGTTGTAATCTTTCGTACAAGCCTAGGTGAGCCTTTTGATTCTTTCTGCTGATGAGTTTCAGTGAAAATTAGAGGAATGCTGCCAGTTAAATAGGGTTTGTCATGTAATTAAGGAAATTAGCACCACGTGCCAGATTAACACCAGTAACTTGGAGGTATCTGTAAGGGTTCTCTAATTGTGATCAGTTCTTTTTCAAATATCTCATTTAAGTTTTTATACTGTGCTTCAGAATACAATTAATTTATAAAATATGCTTAAAAAACTGCCATTCTCCTCTAAGTTCAAATAGGTCTAAACAGTGACCTTGAAATTTAGAAAATTGTAGGATGCTCTCCTATATATATATACACACACACACACATTTGGGGTTGGTAACATTTTTAATTTTAAAAGCAAGGCTGCATTTATTTGATCAAAAATACATTAAAAAAGTAATAAATGTCAACAGTTAATAGAATTTAAAATAACTATTTTCTATATCTTGTATGTAATTTATTCCTGTTATGTAAAGCTAGATTTTCAGTGTCATTACTCCAGTCTTCAGTGTCACATGATCCTTCAGAAATCATTCTAATATGCTGATATGCAGCTCAAGAAACATTTATTATTCCACTTATTATCAATGTTGAAAACATTGTCTGTTTAAAATTATAAAATATACTTTAAAAATCACCTTCTTATATTGAAAAACCACTCTGCCCAGGTAATCACACTGGATTCAATCTGCCTCTCGTTTATTTACCTATTGTTCAACAAATATCTGACATAAGCACTCACAAACTCCCTGAAGAGAATCCAGCCATAGGTTAAACCAGTTACTCAACCAGACGGTGAGCAGTCACATTATGTAACTTGCCAGAGGGCAGGGAGAAAGACATGCATTGTAAATACACACACACACACACACACACACACACACACACACACACACACACACACACACACACAGAGAGAGAGAGACACAGACACATTCTCTATCTATTAGCTGTTACAAGTTATAAAGTGTGTGTCTACACTATGTGTCAAGTTCAGGTTGCTAGGGCAGGGCTGCAGGAACTTGATTTATTGTGCTGGATTATGTGAGACTGGGCTACAACTGGCAGTCTGCCATAGGGGGAGCCCTTGACCTAGAAACTGGGGAACAAAAAAATAAGTTAAAGAAAACTGAACACAGTGACAGCGAAGGAAAAAAAAGAAGCTCCATAACCCTTCAGAAGCACAAAAGCTCTTGGAGACCGATTGTGCTGTTTATCAGTGAACCTCTTATATGGTTGACAGTGCTGATTCACTAGGTTTCACATGTTGCTGGTTTCCTTTGAAATATGTTTTTCAATGTAGTGCATACATCTGAATTCAAAGACCTACCGAGAGTGCAGGCACTCACACACTGTTGTTTCCCACAGATTAAAGCTCATACAGCAATTTCCTTAGATGACTCTGAATGTGATGCAGGAACTACAGACTGAACACAATGACCTCAGGTATGTCTGGCCTCAACCATTCAGGATGTTTAGACCACATACTGCTGCGAATACGTGACTGTGAGATCCAAAGGCTTTACATATATGAGAGAAAACAATGCAGAATGAGCCAGTGAAGACTTTCATTACATTGTGTTTCATTACAAATTGGCTTATTTAAAGCGATAAATGAAAATAAATAGTATTATTAAAAAAAAAATGTATTTATTGCTTTAATTAAGACTTTAAAAAATTGTAGTAATAAAATAATAATAGAAACAATAAATAAGAATATTAAAATATGCAATTTTATTAACATTTCCCCTCTTTTCCTCTGTCCTCTCTCCATAATACTGTATAAATTGGCTTAATTAAAGCAATAAATAGAAAATATATAAAAAATACATGAAAATTATATGCACACGCTTTATTTAATTGTATTTATTTGTGTAATTTTATTTATATATTTTAAAAGTTATAATCCTATATAGTTTTGTTTTATTCTATGTATAGCCATAATAAATTTATATATGAGTATGTATATATATATATATGTATGTATATAATCAATGAAAAATATATAAATAAAAATATACAGTTAACAATAAATAGTCACTCCATACTGATGCATTTGTAAATCTTAAACCGTCTTTCACTTAGAATCCATTTTGGTCAAACAGAATGAAAGGCAGACCACATGCAGATAATTTATTAACTCTCCTTAGTTAGATGCCATAAGGTTTTAATTTTGGTTCTGTTTGTGTTAGGTTTTTACAGAGATTATTGGATAAATGTTCTGGGCTCTTCTACACAGTGGAGTAAAAAAAAATATAAGTACTTCTTAAGTAACTAACTTTTGAAACTCTAACTTTATGTATATAAAACAAGCTGTTCCAGTCATTTAAAATGACAGAAATGCTCATGAAGGGAAAAAGAAAGTGCTAAATGTGTCCTTAAGAAGATCTTCTGAGACAGTTATCTGTCTAGTTGTACACCGCGTCATTATGAAATTGTTTCTTCCTCACAGACAGAACTCTGTGGTCACGAGGGAGTTACGCACTCATACCTGAACACGCTTCAGTGATGCTAACATCAAACGATGGATTGAGGTCATCGGGTCCGTGTGCCATTCCATTACTGATAGGAATGAAAGATTAAGGTAAAAAATGTGATGCTGCGATAGACAGACATCTCACGTTTTCATAGTGAACGTTCACTCAGTCAGTTAATCAAAATACTGTGTCGAATGAGCGTCATCTCTCTGCAGATCCGTTGCTAATTAGTAATCAGCTCTTGAAAAAAAAAATCTGAAAAGAAAGAAGACGCTGAGTTTCTGCAATGAGTGAGCTCTTCCTTGACACAAGAAATCGATGTGACTGGCATTGATTCTGTGCAGTTACACACTAGAGACACATCGCCTGTCCAAACTCCTGTCTGCTACTGAAGATTTGTGGTATAGAACACTTGCACTTTCACTTAAAAAAGGCATCATTGTCATTCCAAACCTGTATGACTTACTTTCTTATAAAAAAGTCAATAGGCTTCAGTGCTGTTTTGAACCCACACTGACGTGCATTGTATGGACAGAAACAGTTGAAACATTCAATTAGTGAAAAATGATACTTTTATGGTGCTATTTTCCTTTTTTGGATATGAGAGTAGGTAAGTAACAACAGAAATATTCATCAGTGATTCTCAATCCTTTTGACTCCAAAGCCCCCAAATGACAATATATCAATAACAATCTTTAGCTACTGTTATTTCTGACGACAAAGCTGCTCAGTTTCAACCCTTGATTTACAGAAACTAGGAGTAGCAATAATTCGAGTAGCAAAAACACTCGAATATTTGGGTTGAACTGTTCTGGAACAGTGTTGTAAATACAACTTAACCACTGATTTCTAGTTGTGTCCTCTTTTGGAACCCCAAACAAAGTAGTTTCGCTTTCACAATGAAACACAGCGTCTCCAGGACATGGCGCCGGCGGCAGCAACAACACTACAGCGAGAATAAAAATCACGCCCCCTTTCTTTGCGTATACATTTGGGCAGTGTTTTGCAAATCTCCCCACACCGTGACGTAGACATGTGGGGGAGTGTTTGAATGAGCTGTTTTAGGGGGGCATGGTCGAGTCTTAAGTTTTATAAAGAATATCTCTTTGGTTTTGAGACTTTAGTCTTTGCAACTTCAGGGATCTTATCTATGCACAAACAGCTTGTAACACTCCAAAGAGAAAGGAAAACTTGAAATCGCATCATATGACCCCTTTAAATTCCATAATCCCAGTAACTGAATGTTCATTGTTTTTTACATGACTTTTCTAGTTCGTAATCACAAATACCTGAGGTCACAAACTTTTTTAGAAAATACTATTTTAGTCATTCTACTGTAAAATTTCATATTTAATTCAATGTGTTATATGCTGTTTCTTTGTAATTAATTTTGCAGCTTATTAGCAATTTCTGAGTGAAAATTGTTTCTACATACTTTTTTTTCAGTGTATGATTTCAGCTTATATCATCCTATTTTAAATCTTGTTTTATTCTATTTTAAAGATCTATTATGCCCCTTTTTACAATGTGTTATATAAGTCTCAGGTGTCCCCAGAATGTGTCTGTGAAGTTTAAGCTCAAAATTATTTAATATATAATTTTGAAAATGCATATTTTGAGTGGAAGTAGAAAACACAATGTTTTCATGCATGTCTCTTTAAATGTAAATAAGTTACTGATCCCTGCCCACTTTTCCAGAATGGGGCTGTGCCTTTACAGCTTGTTTCTCAGATACTCTGCTAAAAAAAAATCTGTTTGGTTTTGATTATCCTACTTATCGTGCTGAAATCATCCGAAGTACGTGCACAGAAAGCGGCTGTCACACAACATGTGAGTACTAAACTAAGTTCTCTTTCTCTTTCATGTCTTATTTCACTTAGACTGTCAAATACACAAAAGTTTATGTTAAAAACACATGAGTTACAAAAACAGTCGGTTATGTCTGTGAAGGTAAACAACTGGGAAAGAAATCACATGTTTATATTAGATCTGTGTGGAAGCTGCATAATATACAGTAAATAAATCAGTAAATCCACTGCTCTCTTGTCTCCTCTGAGGCTGGGAATCTAAATAGTGTTCTGTGCTCGTCAGTGCAGCCAAACACACAACAGTTAGCATGCTTTGCTCGAACTTTCACCAAGGCGTTTGAACTGGTACACCATTGTTGCTTGCGAAAACACAATGGGTGGAAACTTGCAGATTAAGGGGCGGTAATATTATAATAAGATCCCCTTTCTATGTCACGGTGGGAGCGAAATCTGAGGGGCTTTTCACAAGCTTGCAGAGAAAGGCTTGCCAAAAAAAATTACCGGGTTGTTCTTTTTCACAGTTTCTGAGTTGGTAGATGCACCAGGGACCCAATTATACTTAAACACAGAAAAAAAAAATCAGATATTCATGATAGGTCACCTTTAAAAACGACTGACCTAGACATAACTCTGTATTTGTTTTTGTTCCACATGATGCTTGTATGCAACTTGCCTATCCATTTCCACTTTCCCACCTCTACACATCAGTTCAGCTCATAGACCCCATTGACTCACGGCCACCTCGGGTCCACTGCCATTTACAACAGCCAGTTCGAAAGCTGATTCCCATTTTGTTCGCCGCCTGCCGCTATTTCTCTCATCCATAATTCAGCCACCCCCAGATCGACCCCTCTTTCATAGGAACAGATTCTACTGCTGTAGCGCGCTAATGTCACTCAGCAGTGAGCGAGTGTATATGGATGTGTGTGTGTGAGTGAGTAAGTGACAGGGGGTTAATGTGTCTTCAGGGCTGCTCTCTCCATATGTCAATATTTAACCAGCCGCTCTCTCCCATTCCCTTTAGATTTTTTATTCACTTTTTCTGGCCCATTCTCATGTTCTGACTACAAGCATTTAACTTTTTCAGAATTAGCTTGTATGGGACTAACTGAGCTGTCTGAGATTAAAGTTAATTTAAAATCAAAACTGATACCTGGTATTACAGTGCATGATTCATCAGTGCAAAACATAATATCTTGTTCTGTCTCTGAAATGAATTCCCTTTCTAGCTGATGTCACCAAGCCCTATTATCAGACTGGACACTGTTAACTGATCGTTTTGACTTTGATTGACTGCAAACCTGTGCAAACCAAGGTGTCGAGGTCTCAGCCTCAGGCATGACGCCCTTGGAGCAGCCACAGCAGGGTTGAACAAAATTCAGAATTGAAGAACTGGCACCCTTTAGATTCATTAATGTGAATTTGAATGGATTTTGCCACCTTCACATAAAGTTAAATTGGATTTTGAATTGGAATGGCAGGAAATAAAAGTTAATACAGGTTTAAACATGGCATTTAGGGAAATTTAGTAATTTTTTTCACGTTGGTTTATGTCTATCTGTCCTCTAAAGCCTATAACATTTTCAAACTTATTTTTTTAACCTTTAAACAAGGCTGTCAGACTTACATAACATCATATTTGAGGCCTAAACCGAGCAAAAATATGCAAGTTGGTGCAGTTACTGGTATTTATATGGCCAAAAAGTAAGATGAAATTCTGATAACTTCTAATGATTTTTCTAATGATAACAGACTACTTACATAAAAATCATTTACATATCAGTTGTAACTCTATATCCCGCAATAATTTGTCTTAGTAAGATGATATTTAAATGTTTAATTCTATTTATAGTATTTATTCTGGGGGGACAGACCATATAATTCAATGTAATACAATGATGATTGAGAAATGTTGAACATGAATGTTCAGATGTTGAATCAAAGTTCCTCAAAAGCCTGATGTATCATATTTGATATATTTTAACATTAATTTTCTAAAACAAATGATGTATGGGTGATCAAACGAACATTTACAAATGAACAACAACAAGTTACTTCAGTCCAATATGTGTTCATCTTGAAATATTACTAACAATATAAAAGTTATTATTATTAAATGTATTACAGATTTCACTGCAGAAAGACATATGAACCATGATCCGAAGGGGGACGTTTTTACAATTATACTAAAAGGTCTTTTACTTGATTAAAAAACAGCAGAAGACATATAGTAGATCATGTACAACAGGTTTTTCAAAGTTTTGATCATGTTGATAATTTTGAGCCCTTAGAAATTTGTGTATGAAATATGACCCAGTAGGCTTTATAGGGTTGAATTATCACTAGATTTGATTGACAGGTTTAGTGGCCTCAGACCTTTGAAAGATAAGCTAGATATCCAAGAACATAAATAAATAAATAAATGAATGAATGAATGAATAAATAAATAAATAAATAAATAAATAAATAAATAAATAAATAAATTCATTCATTCATTCATTCATTCATTCATTCATTCATTCATTCATTCATTTATTTATTTATTTCTGTTCTTGGATATCTAGCTTATCTTTCAAAGGTCTGAGGCCACTAAACCTGTCAATCAAATCTAGTAAAACAATTCAATCAACTCAGAAAACATAAATATATATATGTATATGTATATATATATATATATATATATATATATATATATATATATATATATATATATATATAATATTCTGAATTGTTTTCTGAGTTATGTCTGTGAAAAGTGCAGTATACTTGTTATTTATTATTATAAAATTGCCATTTCATATTGATTTTAACATTCATGCAACTTGTACAGAGACACTTAAAAGGCCATCAGTGCATCCAGTTTGCATACATTAATATGCATGTAACGTCTTTCCTTATTAAAAACCAAAAGATACTTTATATATCCAATTGAACACATAAAGCTCTAACTAATTATTACCTACTAAAGTCAGAAGTAACATACTGATTACTTCCAGAGTAAAATACACATCACTTCTGCTTCAGGAACTACAGATCCTGAAGATGCATCAGTGTTATCTATCTTAGACCCACATTATGTGAGTACCATTAGAATGACAAGGTTCCTCAGCCAGCCTCATTTCCATGTGCATGTGATTTCAGGGGCATTTACCAACCATCTGAAGAGCCCCTCATAGTCTCAAAGGAGAGAGAAAGCTACAAAGGGGGTTTCAGTCTGTAGCTCCTGGGTTTCTCTCTCTTATTCCCGCCTTGTGTTGCTGAATGTGGTATGATAAGTGGAAGACGAGTTACCTTTGATCTGTTAGGTTATGCATTATTCAGATGTTGTTGCTTGCTCTCTCTATCGGGCTGCGTCACGGAGAGGGGCAAGATTTCTCCCTGACTCAGCATGTTCTCATGGATTTTCCGACCTCTAATTAAGGCTAAACTTTCTAAAAATCACATTAGGCATACCAAGATTAGAATTAATAGGTCTGTTTCCAACAAGTTGATTAAATTAGCATGATTTCAAACTCTCCATGTCTAATCTGGGAACGATTTCTTTTAGCTGCTTCATGTGTAGCTTCAAATTCAAGGCATGCAGATGAGTCCTAGACAACCGAATGTATGTTCCACGACAAAGCGTACAGATCTACGCCACATGGAATGCTAAGAATGATGAGGATGTGAAATGCTAATGTGAAACAGCATGCCATGCTGAGGTTTACACTACACTGTCATCTGATAAATATCCGCTGGAGAATTCCCGGCTCTGTCTGTGCCTGCCTGCCTGCTCGTGTCACACCAGTGACTGAATACCTCATAAATCAGCTGCACAGTGCACTATAGCAGTGATTCCCAACCATTCGTTTTGCTTGTTAAACCTATAAATCGAAATGATGACATGTTTGAAATGACATATTTGAAATCCATTCTTTATGGAAGCTTGTTTCTGCCATGAAATAAAAAAATTAAAAAGGCAATGGCAGCTTTTTATCTCACAAATCTGACTTTAGTTTATTCCTTGTTTTGACCTTTTTCTCTTAACTTTACATCATACAATTCTGATTTTTTTTTCTTCAGGTTTGTGAGTCTGTGTCTCACAGTCTTGACTATTTTCCACTGAATTCTTAGTTTACATCTTGCAATTCTGTTTTTGCAATTGTTTATCTCTCAGTTCTAACTTTTTTTTTTCTCGCAATTGAGTTTATATTGTGACTTTTTCCCTCATATTTCTTTATCTCACAATTATGAGAAATTGCAATTACCTTTTTTATTTATTTATTTTTCTCCATGGTGGAAACAAACTTCCATAATAATTTTATTCAGCAAGGATGCATTAAGACAATCGAAAGTGTCAAAGACATTTGTAATGTTACAGAAGATCTATATTTCAAATAATTGCTGTTCTTTTGATCTTCCTATTCAGCAAAGAATCCTAAAAACATGAATTTCGGCTTCCACAACAATATTAAGCAGCATAACTGTTTTCAACATCGATAAAAATAAGAAATGTTTCTTGAGCGGCAAATCAGCATATTAGACCACCCTTTATATAACAAAATACAAATATATAAAAATATTATAACATAAACTAAAAATTTATTACAAACATGTCATAATACAGTGTCAAGATAACATGCCTATAAACACACAACTAAATCCACACATTAACATTATATAATGTGTTTTTTATTCAGTATGACATAAATAGCACTTGTTTATATAGGCGGACCAAGTGTTCTGTGTTCTCAGAGGAGAGAGTGTTCTGGCTGTAGATGTAAGGATGTTACTCAAGATAAATCCCTTAGCACTCTTTATTTGTTGAGTTCATTTAAGTGTAAAATAGACTTAGAGAAGAGTGTGCAATAGCAAACACCCACACGCATTTGTTCACATGTTTACAGCTTACAAATACTTACAGTATGTTGAACAAGTACAGAGATCATCCACACAGACGTTCTCTGAAGTCCAGCACATATTGAAATATGGATGCGCAGCACTGTGAAAAATGCAGAAGGGGTTTGATTTAGTGATGCATTATCCACTGTCACCACAAGACAATCTCACATTCAATAAATTATTATTACAGTGGAAACTCATAAGGTGCTCAGAGAGAGAGATATGAGTGAGGGCTGATAAGGGAACATTTTCCCGGTCAAGTTTGTACAACAGATGAGTCTAATTTAGAGAGACATGTGTGGGCAGGTTCTGTTTGCTAAAAGCTCAAGCTGAACATCTTCTAATATAAAGTTCTCTCAACATGCCGTAGAAAGAAAAGTGATTCCTTTTTAGCCATCAGGTATTGCTGGTGCTATCATGAGAAACATCAATCATTGTTTTTATGCTATAGTATTATTATTATTATTATGTGTAATAAGTGATGTTCACTAAGCAAGTGTTGTTTGCCAGAGTAGCAATTACTATCAGTCATACATTGAATTATTGATTTCACAAAAAATAAACTTACATATTGAACTTAGTATTAAATTATAAAACTCATTCTGTACTGTTGTTGTTGTTGTTACAGACATTAATGTGTGCCGTTACTTTTGGGTCAATAATGGGACAGTTTTTTTTTTTTTTTTTGGCCAGATTGATTTATTAAAAAAAATAAAAATAAATAATAATAATAATTCAATTGATACATACACTTGTCACAGTTACACTGTTAAGGAACATGGAGCCGTGGATCAAACGAACAGTCTTTAATAGTCTTATAATCCAGAACAAAGGGTATCCACACTTGGGAACAGGAGAGACACACACGCGACGTTAGAGACCCGACAAACACAGACTGAACAGAATGGGGCTTAATTGCACAAGATAAGGAGGGACAGACAGATATGAATCAACAAATAATCAAACTAAACGAGGACAGGAACATGACCAAATAAGGACAAACAGAAACAGGGGCAAAACAGGACACAAACAGTCCAGAATCCTGACAACACTGACTTGAATATACCTCTTCTATAATGAGCATGTTTTTAATGTATGAATTAATATTTATTTTGATATTTTTTGGAGACAAGTTCAAAATAACAGGGTGATACAAAGGTCCTGATATCATAATGAAGAAAAAAATTATTTTATTTTTAGAAAATATAACATTTCAATTAATTATTTATTTTAATTAAAAATACATTAACAATTGGATTTCAATTTGTCTGCCAAATCAAAGTCATTTGGTGTGAATCCCCAAAAACTGATATTTATTATTTAATAGGTCATGATATTTGTATTAAAAATATTATTAATAATATATATTTATTATAAATATTATTAATTTATAATAAGTTATAAATAATAATAAATATAAATAATTTAAAATAAATAAATCAATGAATATTTTTTATATTAAAAAGTAAAAAAAAAAAAAAAATGTATATGCTTCCACTCACATGTATTAATGGTTAAAGTGCCCCTATTATGGATTTTTGAAAAGGACCTTTCATGCAGTGTTTAACACAGCTCTAAGTGAATGAAAACATCCTGCAAAGTTTTAAATCTGAAAGTGCACTGTGTATAAAGTTATTGTCTGTCAAAAGAAAGAGTCGACTCTGAATCATTAAAACGAGTCGTTTTTAAAACGAATCCCAAGCCATTTCATGTTGAAGTCAAAATGTGACATTAGCATATTGCCCTTATGAACCTTTCATAACCCATAATGGGGCACTTTAAATGAAAATGATATAATTCGTCAAAAACTCCAGCATTAATGTGTACAGTTCTAACAAATAGATTTTTAAAAGATATTTTTCTTTATTGTAGTAAAATCCCTCACATTTCACAACTTTTTTTTTTTTTTTTTTTTAAATGTGAGTTGGAAAATCAATGTTTTTATAGACTTTGCACAACAATAAATCTTTCTCTATGACCAGTAGAGGGCAGAAGTCTTGATCTAGAAACAAGCCTCTTCCCTTTGCCATAGTCTGCTGAGAGCACACATTCTTCCTTCGCACAACCCAAACTCTTTGCAACTTCGAGACAGCTGTGGCTGCGAGAATACAGCAGAAATAAAGGTATGGGAATCAACACGTCTTTCCATCATAGTGAATACAACTTGACAAGATGCCTACCGAGCGTGACTGTGCTTGCAGGCGGAGATGACTGGCATAAAGTGCGTGGCTGATATACAGATGAACATCTGACATGCCAGGGGAAGGAGGAGTGCTGTGCATGCTGTGCTGTGGATTTGACAGGCAGATAGTCTCAGTGCTTGGGTGTGGTGTGAAAACAAGTACAGACAACTCAGTCTGTCAGCATTCGGAGAAAGTTAAATGTTCAAATGCCACAGCAATCGCATCCCTCGTTTTCATTTTGAATAAAGCTGCATGTGTTTTTTGGCAGGCGGTGTATGATGGTGTGATCTGGCAGGTGGATGTGGGTTGGAGAAGCAGTAGCTGATCATTAGGGCACTAAGTGTAAACTGCAGCAGGCCCACAGGACAAGGCCTAACGTGGCCTCCTCACAGAAGATCAATAGCCCATCCACAGAGAGCAGCATACATACACAACCACATATCCTTAGCAACAGTCTTTGAGATTCACCACCAGATTTCCCATTAAAAATGAGCATTCTTTCTTTGTTTATTTACTAGTGAAAGTGAAAAGGGACTGTCAAGCTCCACAATGACAAGAAAGCTCCATAAAGTTTGTTCATATGTGTCACAAGACGCATAGGAATGCATTTTGATTTTATGACAATGTATACTATTTTTATAGTCCATTTCAGTGTTTAAATTTCAGTGTGCTTCTCTCAAAAGGTTACAGTTTGGCTCCAGAAGACTTGGAATATAGTGATTGAGTTGCATGTACCAAAAGCAGTAGTTTAGTAATGCTGCTTTATGTCATTTTGAGACACAGTTATGAATACAGTTCTCCTTCACTTTCATGAAATTGAAAACAGTGGTCATGATATTCTTCAGAAATTAACTTTTGTGTTCCATGGAAGAAAGTCAGTCGTATAGGTTTGCTCATCAGTGTGACTAAATGCAATGTTGTTTTTGTTAAGTAAAACCGAAACTATTAACAATATAAACAAATAAAGCTAAAATAAATCATAAATATATTAAATAGATGAAAAAACTTAACTTAAAATGTGAAATGAAAATGAGAAATGTAGCCAAAAAAATAAATAAAAATAAAAATAAGTATTAAAATGACTAAAACTAAAATAATAAATTGAAACTAAAAAGAAATACATGTAAAACATGTAACAATATTACTAAAACAAACAAATTAAAATAAAAACTAAAATAAATATTAAAATAAAAGCTAATTTTATATATATATATATATATATATATATAAATATATATATAAACACTAAAGGTAACACTAAAGAAGCTAATGCGTCCTGTTGCATGTGTTATTTTAAGTGAAGCACTTTCAAATACAATTGATCATGCCCTTCATAATCAAAAAAGTATGTTTGTACATGTACATGCCATGCCATCATCCAATGTCATTTTCATGGTGAAGAAAAAGTATGACATATGATATATCTGTGGTGTCTCTCCCACTCTTTTTATAAATATTTTTAGGAAAAACACTTAACTGCGCACTGTTATAATTCTTAAAGGTCTGGTCATTTTGCCAATGTTTTCAAATGCTGTATTTACAGGTAAATGTAAGTCATGTAAAACTTCTTGACCAAATGCTGTATGCTGAGACTCTTAAATAATAGGCCAGATATGCTGATGTATTCCAGGGTGGAGGATGGGTATGTTATAGTCTCCATAGAAACATAACTGCAAACTCTTGTGGAAAGTCCCTTCCCAAACACTGACCACAATGTGTCTGTGTATGTGAGTGCATACGTTTAACATTTAGTCTAATTCTATTCCCCCCATAATGGGGTTTAAGAGTATTCTCAAAGAAAATACAGTCATGGCCAAAAATATCGGCACCCTTGGTAAATATGATCAAAGAAGGCTGTGAAATTTAATCTGCATTGTTAATCCTTTTGATCTTTTATTTAAAAAATTCACAAAAATTCTAACCTTTCGTTGGATAATAAGAATTTAAAATGGGGGGAAATATCATTATGAAATAAATGTTTTTCTCTAATACACATTGGTCACAATTAACGATACCCTTTTATTCAATACTTTTTGAAACCTCCATTTGCCAGTTTAACAGCTCTAAATTTTCTCCTATAATGCCTGATGAGGTTAGAGAACACCTGACAAGAGATCAGAGACCATTCCTTCATCCAGAATCCCTCCAGACCCTTTAGATTCCCAGCTCCATGTTGGTGCTTCTTCTCTTCAGTTCACCCCACTCATTTTCTACAGGGTTCAGGTCAGAGGACTGGAATGGCCATAGCAGAAGCTTGGTTTTGTGCTCAGTGACCCATTTTTGTGTTGTTTTTGAGGTTTGTGTTTGGATTATTGTACGGTTGGAAGATCCAAACATGGCCCATTGTAAGATTTCTAACAGAGTCAGTCACTTATTGATTTTTTATCTGTTGGTATTTGATAGAATCCATGATGCTATGTGTCTAAACAAGATGTCCAGGACCTCCAGCAGAAATATAGGCCCACAACATCAAAAATACAGCAGTATATTTCATTGTACACGTGGGGTACTTTTTATCCCTGTGTTCACCAAACCCATCTTGAGTGTTTGCTGCTAAAAAGCTCATTTTTTTGTTTCATCTGACCATAGAAGCCAGTTGTGTCTGATAATTGAATATGCTGGAGTTTGTTTTTGGATGAGCTAGGAGAATTTTTCTTGAAACCCTCCCAAACAACATGTGGTGATGTAGGTGCTGTTTGACCATTTTTTTAAGGTTTCCTTACCCTGAGACTCAGCTATCTTGGAGAGTCTTTAGCCACTCAAACTCTCCTTCTCACCGTGCATTAGGACGATATAGACACACGTCCTCTTCCAGGCAGTTTCGTAACATTTTATGTTGATTGGAAATTCTTAATTATTGCCCCGATGGTGGAAATGGGAATTTTCACTGCTCTAGCACTTTTCTTAAAGCCACTTCACTAATTTGTGAAGCTCAATTATCTTTTGCTGCACATCAGAAATATATTCTTTGGTTTTTCTCATTGTGATGGATGATTAAGGGAATTTGGGCATTGTTTCCCCTCCTATTTATATTTCTGTGAAACAGGAAGCCATGGCTGAATAATTTCATGTTCATAATCACCCTGGAGTGCTTAAAATTGTGAATATGAATGAGAATATACTTCAGAGATAATTTACTCATAAGAATTTCTAGGGGTACCAATAATTGTGTCCAATGTGTATTAGAGAAAAAAAATTATTTCATAATGATATTTCCCCTAATTTTAAATTCTTATTATTCAATGAAAGGTTAGATTTTTGTGATTTTTTTTTTTAAATAAAAGATCAAAAGGATTAACAATGCAGATTAATTTTCACAGCCTTCTTTGATCATATTTACCATGGGTGCCGATATTTTTGGCCATGACTGTATTATAGACTACCATTGTCATTTAAACTTACCCGAGTATGAACAATAATTATGCATATCTCACTCCATGTAAATTGTGTTTTCTGGTTGAAACAGAATGTTCTACTCATTGCAAGCAAAACAGAAAATTAGTTTCATAAGGCTATTTACATGAGTACCTGTGAGCACTGGACTGCAAACTTACTCTAAGAACCAGCAAACAAACTGCCTCTTACTCTTGGCTAATCACCTATCTATAGAGCATTCTAGTTTTTAATTTATATACACATTTATTATACACATTGGTAACAGTTTTACCATTTACTTTGTTTTTACCTATAATGGCTAATAAAGTGAATAATACACATTTTCCCTACAAACCAATCCAAGCGCAAGCCCCGCCCCACGCCTGATTCTAAAGATTTCATTGGTCAATAACAACTCTAAAACAAATAGTAAACTCTAACCTAATGGCTTTGTTAGCACATTCTGATAGTAGCCTATTATTATTTACTGTGATATATATCCATGATATTTCGTAACACTGAACTAAATCCTTGAACTTTTCTTGACAGGCTACTGAATGATTTGACCAATGACCAATTCGGCTGCGGGCTGTATTGGTTTGAGGGGAAAAAAATTATGTGGATAATTCCCGTAGCCCCTCACTGCAGAACAAAGATCCAGTGGGTGGGGTTGGATCCACATCTAGGGGGTGGAGATGGTAGGTTTAGGGGTGGAGATGGGTGGGTTTAGGGATCAGGGGGTGGAGACAGGTAGGTTTAGCTATGTGTAAGGTGGGAGGAGTTGGATCCGTATCCAACCTCGCCCCCTGGATCTTGTGTTCTGCAGTGAGGACCATCTGGATAATTCAGATATTTATATAGGCTAATACAAGGCCGCAGATAACCACAGGTATGCTGATATTTGTGATATTTATTTGCTGATGTTATATTGCTTTCATTAAACAATTAATATTGAGCAGCTTATATTTGTCTATTTCATACATTTCTTTTAATAAATATCTTTGGCAGAGTTCCAAAAGAATCCACAGCGTGTATCTTTTCATGTTAACGCACAGGCTAAAACCCGATCTGGAGCTCTCAGTGAGTGGAGCGGAGTGACAGAGCTTCATAGAGTTCTGTAGTCATTCGGCTCTAGCTCCACTCCGGGATTTCCAATTTCTGTTTCTGTTCTGAGCGAATGATACCAACTGTGCAGTTTCCCAGTGTAGTTGTACTAAATAGCAGCACTCCCGCCTGAACGCTGCTGTGCATAACAGATTAGAGAAACTAACTGACATGTAATATTAAACTTTAAAACGCACCATTTGTTTATGGAGCCACAAACGTCATTATGTTTTTCAATACTTTTAATGGAGCAGCCTCCAATCCCTTCTCTTTAAATGGGCCGGCCAACTGCTCCATATTTGGATTACACATTCACACACACTTTTACGCACGCCTCCACACACTCACTCCCTCCGTCACACACACACACACACACACACTCACACTCACTCACTCTCTGGAGGTGGGGGCACGGAGCGATAGAGCTATTAGCTCGGGCTGCAGTAGACATCATTGTACGAGCGGAGGGGAGACGATTCCACCGGCAGTGCGCGAGAACGCACGGAGCCCTGGCAACACGGAGAGCCTCGCGCTTCCCTTCCCGTTATACCTTACAGTAAGTCCGTGCATCTAATTTACCAGCGCAAAACTGTTTTTGGATTTGCTTGCGATCTTGGAAAATGGCTGGGAACTAAAGGACGCAGGAGGAGCAGAGTGTGACGCTTATTTAAAAACCTCTGTAAATATTTACTGTGTCAGTTGCACTAATTACTATGTCAACCTGTCTGCGGTCGACCGGGCGAGATGTTCGAGATGTGGTGTTTGTCATCTCGATTAAAAATTATATAACTACTTTGAAGTAGCGCACGGGAAGCGGGGCGGTTACTTGCGAGCTGTAAGCCCGAGCAGGGAGCGCTCTCGCCGGGGCTGAGTAACTGCGCCACCCCGCCTCCTTTCATCGCTCCAGATAGACTTATAAGCATGAATTTATCTGGGGGTTATTGATCGGTCAGCTGTACTTTTTTTAAACAAACTGTCACTCGTCCTAGCTGTGCGCACTTCTGCTGAGTCAACACTGTTACTGGAAGCCTTTTGATGTGAAAACACTATCGCGGAAGTGTTAGTCTGTACTAGAGTTGCGACTTCAACCCTTGTGCACCGTTTAATCCACGGCGACGCGGTTTATGCAAGTGCATTTATCGCCCGCGTCTGTTTAATTGAGAATAGCACGTACAAGTAGCCTACAACACTTTCGTCTCCGCTTCGCTGTCACTGTTTTAATAGACATCGGTTGTGTTTCAAAACCTAGTGAGCGCACCGTAGCGTATGGTTCCTAAAACGCGGTGATTAGTTCCGAAGAAACTCCAGTAATGCTGTCTAGGTAGGCAGCCTTGCTAGGTTTTGAGACGCAGCCATTGAGTGTATCCCGTCGTGATGTCACTCGGTTCATCCCGGCTGGTTATATAATAAGATGTTGCTGTGTATATTTCATGTGTTTGCAGGGCTGATGGGGCTCCATGCATTGTGACCGACATGCAGTGCCAGGTTTTGTTGCTTTACTAAATAAACCTGCAATTTAGCGTTGATTATGTAAACAGTGGGTTAAAGACAGCCTTAAAAGTAGGTCTTTCGTTAGAATCGGAGTAACATTATATCACATGTCATATATCATATATTATATACTGTACTTTGTGATCTGTACATAGAGCATATAGACTTGAGGTTGTGCACAGTGTACGACAATAATGTACTGTACCAAACTATATTGTGCAATGTATATAGCCTTAACCATTTTACATGCGCAAAGATTTATTGCACGTGTCATATAACAGTTACTGCATATGTTACACTTTCTAATGTACTGTATACTATAGAATACTCTAATGCAGTGTACTATGACATACTGCACTGATGTAACACATTGTTTTGACTTTTGACCTGAGCTGATTGTGCACATATTTTTGGGGCAGCTGCATATACTATACTATATAATATACTACTATACTTTATTGCACATTTGACAGTTCAGCATATATTATGTTTTACTGTACTATAATATACTGTACTAAGTATTCTACACTATGTTGCAATGTATAACATTCATTTTTAATTTATTAATTTCATTTTAGTTAATTGTGTGCACGTTTACAATGGTTAATGCACATACTGTACTATACATACTATAATATGTATACTTTACCATGCAATGTATAGCTTTTGCTTTTGAATGAATTTCATTGTGGACAGGTTTATGACACGTGCAGCATATTCTAATTTATATTATTCTATGCAAACTTTCATTTTTTAATGTAGTGCATTAAGTGCAGTTTTACAGCTCATAGCACTTTTGCAGCAAAAGTGAAGCAAAAAATTCCATTTGAAAACATTGTTACTCCCAAATGGCTGTTTGAACAGAAAATATCTCCCTTGATTCAGTTTTCTGAGGAGATTTATTTCACTTTTAAACTTTGCATGCCATAAAGAGGCAAAGAAAGAAGACAGACATAGTGAGAAATGAAATTTACTGCGTGAGACATTCTTGTGTTGAATGTTGAAAGACCAGCATGTTCAAATAAATAAAGGAGGATTATTTGCAGGGTCACCGTGCTACAGTTTTACCGTTTTCTGCCGAGTATTGCCTCCGCATGCTTGGTTTTCATGCTTATTATTAGTGTACATTTCCAAGGCTCTTGGATGATTAAGAAATCTTAGCGCTTTTAAAGAAAATCCTATTGTTTTGGAGAGCGTGTGGATTAGTGCTTCCCCTTTTTTTTGTGCGGTTGTAATACGTTTCAAACATTATGGGCTGCCCTTTGCAACCTGGGACTAAGCTGTCTGCTCTGATTATGCAGTGAATGCTTTTTTCAGAGGGATTTGTGTGGAGGTGAATTGCTCAGTGCTATAACTCGTTAAGCAAATCTCTGTTTGATGGCCCCCAGTACCACTTACTTTTAAATGCTAATGAGTAGTAATTAAGATACCGAGTATGGCCTAATCACAAGTGCTCTAGTGCGTCTGCTCATTTGTTCAGTTTTACACATACACCTGCCACTTGTGAAGTGCTCGTTCTTGTTTCTCCTTAGTAGCTGCACTGTTTAAACTACCACAGTGTCAATGGAGTTGAGTTTGCTGAACCCAACTGAGCTTGTGACAGATGCAGGCAAGGCTAACTTGACACGCTGAAATATGGAGGGACACACCTCCACCTGCAGACAGTGCTTACGTAATGCCACTGTGATTGACAGGGACAGTATCAGCCAATGGGTGAGTAGAGCCAGCTGGACCAGAAATTTGTTTACACATCAGAGGGGTGGAGCTTAAGTCAACCTGATTTCACCCTTTGCTGGAAAATGAGTGTCAAGTTAGGCCTATCCAGGCAAGCTCTTAAAGTACACTCCCTCACAGGTATGCACGCATGAACTCAAGACCTGGGCCGCATTGTTTTGCAGCATAACAGGCAAATTAATGTTACGCCAATTCTTTCGCTGAGCTCTGACTTTCTTGGCTATAGCTGCTTTTTTGTGGTTGAAATGGGAGGGAGGACAGTCCACGGTCTTGCACCTTGAATCTAATACATTACAGAATCTGTGGACATGTTTGCACCTGGTATTGAAATCTGTCTCGGGTCATTTGATCGCAAGTGGCCATCTGTTGCTGTTTATACATCTTGCATGTCCCATATATACTTTTAAATTTTAATCTGGCCACACGTGATGTTTTGAGCAGAATGCTTTGCATTTTCTTAAGAGGATAGTTCACCTAAAAATGAAAATTTTGTCATCATTTACTCACCTTATATGACTTTTTAATGTTTGAGCTGTTTGTGATTATACAGTGTCCAAAATTTTAAAGCTCCAAAAAGGAGTTCAGTGGTTTAGTTGTCTTTGTATTTTGTTTTATGAACATTTTCAACCTAAACTCACTGAAAAATCGTGCCTCTACCTACATTTTTGCAAAACTTCAAAAACATACCTATACAATTCACTGAATAAACACTAGAGGCAGTAAAACACTTTTATTACTTTTCACACTAATTTTTATTACAGAGGCAGATTATTGAGTAATAAAGATTTATTCTTGCGTGATTCTGAACTCAAAAGGCTTTTTTCCATAGTGCATGATTTGTAGACTAATGCATTTTGACATTTGCATCACATAACCTGCTTCATATGTACTGTATAGCTTTTCTGACATAGTAAACTTGCTCAGTAGCTCACCTGGTATACCGCATTCCACTTGCGATCGGAGGAGTGGACACGTATGAGTCCTAAGAAACAAAACTCATGATATAAGAGCACAAAGACTTGGAAAAATGCCATTTTTGCTTCAATAAACATTTATCTCACATTTGCTCTTGTTTACACTATTGACTAGGTGAACATGCCTGGATGAATTGTTAACAATAAGAAAATAGATAGGGTGAATTTTAATTTCATTTAAAATACTTGATTTAGTGCACTGTTTGATTGACAGGTGAGTAGGCGATCCATCACTGCTCCCTGTGATGCCTCAGAACGGATTAGCGTTTACACTACAAATGCAATGTAGTCACATGTGTTTTCGATGTGAGAGATCCGATTTACACCTGTATTTATCTCTGTCTACTTGTGATTGGATGCGAGTACCAGTGTAAAGGGAGTCTACAGAAGTTCAACGTCCTTTCACAGTGTCAAAGTCTCACAGTAGGGAGAGAGTATGTGGTGGGGAGAAGAAGGCAAGGAATGGGAGGGGAACGGGATCGATTGAGCGATGCTGTTTCCAGAACTTTATAGCCCTTCTCTTTCATCTCTCAGCTCTATTCATTTGCTCTCCCTCCATGGGCGCAGTACACATCCCCAACCTGCTTTTGTACTCCAGCGTTCAAGAGCTTTTTTTGATATTGAGATGAAAAACATTCCTTTCTCCAATGAGTGGATGTCAGCGTGCAGGCTGCTCGTCTTCCTCTAGACTCCCCGTGACGGCTTTATGTATAGCCTGAATTGAAGCTTTTTATTTTTCAGCTGAACAATGCAATGAACGTGAACATGCTTGAAGCTCTTCAATGTTCAGTGAATCTGCTGATTTTTCTTTCCCTTATTCTTCTTGTCAAAGTGTGGTGCTTCAGGATCATCAATAAATCTCTTCATCCATCTAGAAGCATAGTTAAAAATAAAGCACTTACATGAATAAATCACATTCAAGCCTCCAGAATTCATGACATATCTGCAGCTTGGAGAGTAACATACGTGCATGTGGTTTCTGGACAGCCGGGAGTCATTTTGAAGTCTTTTAAAATTCTGTTTAATGGCCTTATGTGGCCTTCGAGTCGGAAATATTGTGATTTTGAGTTAAACTTAGAAAACATATGAATGACCAGTCAATTTAAGAGTGGGGAAATTCTCAGTGATACCTGGTCCCTGCAATATCAAAGATGTCAGAAGGCAACACTGCAGTAGGGCTGCACTATATTGGAAAACTGATATTATGTTTTCTGCAGTATATATTGCGATATGATTTTATTTTTGACCAGATTACTTGATCATTCTGGAGTTATTGGGGTTTTTTTTTTTTTTGAAAGTGCATCTGCATAAAAAAATAAGACTATTACTTTTCACTCTGAAGACGTTTTTTGGTTGGACGATTTGGGAAAAACTTGAAAAATTTGAGTGTATACTTGTAAAAAGTTCCAACTCAAAACTCAAAGCCATATTGCGATATTGATCGATATGTCAATATGTTTTGATATATCATCCAGCCCTAGATTGAAATGAATGATTTTGCTCATTCCAGTGCTGTATATCAGTAATATTAATGTGTTTGGTCAACAAATAAAAAGCTTATGACTCACATTGTGGGTGCTTTATGAAAATTAATCAATTATTTTTCATATACCATGCATGCATAAATTAAAGGCTGTGTGAAAGTGATTCAGGAATATTTAATTATGCCTATCCGTTTGTGCAAGCTTATCAGGTTGTCCCCTGTTTATTTGTTTGATTTTCCATATTTTGTTTCCTGCTCAGATTCTGTAACACGTTGTGATAATGTCTGCCTACCTCAGAAGTAGCAGCTTACCAGGTCTCCATGAAAGCAGCATCCGTGCTTGTCAGTCAGCTGATCTGAAGCTTTGTAGTGAAGATAGGTTCAGATATAGAAGGAATCAATGGCTGAAGTTCTGAATGGCAGAGTGTGAATAGTGAAGCGGCTCTGTGTCAGTGTGGGGATCGATGACCCCTCTATGGGCTGCTGTCCTCCTCTGGCGTGGGTATCTGTATGCTTGCTGCTCCCTCTGGGCATATCCAGACAGTAGAGCCACTATTGATGCCACTCTTTCACCATGAAAGCAACAAAGAACAGCAAAGCTTCACGCTCATGTGCAGCTGGTTTAGAACATGATGAAAATCCTCTTAAAGCTCGTCGTGGAAAAGGCCTGTTTCTGAAAGCCTTAAGTAGCATCCGTTTTTGGAGCCTGCTTAAAGGGATAGTTCACCAGAAATGAAAATTTGGTTATCATTTATTCATCTTTATGTCAATCCAAACTTGTATGAATTTTCTCTTTAGTGGAGCAGAAAAGTAGATGTTTAGCAGAATATTCATGCTGCTCTTTTCCATACAGTGAAAGTGAATGGAGACCAAGAGCTGTTAAAAAATACGAAAAAGGCACCATAAAAGCATTATTAAAGACTCTTCCAGTATTTTGCAATTCGTCTGAAGCTTACAGTGGTGATTAAATTGAAATTTACATCCTTTTTGACCAAAAATCTTCCTTGACCACCATTGTCACCATTTTCTTCATTGAATGGAAAAAAGCAGCTTCGGCATTCTGCTAAACATCTCATTTTGTGTTTTCTAAACATTATACAGGGTTGGAACAACACAAAGGCTAATGAATTATGACATCATTTTCATTTATGGATGAACTACCTTTCAGTTGTCTGTTTTGCAGTTCATGAACATGCAGGAGGTTGATGGTTCATAAAATAACACCCCTCAGGAAATCGACAGTCTAAAAGCCTTATTCTCAACATATATAGCAAAAGAATTATGCATCAGTCAGTTATTGAGGTACCGCATAAAGCCAGACCTCTGTGCAGTGTTAGTGTACATTCATGTGTCTCAAACTTTTTATCCCCACAGTTGGGCTTCATTCATATTTAATGGCATTCGCTATGTAGTTTGGCACTAGAATTGCCTTATTTGTAATGAGGAACTTTGTAGGGAAAAATTACCCACCTATTTTTAGGCTCCTTACTGTCAGTCTCATGTTTCATGTCACTAGTAATTCTTTTAGTATGAAAATGACTAAATAATAGAGCATTATGTGGCTGAATACCTCATCTCTGTTTCTCTGTTCCTTTCCATCTGATATGTATTACATTTTGAAACTGCAATAAATCTAGCTTGTTTTGAACTGTTTTGCATATATTTCATAAACAAAGGGCAGCTGGAACCATTTGACCAGCATGTTATAAGCCCTGAGGCAGAGAACACACAAATGAAGACAATTCTCATGGAGCAAAGATGCCATCCTTTCTGATGCAACTAGTCAGATAAATAGGACCACCAAGTGTTCTTTAACCACATCACATACTTCTGTCCGCCCTCACATTTCATGCAGTACAGGGTGGGATTGCAGATTAAAGTTCCTTGGAGTGACAAGCTTGATTGTCAGAAGGGAAAGAGAAGGAACTGAAGTAGAGATTCCATGGGGAATGTGTGTTCGGGGGTCGGACTCTTCTTAATAAAGAAGTTAAGAACTTTCTTAAGATAAACTCTAAAGATGCGGTTCATATTTACCTGTATGCAAAATTCTGCAGGCATTTCAGTAGGAATCCATTTGGTTGGGAATTTTGCGCAAGGGACACGTGAGGCAAAAAAAAATTCCCAGCATGGATTTAATGTTTGATTACTGTCCTGTCATAATAAAAAGGCAGAAATGCCAAAAATAAATCTTTAAAAAAAAAATTACGGTGCCGTAAGACGTTTGTAAGAATGTTCCTACAGTGCAATTCTAGGAACTAAAATGCACCTAAAATGCAAATATTTTCTTGAGAAATTACATTTTTATAAGTTTTTTTAAAATATGCATTTAAAAAAGTTATTTTTAAAAAGCCTTATCAAGACAGAACAGTCTGTTGCATTTATTTGTCATCCATTTTTCTTGCGCTCTCTCTTTACCGTGAGTGTGTCCTGTATCTGTGGGCATGCTGAAACAACCCAAAAATTCATCTTCCCTTTGGGGATTTATGACAAGTTGGAGTTAGTTCTCAAAACTTTAAAAGGTTATTTGCAATGATTTTAAGCACATTCTTTTCAGGAATTCAAATTATTTTGTCTTAAGAATGTTTTTATTTTTTTCTTAAAGGGATAGTTCACCCAAAAATGACAATTCTGTCATTAAGTTCTCACCCTCATGTCGTTCCAAACCTGTAAGACCTTCGTTCATCTTCGGAACACAAATTGAGATATTTTTGATGAGCTTTCTAACCCTCCATAGACAACAAGGGTACTACCATGTTCAAGGTCCAGAAAGGTAGTAAGGACACTGTTAAAATAGTCCATGTGACATCAGTGGTTCAACCTTAATTTTATGAAGCTACAAGAATACTTGTCGTGCGCAAAGAAAACAAAAATAATGACTTTATTCAATGATTTCTTCTCTTCTGGGACAGTCTGCCTCCATTAACGAGAGTACCACGACACATTAACTTTATTGTTAAGTTAGAAAATAGCAGTTGAGAAGAATTGCATTCTTATGAATAATGCGTGAATCCGGCCTACTAAGGCGGGAATACCGGAAGATGTCTCCACCTTGCCAGGTGAGAGGGATGTAGTGAGACCTGCCAAGCATCATGGGTCTCACAGCGGCTATCAAGGATTGAATACTTCCAGCACAAAGGAGGATATGCACCGAAAGAGGAATTCAATAACAGGAAAACTGCATGGATACAAACAATCTGTGGAATACCGAAATCCACCCTTACCACTGTTGTGTTTGGCATGATATAGTCTTTCCTTATTATGCACACTGTATTATTCAGGTGACGTGAAGTCCCTAGCAACTGCTCACCTTGGTGAATTTGATGGAAAGAACGCAGGGCTTTTGGGCAGGGTGCAGGGACTTTACTACAGGCTGTACTTAGTGCAGTTACAGTACATTGAAGGAATTTCCTGAAGTTAACGCTGGCCTTGAATAGACAAAGTGTGGTTTTGACAAAGGGGAGACGCACCAGAGAACAACCAGGCTGACGCAAAGCAAAATACTGCGTGCTGAGATAAAACAAGCGAGCGGCCATCCCAGTTCCGTCCCATTTCCCCTCTTAAGTGATGTCATTGGAGTGGTGGAGACTTGCCAGTGTTTGGAGGGAGGGGCGCTCCCCTCCTCTCGTGGAGTTATCCCGTAAAATCTTTCCAGAGAGACTCTCAAAGCAGGCAACCAGACAAGCATTCCTCCTTCTCACATCTCTACCGCTCTGTTTTTTTTTCTTCGTCTTTTTCCATCAATCCCTCCAACAATGTGTGTCTGAGTCAGCCAGAGGTACTTAAAACATAAATTCTCAACGTGGGCACATTGCGAACAACTGAGTGTGTTCATTAGCATCATACACCACTCAAATCATTTGGAGAAGATCACAGATCACATGAGTCTTATTTAATGGCTGTTAGTTGTTTCATAAAAGTATAATCTATCTGTTTTCATTGGCTAATGTTTTGATTAGTGGTGCTTTTTATTAGTAGACACTCTTACTATTGCCCATGCTTAAAGAGTACATGAAATCAAAATTTACATTTTTGACTTTGTTAGCGCACATTGCTAGTCTTGAGGTGAACAGTTAATTCATGCAAGTTAATCCACTGAAAACAAGTGTTTGTCTTGGTAATCTTTAATCAAAGTATGAAAATGTACTTCCCCTGTGAAATGGCATTCCTTCTTTGATGACGTCAGTTTGATGGCTTGGGCAAAGTATCCTTAACCACTTCCCTTAAACTGTTAGTTTGCTGCTAGTGAGAGATGGAGAGGATGCGCTAAAATAAAAACCCGTCTTCTGTTTAATATTCCATTTCAGTTTGAAATACGTCACAATACTGAAATGAAGTCATTAGCAACTTTCGATTCACGCAGACTTTAAGTTTAGGAACCTGAATAAAACCCCTGAGCATTACACTTCACTTGTAACATGTTCATGACACATACATGATATCTCAAATCATTCTTTATTGATGACTGGTGTGTTAGTCATTTTCTGAGCAATCTGACTTTTTTTTTCCTAGCAGATGATAAAACAGGTGAAAAAAATGTAGGGCTGCACTGATATTCAAATTCTAACATATGTTAAATGAAAATAAAATTTTATTGATATTAAAAATTGTTAAATGCTACAGTTGAATTTAGGCATCACAACATTGCATTGTACAGTATTAAAAATGTGTATTTATTTGCTGAATATTCTATATTTGCTATAAAATATAGGAATATATAATATTTATATAATATAAATATTAAGTTGTAATATTGTTGCATATACTGAAATTGAGATTTGCTGAAGTTTTAACATTTATCAGTGTTGTTATTAATTTATTGGTATTTTTTTAAGATCAACTTAGTATTAGATGACTGAAAAAGTAAGTTAAATTTAAAGTAGAGGAAAAAAAACAAACAATTTCATATCTTATAATGGCCAATAAATATCCAATATACATATATAATTTAAAAAATCTCCAACATATATCTAATATGTTGTAAATCTGTAAAATAATCACTTCAAGGAGGGATACAAGCCATATCTAGAGATCAAAATATCATAGAAACTTGAGGTAGGCTCTCTTGACAGTAAGCAACCAACCAGCAAGCAATCTGAATTACACCTTAGCAATGTAGCAGCAACTTTTGCACATGCCGAATGTAAAAACTAGTGGCTCGCATTTCATATCTTTCATATCAAAAAAAACTGTCAATGATAATTCTGAAGGTTTTTGCTAAATAGGCCGACTCTTGCACAGAGTCAACAGCTGTCAGCGTGGTGTAGCAGCTTTGGGACAGGGAGATTTGCAGGTTGAATGAGTAGCAGGTAGTGGACTGATGAGGCCTGACACAGATGAATGAGGTTAATCTGAAGGCCAGATTCCAGATTCCAATCCCAGCTGTCTGTGACATCTGCAGATCCACACTTGTTTCTTAATGCAGATTCAAAGAGGTCTGTTTGTCCCAGCATGCACATCCCATTGATGCACTCTGTTTTAAGGGCATCATGGAAATCCATATTGAGCGTAGTAAACACAGGCAATGTGCTTTCCCATACCCTCCAATACGTGAGACAAAATGCATCATATCGGCTACAAAAGAATGATTGATCAGGACTGAGGGCTTTTGGTTTGTGTCTGAAGTGCTGTTTTCCAGAGAAAGAGGTGGGGTATGCAAAATAGATACTACAGCCTTGGCTCTGTTAAACATTTCATGTCACGTCCGGAATTGCTATTTATTTACCCTTCACAGTTGGAGATGAGAAGGAGAGCAGGCGTGAGGGAGGGGAACAGGGGGATCGCTCTTCTTCAGCAGTCTGAATGCAACCGTCTCATGAGAAAACACGATCTACTAACAGAAAACATTTCCTGGTTAACTTCATAAATCTCTCTCCTTCAGTGGTTAGTGGGGCACCTTCATATGCTATAGCATATATCTACAGAAAGCGTGCAAGGAATCAGTATCAGGGTTATTATAGTAAAGTAAATAAAAACTAAAACCATAAAAATGTATTTCAATAAGTACACGCTAACTGAAATAAAATTAAATATAAATAAAGCTTTTTTGTTTCAGCTAGTTAACAAGGCAACATTTCTTGTTTTCAGAAGAGACGCGATTTCTTTATATGATGAACAGATTTAATTTAAGCTTTTATTTACATCTAAACTTTGATTGATGCACATACATAGAGCACATCAAGGGCCAGATTTACTAAACAGGGCAAATTAGTGTTAGAGCGCAATTCTATAAAAGCGCTGATGGGAGGGGAAAATTCTGCGTGTGATTTACTGACAATGTGCACATTAAAGAACACAGACGCAGCCAGATCATTTCCATAATGACCAGCGCAATCTACCAAGAGCAACGCAATTTAGTGCCTGCTTTAAGACATGCTTTTTTTTGGGCATTAAATAATGGCGCAAATACCAGTAATTTGACTAGCTCAAACGTTAGTAAATCGGATTGCGTGATTCATTTTAATACTCTCCTCCCATAAATTTTATGTCTGAAAGGGAAACTCGTACAAATGCATATTCAATAAGGCCAGGCGCAAAAATAACTGTGTCCACGCCTTTTTAACGCTAATTCTTCACTGCGCATCTTTAGTAAATCATGACAGTACTATTTTAGGCACAAGCTGTTAGTAGATCTGGCCCCAAATATGGTAAACAGAAGCTCATTTGTGCTTCTTTGACATGAAAGAATATTGTTTGTTCTTGCGCGTCAAGCACAAATTGACTTTTTGATGCGTGAAAGTTATTTATGGTTGAATTTTTAATGGATGGCAAAATTTAAAAATACCTTAATTTGTGTTTTAAGACGAATGGTAGTCAAATGGGTTTGAAACAAAACTAGAGTGAGTAAACAATAACAGAATTTTCATTTTCGGGTGGACTTTTCCATTAAATTTAAAATAGGAAGTTTAAATTTCTTTCAGAAAATTGTAAAAATTTTATTTTATTTCTAAATATTTAAAAAATTAAGAAGCTTACTTTGCCAAGCTTAAATAAGCTATTTAGTTGCAATATGCAATGTAAAGTCATAAAATAAGAAAAAAGTTGCAACTGTGAAATATAAAGTCAAAATAACCTTTATTTTTGTTTTTTCAGAGGTTGAAATGGGCTTTCACAGGGTCTAATAAAAATCTACAAGAAATATACAAATTTATTTATTTTTTGCCGTTTTTTGGGGTCTGGATCCACAGTGACCATGATTTTGCCAGCTAGGACGTGTTTGTGGATCTGTTGGTCCTGGAACGGCATTCCTACCAACTAATCAGATTAAATGGTTAGTGTGGCTTGGGTCTTCCACCACATTCTTATCAACATTGATTTTAGGGGTAGATAATGTTAAGGGTTTGGTTTGGGGTAAAAGAGGCATATGTTTATATATTCCAGGACCAACAAATGATGTTGATCCGAGAGCTTGTCCTACTTGGCAAAATCACGCTCACCCTGGATCCACCTAGTTAGGCTAATGTAACATCACATGGCCATACCAAGCTTTCAGTACGACCTTTAGCATAAACAACACTACATAAATTCATGAAGATGTTCTGGTATGACTGAAAGTAGCACCAGCCGTGCATGTCATGGTACATGTTTCTAAACCAAGCCAGTCTGACACCTACTCACATTCAATGCGATTGTGATTCTAGTAAATGTCAGTATGTGATGCATAACCAGCTGTCAGAGGATTTCTAGTTGACACCGCCTAAAGAGTTGTAACCTTGAACTTGATTTGACTGGAGTCTACGCTGTGTCCGGGGTCATTATCGGGAGAATGGTCTTCTTGCTGAGCGTGCTTGTGTTGTTCTGGAGATTACATCAGGAAAGGCATACCAGAAAGGGGCTGAGGGCTTCTTCTTTTTCCTGTTGGGAAATGATTTGATTCATGTGGTCTGTGTTCTCAGCAACCTATTCATACTAGTTACTTCAACGTTGAAGCGCAAGCCGAGCTCTGGCGTTTCCTCTCAGCTGCTGACAGTGGGGTAAAATATGGGGTGTGCTGTGGAACACAGAATAGCACTGTATTTTTTGGGCTTTGAGCAACTTCAGAGAGGAGGCAGTACTTTTTGAGCTCCTCTGACGGGAACCCACCCTTAGAGAAACATTATACGGTAGACTCGCAATTTCAAGGATAGTCTACTTTGAGCACAAAGACATTCTTTCCCATTCGCCGCTGAGCCTTCAAACTTTCAAGTCCAAAGACAAGGGAATGTAACTGTTTCCAAATAGTTTTCTCTGTGAAAAACTTTGGCAGATGATGTGCCATAGCCCTCGCGCTATCTGCTCAGAAGTTGCTAGATTAGCAGGTTTCATTGAATTCTCACAGTCTGTTTGCCAAGTGAACCGCGTGATCGTTCCATTAGTAGCAGTATTTCTCAATCCTGCCTGTTCTAGCTTAGAAAACGGTGGACTACTTGTTGTTGTTGTTGGTGATGTATAATCTCTTAAGCCTCAGGGCAGATTTTGTAATACATTGTAAAGGAATTACACATTGTTACACCAACTTCCCATAGTTACTCCAATTTCCCAAATTTCAGAGGATAATTCAGACCTTTCAGTAAGCATTCTGTATTCATTTTTTCAATCTCATGTGCCAAGTCACAGATGCTTTAAATTGTGAATTGGGCAAGATTGTTGTTGGTTATCGAGGATAGCTACCTAAAGTTATACAGTAGTTATATTGCTATCTATAGATATCTATGACACCACTGTCCATTAAATTAGAAACAACAAAAAGTAACATACTTAAAGTAACATATTTGCATAATTGTTCCTGTTTACTTTTCATAAACATTTATTCTCATATGAGCAGTTTAAACGTAACAGTTAAAAAAAACTTTGCATACATAAAATATGCAGCATTATTAATACTACTACTACAACTAATAGTGCATATTATCTTTTGATTGATGTTGTTTAGGAAGCAAAGCAACTTTGTAAAAATATAATGGTACACAAATAAAGAAATTATTATTTTTTATTCATAATACATGTCATGTTTTTACATTTTGTTTTCTAATAAGTTTTATTATTGTATCAAAGCTAAAATAATACAATAATTAATATTCATTGTAGTTTAGATAGCAATACAACTTTATAAAATAATTAAATGAATGCGTAAAAAATGGAATAAAAATAAAAAATATCTAAATAAAAATATTTATTTATACGTTTTATTTAGTTTTAATATTTTTGTTATTTTTGTGTCAAAGATAAAATACATCATCTTTATTATTATTCATAATACACGCCATGTTTATTAATTTTCTAATTTGTGATATTATTGGGTTAAAAAGCTGAAAAACAATCATTAAAATAAATTATGTATACCTGTTATTAAACACAAACTAAAAAAAAGATAATTTGTGTTGTATAAGAGTTAACTAATTGCTGTGTTTCAAGACGTGACAGCTCTCCACTCTCGCTCGGTTTATTCCTGTTTTCTCACAGCAGTTTAATCATGTTAACTAATCACTAGGGGTCAGATGATAGTATTTCTGTTTCTGATAAAAAAGTTTTTTCATTAAATGGGTCAGTTGAAAAGACATGAAGCACTGCAGTCTAATCTGGGAATTCCTCTTAAGGGCTTTTCGGTAACCACTGCTGCGTTACTTAAAATTGTGCAGCGTTTCTCTTATAGTTAATTAACAGACCCCAGATCTTTCCTTCAATTACTTATCAATTACCCTGGTGCTTCTCTGCTTCTGCAGGGCTGACTGGTCCGTTCCCCCAGGTGATGTGGATTTGAATGGGACGGTAAAATGAAGAGGAGCTGTGTTGGTGTATTTATGCGTATGAGAGTGTGTGTGTGGGGGGGGGGTTTCTTTTCATTTCTACCACTGCAGTCGTTTTCATTTTTTTTCTTGTCATCATCTGCCCCACTTTCAGTCTTTCATCTTCAGAATGGACTGTCAAGGAGATGTATGTTTGTGTGGGAGTGTGTCACCTTGTGTTTTTATGTGTGAGTGTGTGGGTAAGATGCCTTTATACGCTTTTAGGTTACGTTATGTGTGTGAAATGGGTGTGTACGCTGTGTTTTATAGAGGGTAAGTGTACGCAGGGAAGAGCTATTTTGGGCCTCTTGTGCTCTTGTATTTGAATCTGTAAACGTGTTGTGTGGGCTGGAAACTGAACGTTATGAGCTGCAACCGATGTGGTGTGTGGAAACTAGTGGGGTCATTGGAGAAACTCTAGCCGGGGTTCTCCAGCCCTGATCCCTGGCACCTCTCAGGAGTCTTATATCTGTTTACCATGAGGTTGACATTCAGTTGAGTTACATACAGGGTCCAAAATGAACTATTTGCCAAATGAGTCCATAGTTATTGAATTGAGACAACAAATTAGACATTAAATATATGTTTTAGGGGCTATGAAATGATATTCTGGATTGGCCATACAAAAAAAATGTCAGAATTATGAATTTATTTATCATGTTAATTTATTCTTCTGCGGTTTATATATATATATATATATATATATATATATATGACCAAAGGTGAGAGTAAAGATGTAATTATAATTTTCAATTTTAAATCTCTATTCTATTTAAATTACTTTTTACCAAAGAGTCCTGAAAAAAAAAAATTCTGTTTCCACAAAAATATTAAGCAGCACAACTGTTTTTAACACTAATAATAGTGTTTCATGAGCAGCACATCAGCATATTAGAATGATTTCTGAAGGATCATGTGACACTGAAGACTGAAGTAATGATGCTGAAAATTCAGCTTTGTCATCACAGTAATAAATTACATTTTACCATGTATTAAAACAGAAATCTGTTATTTTAAATTGTAGTAAAATTTCACAATATTATTGTTTTTTTATTGAATTTTTGATCAAAAATAAATGCAGTTTCTTTCAAAAACATTAAAAAATCACACTGACTTCAAACCTTTGAACGGCAGTGTTTATTCTATTTCATTCATTCATTCATTCATTCATTCATTCATTCATTCATGTGTTTAATGAAAAGCGTTTTTTGGTATGTTGTGATTTTTGTGATTTTAACCATGTATTATTTTGTTGCAGGTAATTCCTAGAAAAGCTGTAGGCAGTTTTATCAACCTGCCAAGTTATTTTTTCCCCCCATATTTTTATGCAAATTTTTTACATACCTTGGATGGCAATATTATTAATTACCACCAACCACAAATATTATTACACTACAGTACACTTCTCTGTTCTTTCTTCAGTATGTCATTGCTTTCCAAAGAAACACACATAAACGCAGCTCTCTGGGCTTTCAACAGTGGCTGTTGTTGATCACAGAGGGTCTGCGTTTCCCCTTCTGGGATTTGGGAAAGTTTTCAAGCTGGCCGGGCACCAGAAGGCTTCACATCTCAGCAGATATCCTTAGACCTGGTGTGCGTTAAGTAACAGCAGCAAGAAGCTCTCTAGTGTAAGTGTGTGTTTGTGTGTCTCTGCATCCTTCATTACATAAGCAGGGTCATTGCAAACAGAGACCCGCAGAGACGAGAAACGAGGGCCCCTGACGTGTCCGCTGTACACATACACATGCTTTTTGTGTCTAGTTTTACAGGACGGCAACCGTATCGACAAATAAAAATCAACTTAACAAGAAACAGACTATGAAAAAGCATTTCCACCCCAGGCGTGCAGGTCTCAAATACCCTTCCTGATAAAAATCACAAGGTAGGTCACATGACGTGCATGCTCAGGTCACAGGTCACGCTATGAGGGACAGAAGGTCTTTGAAAAATAGCTCCGCTTTGTAAAACAGGTTTTGTCTGCAGAATCAGTCGTATCTTGTGTTGTACATCCCACCGCCAATGAGATTACTTTGCGGGTCGGTTCAGCGTTTGTTTCCTGCGGTTTCAGAACTACCGTGGCGCTGTTATGTAAGAGTCTTCATTGAAAGTGACAGAAAAGGTTTTCCGAAAGGTTCCGTGACCTTTTATCCGGTCATTCCGAAGCTGTAATGTTAACAAACCGTTTGTAGGGGAGCATGGGAAGGCTAAAAGGTTTTGCTGTCAGAGTGGTGAAATCTCGTGGTGGTTTGGATTGAATCGGCAGGTCCCCGCTGACTGTCTGCCTGGCCTCGCACATGTGCGCACACATACACACGCGCGGCGGGGGTGTCGCGCTGGAGCTGTGCCGGTGTTGTGTCCATTTTCGACCCCTGCCAAATTATTACCCCCTCTCGTTGAAATCGCTACCTGATTGCCTAATCCTAACCCCACATCTAATCCTAACCCCTCCCCCACACCTAACACTTAACCTACCAATACAAGGTGGGTAGTAATCTGGCGGGGGTCAGAATTTGGCACAACACCGGCGCTGGATCGCTGGGCTTGTGGTGTTTCATTCGCACTCCAGCTCCGCTTGTGCTGCTTTCACGGATCTCCAACTTATGTAGAGCACATGCTTGTGTTCATCCTTTATGTTCTGCGAAAGAGGGTGGGAGGGACAGTTTGTGTTTAGAAAAAAGTATATGGTGTCACGGTGGTTTTTATTTTTGGACATGTACTGTTCCATGATATTTCTATACCTTTTTGGGCCATTTTCTATACTATTAAAATTCTGTCCTTTAATTGTTTTCGTGTTATGTCTGATAAACCCTATAAATGACCAATATTAAGAATCTATGAATCTATTAAAATCTATTAAAATAAAACACTAAAACTAAAATTTATTATACTGTATAGTACTGTACATTGATATTTCCTTTTTTTTTTTTTTTGTAGACAACATGTTTTTTAGCCATGCAAAATGTTATTTTTTTTTATACCAATACCATGGTATTTCCTTGTTTTTAGAAGTGTACATGGTGTTACCTAGTTTTTTTTAGACATGCACAATGGTATTACCTTGTTATTTTAAATGCACCATGGTATTACCTTGCTTTTTAGATATGCACCATAATATTAATTTGTTTTTACATGCACCATTTTATTACTTTGTTTTTAGACATCACCATGTTATTGCTAGTTTTTTTTTTTTTTTTTAACGTGTACCACGGTATTACCTTGTTATGTAGATATATTCCGTCCTTTAATTGTTTTTATGTTATCTATAAATCTATTAAAATAAAATACTAAAAATAAAATTTATTATTTTTGATGTGTACTGTACCTTTTTTGTAGGCAACGTTTTTTAGCCATGCAAAATGTTATTATTATTAATTTTTAATATCATTACCATGATATTGCCTTGTTTTTAGAAGTGTACATGGTATTACTTTGTGTTTTTTAGACATGCATCATGGTATTACCTTGATGTTTTACATGTACCATGGTATTACCCATGGCTTAGATATTTACTGTATTACCTTGTGTTTTTTAGATATGTGGCATGATATGTTTTTTTACATGTACCACTTTATTACCTTGTTTTTAGACATGCAAAATGTTATTACTAGTTTTTATTTATTTATTTATTTATTTATGTATTTATTTTTTATACAAGCACCATGGTGTTACCTTTTTTTTTTTTTTTTTTTTTTTTAGATATGCACCATAATATTACTGTGTTTTTCCAATGGTACTACCTTGTGTTACACTTTATTTTAAGGTGTCCCTGTTACAGTGTAATTATACATTTAACTACTAAATAATATTAATTAACTACATGTAGTTACTATATGGTTAGGATTAGGGTTACTTGCATGTAATTATGCATAATTAAGTGTTATTAATATTAAGTACATGTAACGTGTAACAAGGGCACCTTAAAGTGTTACCCTACCTTGTTTTTTGACACAGTCTGAATATATTTGATCATAATATTACTATGGTTTATTTGACGTACAATGATAATACTGTGAATAAATACCATCGTTTTTGGACCTGTATCATGCTAATACTGTATTTTTATTTTTTAGACTTTTACAGTAGGCCTACCATGGTCATTTTGACATGATTTGTTTTAAACAATGACACTACCATGGTTATATTTCAACCATCTTGATTTACTGGGCATGATGTTGCCTTGTTAGGGGCATGATATAATTTGAAATACCTTTGAGAACCATGAAAATACTATAATTTATGAATAATGTAATCATTCAGTGTCATGGAATGTATCAAAATATTACTATCTGATATCACCAGTATATTTTTGTCAGGGCAGGATGTGTAATTATTGAAACTAAGAAAGACGAGAGAGAGAGTACAAGCAGGTGAATAGAGAAGCGTTGGAAGTGTGCTATATATTACAGATTGTAATGCCTTGCAGCTCTAATCCGTGCATTACACCCTCTGTGGATTTGCCCATGGAATTACCATGTAGTAAAGAGCTCAGTGTGTGTGACTGGGCCAGCGTGGGTTGACGGTGGCCAGACGCTGATAAGTAACGCTGATGGAGGGGAGGGTGCGGTCTGAGCGACAGCGAGAGGGTCTTTACTGTGTGCCGTTCTCACTGAGTGGCAGGAAGCCAGGACAGGGAGAGAATCTCATTGGATGTGACAGTGTTGTGAAACAAACCAGCAGCAACATAGCAAGTGAATTACAGAAGCGGAGGCCTGGTGTCTGGGAAAGGACCGACTGCTGGTGTGTGTGAGCATGTGGTTGTATGTGTACAGTATGTGGGAGAGGCTGATGTTAGCACAGTTGTGTGCAATTATTTTTTTTTGTGTGTATGTATGCTTGTGATTTTTTTTAATTCTTTTTTATGTCTCCACTACAGCAATTTGAATTGCAATACTAAATGATTTAATAAGCAACGGCTGTATTTTAACACCCCATCTACACCGCAATGAGTGACACCACTCAACAGCTTCTGAGCATTTACTAAAGCACAGAACTTGGTGTGATTGCAAAGAGAAAGTTTTTCTCTCGTTAATTTTATAAAAACCAACTTGTTCATATCAGTGTAACTGTTAATTAAAACTATACTAACTTTGCTTTGCAACGAATTAAAATAAAATAAGCTTAAGCTGATAAACTAAAATTACTACAATTGAAATAAAAAAATAAATTAAAGCTACATAGAAATATTATAAACAAAACTATTAAAATGACAAAAGCACCTAACAAAATTTACTTAAACTAAAACAATAAAATAAAAACTGAAAATATAAAAATAAAAATGAATTAAAAATATAGCATATAAATAGTACAAAAAAGTAATGTTAGTTTATGTGTACTGTATATTTTGTATGTAATGCATGTCTCTGGTGAATGAAAATCCACATGCTACCTTTTGTTTAACTCGAATATCAATTATTTATTTGCTCCAGAAAATGTGTGAAACATGGTGAATAATTACAGAATAATTATGCGTGGACTTTTGATAATTAACCTACAATCTTGTCAAATATGTGGCAAACTTTAACTATAGAAACATGTTCTGTGCTTAACTTAACATTTATAACACCGTAAATCTCTGACGTTTAAAATGGACAAACATCTTAATCTGTGATAGAAAGGATTGATAACTGTTTTGTGCTTTTTAGACTATAAAAAAGAAAAAAGCTTAATCAGAAAGATGTCAATAATCATGCTAAGAATAATGCTAATGTTAAACAAAGGCTATAAAGTCTTCAATATACTCAAGGGAGGATCAATTGAAAAATGATTCATTATAAAAAAAACATTCTCTTTTTCCCATAATGCATTTGGCCCTGCAGTCTTGACCTCAATGCCTGTGTAACCTGTAGTTCTTGTCAAACTATGTGGAGTTGTTTAAAAACCTAGAGATTGACCTCTGTTAGAAATGAGTAGACATCTTCAACAAACGAATAACCAAGTCCAGGTTCTCTTGAATGAAACTCTAACTGATATTTACAGATACACTGCATGACTAAAATCATTCATGGACACATTATGTAAGTTCAGAACAGCAAATACTAAACACTGCCAAATTATCAATGTTCATGTCATAAAGTCTAATGATCATGTCTGGACTTAAAGGCATAGTTCACACATAAATCTCATTCACATGTAATTGTAATTTTATGGCAGAGCGGCCAGCACATTCTTTGAAATATCTTCTTTTGTCTTCCACTGGTGAAAGAAAGTTATACGGGTGACATGATGGTGAGTAAATGATGGCAGAACCTTAATTTTGTGTTACCTGTCCCTTTAAGGATTAGGTACTCTCTTAGAGTCGTAGTGTTATATTACTGTGAAGCAAGAGTCCATTGACAGTTCACCAGTAAGTCATTGTCATGAAGCTTGTTCTGGGTGGAGTGTTTGTGTGTGTTTTTATTATCCGTGTCAGCAGTGTGCTGCGTGACTGGCTGCTGTGCGCCGAGAGGTCAGAGGTCAGCCATCTGTGGTGAGCAGGAGAACTTTGAGATGACTGATAGAGGTGTGTCTTTGTGGTTATGCAAGCGCCGCTGAGCCTAGCGTGTGTGTGCGCCAGGATCTTCATTCAGTAGCTTTTAAAGG